>PVLA01000199.1:0-555174 GCA_004027455.1 Hydrochoerus hydrochaeris | reverse complement strand
GGGGAGGAGAGGGTTTAGTTGCACAGGTGCAGGTCGCAGGAGGACTCAGTGCACGCTTGCCATAGAGAGAGAGCTCCATGCTGGGAGGAATACCATATTCCTCAGTTTTTAAGGGAAATCCCTCAAAATAAAATAAAAAAAATCACAGATCTACCTCAGATGATTTCCAAAGTAATCTTGTGTTTTTAGAATTTCCTTCCCTGTGCTTGCTTATTAACCACCCTGACACCAGTGCTGTCTGGAAGATGCGTTCAAACTGTTCTTAATCGTCACCGAACATTTCTTAAGAGAGAGCATTCTTTTAAGAGGATGTCATCACTTCTGGGTCACCTCATTTCTTCTTGTGGGGGAAGAACAATGAACAGCAAAGTGGGAAACCAAATGCAAGATCACAGCCTTGTCATTAGGTTAATCGTGCCTCGGTTTCTCCCTCTTCTGCATGTTGAAGCTGATTCGGATGACCAAGGTCTTGGTGTTGCTCCCAGATCAGTCACTGCAGAACGATTCAGAGATGGTGGGCAGAAGGTGACAGAGCTGTGGACAGGACTGCTGCTCAGAATGTAAAAGAGAAATTCAGTTTTTATGTGTTTGCATCCTGAACTTCTGTGCGTGGTCTCATTTGAAGCAAACAGTCTACAAAACAAAAACACAAACATCCCAGATGATTGGAAAACACCGTGTTTACCTATTTGATTTCTTCATCCTTACTAAACTTTATCTAATTGGGTGTGTGTGTGTGTGTGTGTGTGTATTAGAACCTCTGTACTAAACTGTTTCATTTTGAGACAAGGTCTTGCTAAGTCTCAAAGCTGCCCAACCTGGGCTCAAACATGCGATTCTTCTGCCTCAGCTTCCTGGGATGCTGAGTTGACCAACTTGTGCCTCTTCTGTAGGTTTAAATTTACCTAATTTTTAATATCAACTTCTTATCCAGAGGATTCAGGACTTTAATGGCAGGAAATCGGCTTACCTAAGTAGAAAGCTAAGATTCGATGGGCTATCAATGCTGTATAAAGGAGTCACACCTAAAACTAAGTGAGAAGAGAATCTTAAAACCATGAACAGAAATAGGGAAAATAGGGATTATAGCATTGACAGTGCAAAAGAAGTATAAGCTTAAGTATAAAATTACTCAATAGAATTCCATTTAGTAAAACTAAAATTGTATCTTTTGTTTTGTTGCTTATGATTTTATTTACCTGATAGTCTTAAAAGAAGAGCAATGCAGGAACAGGAAACAGGACAATGTATGGGCAGTTTTCACAGATATAAAACTCAATGCTACTGTGCTTGTCTAGACAAAGCCAGAATTTCTGCCTCAAACATTTTGTAGAGCAACCTATGCTAGTGTTAATTTTTTTCTACATTTTCTTCCTTTCCTTGTTTATTTGATCAGTTTGATTCTAGGTCTGTTTTCTGGAATGATTCTGAATTATTCTTACTAACTGCCACAGAGTATTTCTTTGGTTATCCAAGGCATATCTTGGGGTGTAGAATAGTTTAACATCTTCATTTTTGTAATACATACATAAAATATGTATTTGTTAAGACTTATGGACCTCTACACTAAAAAAGGTGAATTGTACTGCATGTAAATTATATCTGTCAGTTGGTATAATCTTTTATGTATACAGAAAATATACAATTTTTAATTCATCAAAGTAATGAACTTTTGTGTTGCAAAAAACACCATCCAGAAAGTGGAAACACTCACAGAATGAGAAAAATTATTTATAAATCATAAATCGTAAATTATATCAGAGTGCATACAGAATGCTTACAACTCAACAACACTAAGATAACCTAATTTAAAAATGGAATATGTGAAAGAATATTTCTCCAAGGATAACGAAAAGATCGTGAGTACATGAAAAGATGATTACCATTAGGCATTGGGAAATGCAAATCAAAACCACAGTGGCAGACCTGGGGTTGTTTACATTAAAACAAACAAAAACCAGAAAATACAACACTGACAATAATGTGAAGAAACTGGATCATTCATATTTAGCTCACCGGAATGCAGAATGGTGAAGCCATTACTTTGAAAAATAGTTTGGCACTTTCTTAAAATATTAAACATAGAGTCTACATGTGACTCAACAACTCTACCTTTTGTTATTTATCCAAGATAAATGGAAGTAAATGTACACACACATTCAAACAAGCACATGGATGTCAGCTCTAAAGCATATCAACCAAAAGGTGGAAATAGCCCAAATGTCTATGAAGTGATAAATAAGTAAATAAAATATAGCATTTTTCAACACAATGAGATATCATTCAACAATACCTAGAATGAAGCCTGGATATAAAATAGATATATAAAGATATATATTATATGGATATATAAAATATGAATATAATTATATTAATAGATATAATTAAGATGTTAAGAGAGATATCATATGTTGCACCTAGATGTCCTTTGAAAGCCTCATTCACTTATAGGTGGGGTTTCTTGGAGTGCCTGGGTCATGGGTATGTGATGCTGGATATGGCTTTGTGATAACTGGATTAGTCCACTGATTGGCTTAGCATGGTTCTGGGTGTGGCTAATAGGAAGGCCCACCACCCAACCAGAAAATTTATAGCCTGAATGGAATTAAAAAGGAAAGAAGGGTTTTTTGCTTGCTGCTTCCTGCCTGCCCTGCCATGGACTGTTTCTCCTCTGTGGTGTTATTCTGCCATGCCATCCTACCTTGGAGCCAGCCAACTATGGACTGAAATTTCTACAAACTATGAACTAAGGTAAATCTCCCATCTTTTAACTTGTGAGTGGGGTGTAGTTTGCCTTAGCAATGAAGATGGTAACTAAGATACCATGGAAATGTAGTCTTATAACATAGTGAAAGTATCTTGTCACAAACTATCATATATTCCATTTTAATGAAATATTAGTAATAGTTACACAGAGATAAAAAAATAAATTACTGCTTTCCAGGGTCTAGGGAGGGGACAGTAATGAAGAGTAACTTCTGATGGACATTGAGTTTTGTTTAAGAATAAAAAAAAGTTATAAAATTAGGTTGTGATAATAGTTTCACAAATCTGTGAGTGTACTAAAATTCATTGAATTGTACACTTAAAGTGGTGAATTTTGTATGGTATGTGAATTATATATCAATAAATTGTTAAAATAATTATAACTTAATAAACCTGATTCAGAAGAGAAAATTCAAAACTTCAATGTGGTCAAAAGAAAAGAGAAATAAAAGACATGAGCTGAAAGTCTCTCTTTAAAAATGACCAATAAACATAAAGAGATGTTTGCCTTATTGATCAAAGCAATGCATGTCAAACAAAAAATGTTATATATTTTTTCCCAAGTAAGACTCACAAAACTAAAGATTGACTAATTCTGCTGTTTGTGAAGTTATAAATAAATATCTTCTCATCTTTGGAGCTTATAAATGCTGAAAACAGGTCTTCGGTAAAGAATTTTTGCAAAATGTTTCTCAATGAGTACAAAGCACAGCTTTTAACTCTGACTTCAAGGCCATGCAGCACAGGTTTTGTACTCATACATTCAGGAAGTCATCACAGAACACCAAATGGAAGTGACCTGCTGAGAGCTCCACAGGGCCTCTGGGAGTGGTGCTTTGACCTCTGGCTCGAGCTGCAGTGGTTGGAGGAGAGGCCTGAGCAGCTCAGGAAGCTGAGATGTGAAATCCATTGTGGTCCCCACCAATCAGTACAAACTGGTTAATTGTTTGGGCAAGGTTTTGGTATCTCAGCTGTTGGCTTGGATTTACTGTGCATACTGTGCAAAAAATCAGTCCTGTAAAAATATTGTTGAAAATGTACCCAGTTGACTTGATCCAAGGTGTTTGTGATGTCAGAGGACTGCCTGGTCATCTCCAGAAGAGTGAAGAGAATCACTGTCTAGATAGTCTGTGTCACTGCGAGTAATGTAAACCCATGCACTTGTTAACACATAAATTACTGAATAAAAGCACGAACACATTAATTACAACTTACTGAAAATGAATCATGAAGAAATAGAAACAGGAACAGACCAATAATGTGATTGAGTCAGTAATGAAAACCTTCACATAAAAAAAAACCCAAAAAACCCAAAAAACAAAAAAACAAATAAAACAAAACAAAAACCTAGAACCAGATTACTTCATTACTAAGTTCTACCAAATAATTAAAGATTCTAAATATTCTTAAATAATCCCAAAACATTGTAAGTGACAAGAATTCTTTTGTTTTATCTGGGTCTCACATTTGAGATTTTTTTTAATAAAAAATGATTAAAAAGTGCAACAAATGTGAAACAGTCTAGTTAACAAACTCAGAAACCCGGACTGATCCAGGACAATGCATGTTGGTGACTAGTCCTACAGTGCACACTCACAGATAATACTTGGGATTTCTTTCCATCACGCATTCATTCTGAGGCCAACAATACCGATTCCAAAGCAAGACAATGACACAACAGAGAAAGAAAGCTGTTGGCCCATAGCCTTGAAAAACCTGAAACGTGAAATCCTCAACAGAACACCAGCAAATCAGATTCAATGACACATCCAAGAGATTATTCATTGTGCCCAAACAGGATTCACTGCAGGACCACAAGAAAAATTCTGTATAAGCAAATCACTAAGCATGTAAAGCATTTCAACAGAATGAAATGTAAAACCATACAATCATCTTAATAAATTTGGAAAATATATGTGAGAAAATTCAACATCACTGCATGATTAAAAAGTCCCAAAATATTTGGACAGCAGGAATGAATGTACTGCATCCTAATAAAGCCACATATAATAATCTAGCAGCTTGCATCATATGGACATTAGGTAAGTCGTTTTCTGAAAATCAGCAGGAAAACAGAGCAGAACAGAAAGAAGCTACCTTAAATACGCAATAATAATTTGTGGGTAAAGTTGATAAAGAATCTTTAAGGCCCTAGGATGGGTAGCTTTCCCTGACCATGCCTGAGGAAGGTAATGGAATTACTTTTTATCAATGCAGAAATATAGCAGAGACAGATTAAGTGGCTTGTGCATGCTCACCTACTTAGTTTTTAGTAAGGCTGAAATTGGAAACAAATATTTTGTAATTCTAACCCAGGGCTGATTATGCTACAACTTGGTTGTCTCAGTAAAATTAAATAAAATGAAAAACCTAGTGTATTAATTTTCTATTGCTATTGTAAGAAATCTCTACAAACACTGTGTTAAGACAACAAAAAAGAGTAAAGATGAGGTTGGAGAAGTAAGAAGCCAATTTACCCTTCTTATGAGCTGGTGGCAGCCAGATAAGGCCTGTGAGGAGGAAGAAGAAACCAACCCGCCCTTCCCGTGAGCCAAGCAGTGCATGCGCTGGGAGGCAAGAAATCTCCCTGCACTCCATAAGCAACTGGCTGATTCAGAGGACCACAGGCTGAGTTGATAGCAACTGAGGTACAGAAACAACTTACTGCTTGTATTGTTTGACTGTTTTGCAGGCCTAAAGCTGGTAGTCTGAGCATCTGTTGAGAGGATAATAGTATGTAATATAGCAAATATGGGGGATTTCCTTTTGTCCTATTTTTGAAATAAAATTTTTAAAAAGCATAACCTTATATCACAGAGGTCAGAAGTCTGCACTGAGGTCAAAATGCCATCAAAGCTATGAGCCCTACATGGGGTCCCCAAATCCCAGGCCCCAGGTGCCTGCTAGGAACAGCCCTGTGAACCTTGCATTCAAGGATCTAGGATGAGTGTCTTCAAACCATCCCAGTCACATAGAAAAGCTGACTCCCACGAAACTGGTCCCTACCAACAAGGCTGGGGCCATGGTTCTGTGGGAGGATCTCAAGGCTCCCCACATCCCTTGGCTCAGTGCCCCATAGAACAACTGTAGTTCTCCAACTTGCTTCCATCTCCATTTCTTGCTCTACTATTACATGCCTCTCTTCTAAAGACCCTCCTGATTAGGCTTTCCCTGCCTGCATGATACAGACTAATCTCCCATCTCAAGTCCTTAATCACCCTTAAACACACAGATTTCCAGGTCCAGGGAAAAATACTAAAAGCAATTTGTTCAGCATTGGGAATTGAACTCAGAACCTTCACACAGAGTCACATCCCTAGCCCATTTTTTAAAATTTTGAAACAGGGTCTCACTAAGTCACTAGATTGCTCAGGCAGGACTCAAACCAGCAATACTCTTGACTCAGCCTTCCAGGGTGCTGGGAGTACAAGTGAGCGCTAACACACCCAGCCCCTAGGCATACTATTATTTATTGTAGCACAATCCATGCAGTCAAATCATGGGAGTGGCCTATGTTTATATCAACAGGTGAACAGATAAAGAAAATGTGGTACTTACACCCTGTGGGTTATTTCTTTGCCATGAAGCAGGATAAACTTGAGCCATTTGTAGGAAAAGGATGCACCTTGAGAGCATAATGCTAAGTAAAATAAATCAGACACAGGAGCTTAAATATCACATGGCTTCTCTGATAGGAGATAAGCAAAGAGCAAAATAAAGGTTACAACATAGGACACAGGGAGACAGATCTTTCACAAATGGAAAGGATGGCAAGAGACGGGAAAGGGAAGGGGATGTCACAAGAATTAAGATGTGTCACACACATGCACCAACTCCTCACCATGAATATGATCAGTATGTAGCACAAACATGTATGAGTAAGAAATTACTAAAAAATGCTTGAGAAAACCCAACTCAGATCCTTAATGTAGAGGTGCAGAGTATGTTCACTTCTGAAACAAAATGAGATGTGACAAATCGGCAGGCAAAGGGCAAGTCAGCTGAAACTGAGACACTGGGAGACTTTTCAGGTCTCTGTCTTTCCACAAGGATTCAACACAAATGACTTGGCATCTGTTTTTGTGGGATGAAATGAGTTAGTACCTGTGAAGGACCTGGCGGAGCATCTGCTATCACTCTAAGCCTCCAGGAAATGTCACCTATTGAAATCACAGTAAACAGGCCATGTGCCGAGGCCAGGGAGCAGAGCTGTCCCTAACATTTGCAAGGTCTGGAGCAGGGTACAAAAGGAGGACCACACATCCTGAGAGCTATCTATCAAGGTGGAGATCTTTTCCATGTTTTCCAGTGTCCTGCCTTGAATGGTGCATGATCCAAGGAGCTGGGGTTGAATTTCAGTACTGCAGCTGCCCATGGAAGGAGAAGAGGTACAGAAGGCCGAGCCTTGCTTGTCAGCCCCACTTGCGGCCCATAGCTCTTCCCACTTGACTTGGACCTGCACCTGGAAGGCCCTAAGAAGCAGGCGGTTGGATGCTCCAGCACGCACGCTGCACTCCAGCCCACATTTCTTGCAAGCAGCCACCTTTGGACAACTGGGTGATGCAAAGATATTCAGGCAAAGAATGTACTGGAGAAGAGGTTTGTGGGGACTCAGGAAGAAGAAGCCTCTCTCTAGGGGTGAAAAAATCTATCCAAGCATAGTCTGGAAGGGAAGTGTTGGGCTCCAGGAGGATGCCTCCCTCTTGCAAGCAAACTCTTCTGCCCTGGGGAGAATCAGTTAGAGGAGGGCTGGAGTTCCCTTTAAAGGGCAGTTCCAGGGCAGGGGCCTTTTATGCAAGGGTCAAAGGGAGAACAAATTGATCATACAGACATAAATCAAATTTGGGGTCTTTAATTCTCTCAGACTTTGTGGAAGTGCTCTCCTGGGATCTTCTCTCTTGGTTTATAAAACATATTCCTGCTCACATATGGCTCTTTCTCTTTGAAGTCTGAGAGATGGCCAGAGTGCTCCAGGGGTGCTTCTCCCATGGAATCTTCACTCATGAATATCAAGTTCTTGCCCCCATTTAACTTACATCCCAGTGTGTAGGAAAAGAATGGAGAAAAAGTGAATTGCATGGAAATTATAAGCAATAACAGGATATGCTAATTTCAGAAAATGAAAGAAATACAAGTGAAATATGAGCGGGAAGTTGATGAGAGAGGTTACTTAAAAGGATGGTCAGAGAACTCTACAAGGAGGTGACGATTAAATGAAGTCATGGGATAACAGAGATTCAAATGCGAATATCCAGAGCAAGGGAGTCACACGAAAGGCATAACTGCACAGAGCTTCAGAGACAGAGAAGTTTTTGGTGCACTTTAAAGCCACAGAATGAAGGTCAAAGTAGCAGAGATACAACAAGAATAACTTCTTGGAAATGTTAAATTTGGAATACCTATGAATTATCCAAATGGAAATGTTGATAAAGATGCCTGATATTTGTTTCTAGAGTTCACAGGACAGGTATAGAATTGCTTATGTAAATTCTACTACTTGGTTTCCCTGAAGTGTTATCAGCAAGGAGATGGTGGCTCACACCAGGGATTGGCAAAATCACTCAAAGGAAGTGGGCAGTATTGAGATGGATAAAAATAGAATCCTCAGGTCCTCTAAAGCCATGGAAAACAATCCAGTGAAGTAGGTAGACCCGGATTTGGAAAACATTTTTCACAGAAGGCCAGGCGTTAGATAATTTTAGCTAAAGATCAGACTGTCTCTCCTGGGGCTGTTTATCTTTGCTGTTGTGTTATGAAAGGAGCTATAGACGACAGATAAACACACCGTCACATCTGTGCTCCAAAATGACTTTACAAAAAAGGGCAGGATTTGGCCAGTAGCCGTGCTTTGCTGCCTCCTGGAGTAGCATGCAAAGGCATGGTGAGAGTGCTTGGACAAGTGAGTGGGGAAGGTTATGCTGGAGTCCTGCAGTTGATATTTGCAGATGAAAAGAACGTTAGAGGACCGAACAAAGCCTGACCATGAAACTCTCCCAGCTGGTCCAATCCTTGGATTTTCTGAATGCATGATTGTTTTCATAATAATTCAAGGCTGCTACTCTTCCTGTGTGGTGTGTTCTGCTCCAAATCTTCCCACAATGTGGCAAATTCCTCCTTGTGCTTTACATTTTTGACACCAAGTTCCAGAAACCTCTTGTGGGGGACAAAATAATAGCTACCCAAAGATGTGGTCATTTTAAACCATGGAACCCATAATCCTTGCAGATGGGGAAATTAGGGATCTTGTAATAGGAAGACTGTGATAATTAACTGGTGTCCATTTGAATAAGAGACTCCTGGGTGATTGGATTAGCAGATTCTGGGTGTGTCAGGGTGACTGATTTTCCTGAAGAAGGAAGACCCACCCTAGATGAGTGGTGCCAACCAATAGGCTTGAATACTGGGTGGAATAAAAAAGGGAAGAAAGAAGGAAGCATGCGTCTCCCCCCTGCGTGTTGGAAGAGCTCCATCTTCACCATTGCCTTTGGATGTCACTTCCAGGCTTCCAGAGGTCTCCTGGTATTGGACTCACATGGGACTCTATAGTGAATTCCAGGCCTTTGTCATTTGCCTGGATCCTTCAGATTGCCAGCACTCAGATGGGATTTTTTATTCTTCTACCCTGGACTTTTCAAGCAGCCAGTTTAAGCTCAACTAATAGATCCTTATAAGCCAGACATAATTCTAACATGCTCATGATAGAACTGTACATTCTATGCGTTGCTGCTGGGTTGTTCGAACCACTATGGTATACATACATGCATGACTGTCTCATTGGTCTGTCTTTTACTTATTTTATTAGTGATAAAAGTGATTAGATAAATTTGTGCACCAGTGGTGCAAGCCACTCAATGGGGCAATCATGCATGTATCTCTGGTGATTCAAGTCAGTAATAAACATGTTAAATCTGTTTCTCTAGTGAACCCTAACTGATTCAAAAACCACCTTGGGTTAATAGTGAACCACACTATAATGGCAAGAGTCCTATTATAGATTAGATTTTATCTATTCAAAACCTAATGCTGAAATCTTAACTCTATTATCTGGGATAGTGACTTTTTGTTTTTGGAAATAGGGGGATTGCAAATGGAATTGGTAAGGTGGGGTAATCCTGGAGAGGCATGGGTCCCTAATCCAACATGACTGGTGTTCTTATAAAAAGGTGACAACAGAATACAACCACGAGAAGATGAAGGCAGAGGCCAGAGTGAAGCCAAAGGCCATAAGAAAATTACAAGAAGACAAAGAACAAGTCCCCCTCCCAGCCCTGGGAAGGATCCAACCCTGCCAAGGCCTTCATCTCAGACTTCTGGCCTCCAGACTGTGGAGAGTCAATGTCACTCGAGAATGCCTAGATTTGTGGCTTTTTCCTTCATTCCAGCAGCTGTAGCAAACTGACACAGGTCCTGAAAATCCAGAGAAGGAATCAGGAGAGGTAGTGAGAGTTTCCCAGTGGGAGAAGGGAATGGTCTGAACTCTGAAGATGGAGTAAGCGGTGGATGCCAAGGAAAATGAGCAACCTTGGAAGCCAAAGCCAGCAGAGGTGAGGATTCCCTGTGGGGCCTCTAGCAGGGCTGCAGCCCCGGTGACACTTTGCTTTTGAGCCAGAAAGGTCTGTGTTGGACTTGGCTGCAGAAATGCATGACAATAAATGTTGCTGCTTTAAGCCACTTAGTAATAGTTTGCAGCCACAGAAACCAATGCATCTCCCGCCTTTGCCTTGCTTGTTACGCTCTTTCCCGAGAGCTGATTCCTGTTCCTCTACCTGGACTCGGGCTATGTTCAAGGCTTGCCCAGTGTTCCTTATGTGTAGAACAGTGCTCCATATGTGTACCCCAGTGTCCGTGGAGTGCATGTACTGCTCACCCCCTTCTGCATTGCTTCTCCTACCTGACTATAAGCAGACACTAGCTTTCATTTTGCAGCTCTCAACTTCGTTTTCCGTACAGTTCCTATCAATTTCATTACAGCTGATAGCCCCGTCTACATTGTCTGAAGCCTTTCTGAAGTTCAAGTGTAAAAGCGAAATCAGGCTTCGAAGGCCCACTAGAAATGGGATCCATTAGGAAAGTGTCTTTAGCAGAAGATTGTAACGTTACGTCTCTTGCGCTGATGTGTCTCAAATCACTGTAGATTACGTGGCAGTGGGCAGGTCTGCATGGGCAATTTCACAGAAGGAGATGAACTAAGCTGATCCTTATCTGTCTGAAAATCCATTTAGTCTTATAGGTGAAATAATAATAAATTTCATTACGGTTTATTGAAGCATCTCAGTGATCATAGATGTGTTTATGAGGGCCTTGACTGCTTTTAAATCTTAGAATTGCAAGTCTAGCTGCACTTGTCCTGGTGCTGAATATTCTGAAATATGAATGCCATTCCTCTAAACACCAAGTTAATTACATAGGTGCCAGGACTTCCTCGATGGCAGCTCAGCAGCTGAAGCCCTCATTTCAGGCTACAGAGAGAATATTTAGAATTACATCAAACCCGAGTGATAAACCCGCACTGTCACAAGGTCTGGATATACCCTGCATGTGCCCATGACTGATCATTTTTGAAAGCCATTGATTATTCTGCACGGTTACATTCTGTCTCTGTCAGCCCCACTCTGTGTGAGGTTGATGTTCTTATCGTGGATTTGTAGTTGGCCGGATGGGGGCAGAATGTGTTAGAGAGACTCGCCCAAAGTCATACAGAGTCAGCGCGAGAGCTGAAACCTGGAACCGAACGTGGGGCTTTTGGTTGAAGGTTCTTTCCACTGGGGCATCTTGGGTCTTTCCACTGGGGTATCTTGGGTCTTTCCACTGGGGCATCTTGGGTCTTTTCACTGGGGCATCTTGGGTCTGGCTGGGGGTACAGCACAGACTCCAAGAGAGACAGGGGACTTGTTCCATCCTCTCCCACAGTGGCAATCTGTCAACCATGCAAGCCCTTGCTCTGTAGGTGCAGAAGAGGTTTATGCTATAGCCTCCTACGTCTTCACAGGTGAGGTATGGTGCAAAGGAGAACGGGGGATTGGGCATGGGGGAGGGAGTGGGAACTGGACTTGGAGTCCAAGTATTCCACACAGGTGGAAGGGTTCACAAAGCATTCCACCTAATCCATTGCCCTTTTCTAAGTAGCGAATAAAGCATAGTTCACTGGGTGCGCTCGGGGGTAGACTCAGGAAGCATACCTGGGAGTAACAAGCTGACGTGCAATCAAACCGAAAACAGCAGAAGCAAAGTGACTATAGCAGGAGATGGCAGGTGTCTAAATTATATAAAATCATCGCTAAAACCCCATAAAGGGTTAGACTTGTGGGCAAACATGACCTTGGTTTCTCAAGAAAGGATGGACAGGACTAGAACTCATGAGACAGAAGGTTTAGAGCTAGCTCCAAATTTAAAATGAACACAAAACTGTCTACCATATCCACATATCCTGCTCTGAGTCTTCTCTTCTACTCCATTGGTTTCTGATACCAGGGCAAATCGGCCTTTTCCTCCTATGGGACCAGAGATGAGAAAAGGAGGGGAAACAACTTTGAGAAACTCTTCATACGAAGGTGGTCCATACTTAACACACTCTCCTATTTAAGTATACTCTAATTTTGAAACTAGAGCCTGGGAATGATTAGTCCACATGAAGTTGGTGGTGGTGTGTCAGTTGCTACTGAGTTTAGTGGTTTCTTGGGTTCTCAGGTTGCGGGTGGAAGGGTTTGGGCTTCACCTGTGAATAGTTTGACAGAAGGACAGAGAGAACACTGGGAGGTGTGGGTGTAAGTGCAGTGTAATGATGCTTGGGGCCAGAACACCAGTTCTCAATCCCATCTTAGCCGCACACTTGGCTGGGAGCCTGTGAACAATGCACCTGCCCTCTCCAGCTGCCCTTTCCTCACACATTTAATGAGAAAGTAATGGATGGTCTCTAAGGTCCCTTCTGTCCTGGTTATAGGATTCTAACAGTCTCTCTTCACTCTTCCCTTACGCAGAAAAGTTCTCTTTTCTGAAATATTAAAATGATAATGATGCCACATTGACAGCCTGCTGGTAGGAATTAAATAAAACAACCTCTCTATAAAGGGCTTACTTGAATTCCTGACACACAGTAAGCACATCTGTTACATCTGCATCATGTGGCTGTCCAAAGGCTCACCATTTTCAATTTGTATCAATAGGGATATATGAAGAAGAAAAATTGCCTTATGTCTTAGTTATTTTATCATTGCTGGGACAAAATGCCTGTCTCTCATTTAAAGGAAGAAAAGTATATTTCAGCTCACAGTCTGTAGAAGTTTCAGTCCATAGTTAGCTGGCTTCAAGGCAGAACAGCAAGGAATAAGAGCATAATGGAAGATAAACAGTCCATAGAAGGGCATGCAAGAAGCAGCAGCATGGAGACTCCCTTTCCCTTTTTATTCCATGGAGGGTACAAGCCTATTTGTTGGTGCCATGCACACCCAAGTTGACTCTTCTGCCTTTAGTAAATCCATTTAACCACAGCCAAAAACAAGCCAATCCCAATCAGTGGGTGATCCAGTTATCTTGTGTCCATGATCCAGTCACCCACCCACACAAGCCCCACCTCTTAATGCATGGGGCTTTGGGGGAATATTTTAAATATAAGCCATAGCACCTTCAAACAAATGATCATACACACCATTATCCCCAAACATGTCAAAAGTTGTTGTATGGGTCTCCACTGACTTTGATTTTTTTTTAAAAACTTATCATTCCATGTTGCAGTGCATAATGATTACATTCATTACTGGGAATTGGTACATGTACCTAATGCACAGCAATTCTTATTTATCCCCTTCCCACTTCAAAAGACTGTCATGTTGGTTTTCTTCTGAGTGACTGCTTCTCTTCATGCACAATGCTACCCAAAGGGGTCAGCTCACAGCTTTTGAAACATGCCACACATTTATGTAGTGTGCATGTATTCATAAAAGCAGCTCATTTTTCAGCACATGTACTTTCTTAACCCCATTTCTATTTATTCAGTGTCACTTACCTTTCAAAGACCAAAACAAAGGTTACTTCTACACAGGGCTCTGATGCTTTCTTTGTTACCGTATTTGCTCTTCAGGGAAGAACTCCTCTCAATGGACTTGTATTAGTGAGTTGAGCAGGTGTCATTTCTATAGAGAAAGATTCCTGAGGACAAAGGTTCTGTTCTGTTCCTGTCCCATGATCACCTTCAAGGTTAGGAGGAGATGGGACAATTGATGGCACTGGAGGTAGTTCAGAGAAGTCCCTGAAGACGTGGTAGGGCAAGTTCTTAACAAGAAATCACTAGTCACCTATGCTGAGGAAGGAAGATAAATACTGGACCCAGGTAGAAAGTTAGAAGAGGTCAGATAGTGTTTCAGAATTTAGTGAGCTCCAAGTTAAGTTCACAACCTTAACTACCTTTAGAGGCTAAAGAAAAATCCTAGGACCAGGGAAGCAGCATACATTCTGTGATTGGCGAAATACAAGATAGCTTGGGATTTAAAAACATGAAAAATGAGCTCTTGATAGGGGCACTTTTTGATGGTGATTTTGAAGTCATTAGCTCGGAACAGGTAGATCTTTAGGAGATACATAGGTCTAGATGCCATGAGTTCCCCCACAGCCCAGCAGGTAGGAGGACTTTTGTGAACGCTGTGACACATTTAGTCCACGGATGTCTTAAGCTCTGTCCTACCATGCTTTCTCCCATGTTCCACGGCCTCCCAGCAACACACACACTGTGTCTGCAGTGCATCTTGACGTCACTACTGATAGCTTCCCCATCCCAGTCACTTCAGATGTGCCAAGCCTAATTCTGCCCAGCACATTTAAAGTACCCAGAAGAACAGTTCCCTTAAAATTTTTGTTGCAGCTGACTCTTTCACTTCCTACCCTCAAATAGCCCTTTATCAATAAAGTCTTCCCTAATCAATTAAAATGGAAAATGAAACCTGGTCAGTATCTACTCTGTCTATCCCTCTTCTGGTATCTTTCCTTCCATAGTTGTTCTCATCTTCTAAATTCTGTCTTTACCTGTTGATCAATTGCTTCATATTTCTTGCCAGTAGTAGCATGTAGGTTGTCTTAGGGCAAGATCCAAGAGTGTTTTGTTCTTTAACGTTTCCAGAAAGCTATAGCAATTGCCTGGTCACAACATGCATTCAATCAGTGTAAACTGAATTAAGAAACTATGAAGCTATAAAATTCTAGTGACACGAAGTCTGTACAGAAAATCTTATGTTCCTTCCATCCACCCATATCTGTCTAACAACAGTCTGTGTTTAGATGAAATTTACTGCCTGCTTAATATATGCTGAATTGCTGACATCTCAATCCTTTCGTCAACTTTAGATTACCAGTTATCAACCCTAGATTTTGCCTCCATTTTTGTATTAATAAAACCCAGCTTAGATTACTGCTGGGCCTACTCAAGTCATTCACAAATTTGAGTCTCCTGCTCAATATCTTCTCTCCCAAAGGAATTTCAAGAACATAGCAGAAAGAGCCAGTTGGAAACTTCTCGTACACTCCCACAAGGCACACCAGCTCTTTGTGAATGAAAGCTGATAAAGGTTGATTACACTTATGTGGTAGCAATTCATCATACTTAGAGTTTCTCATTTGAACATCAATCTTAAGCATTTGCCAGGAGATGTAATAGTGTAAATATATTATTCATAAACCGGAGTGAATCTCTACTCACCACCAAAACCATTTTGACAATAAATCATAGCATATAAATGTGTTTTTCTTTCCTTGTGTTTTTTCTTTTTTGGAGATTCAACAAATACATTCATAAATAGAACAAAGAGCAGTGAAAATGATTTTCCAAGCAAGAGCAGAATCTCATAGAAATGAATTAAATGCACGAGCATGAGGAAACATAGTTGGAGGCAGACTTCTCCAAACTGTCAAACGATTATAGTCTTTCTTATTATATTTTTGCTTTGTATCAAAATCTATAGCTAATCTATGGCACTGAGAAAATGCTGAGTGCCCAGGATCAAAGAGTTATAAATAGATCTACTCGTTACAATCTAAGAAGCTGTATCTTAAAGCAGGCATCTGATAGGTGGCATACAAAAAAAAGTACCAGTCCTGTAGAGTGAAGTTCACTGTTATTTTTTACATTCTTCTTTATTAAAAGCAAGTTTACATTACTTTTTCTATTATATAAATTACGATTCATACCACATTTGACTGCACATGCAAGTCTAGTGATGTTCGGTAAATTAATGTACACATAGTATAGTACTAATGTGATAGGTGATTAACACACATTGGTGCAGTATTAGGCCACGTTATTACATAAAACCTAACTTGACTGGTAATGTATCTTAAGAAAGCTAGGGAGTAAATGCAGCCGGGCAAGAACTTCACATGAACCAATTAATCAACAGAAACCAGAAAAAAAGACTGTGGGTAAGCTTCAGCTAGAAGGAGCTTATTTTTATGTTTGGTTTATTTTTGAAACTTCACTCTGGAATTCAGCACTTTCCTACATTGAGTTTATGTGCCCTTCATAATGTCAGACAGAAGGAATTTGAAACCTTGTTTGTGGGCATATGAGCATGCAGCTCAGAATCCGCCAGGGTTTAAAACCTGCTTTGGCAACATCTGGATTCAGCGACTATTCTTTGACCTTGAATGGAAATGATGTTAAAGAATTTTAGACTGAAGTGGTAGTCTTTCTTTCTTTCTTTCTTTCTTTCTTTCTTTCTTTCTTTCTTTCTTCCTTCCTTCCTTCCTTCCTTCCTTCCTTCCTTCCTTCCTCCCTCCCTCCCTCCCTCCCTCCCTCCCTTTTCTTTCTTTCTTTCTTTCTTTCTTTCTTTCTTTCTTTCTTTCTTTTTTCTTTCTTTCTTCCTTCCTTCCTTCCTTCCTTCCTTCCTTCCTTCCTCCCTTCCTTTTCTTTCTTTCTTTCTTTCTTTCTTTCTTTCTTTCTTTCTTTCTTTCTTTCTTTCTTTGATTTGTCTTGATTTTTCCAAGGAGAATGAAAACCACACAAACTAGATACTCACTGTGCATTGTGTGCCTAATCTCTGTTGCTTACATTAAATAGTTTTTTCACAAGTGATTTTGAATCTATGGGAATATAGAACTAAGCAAAGAAAATATTACTACAGTTTCCAAGGCACTAAAAGAAATAGTTTGGAAAACTGGAATCGTGTTTATAAAATGGTAATATCACTTACCATTTCTAAAATGTTGGACAATTTAATCTGTCTGAGACTGAGTTTCTTCAAGGGAGTTGAAGAATGGAATTGGAAAAATTAAAATCTACTTTGAGGCATTATGTTTTTCACTTAATGTGACAATACATGAAGAGCAGTTATACATTGGAAAACACCATATTCCTTGTACTTAGGTAATAATAGTCAATACTATTATAATCGGGAGCAACCAAATAGAGGGAACTGAAACTACGTTCAGAGTACTTCATTGATATTTAGGCACTACGGTCATACTAACAATAAGCAAGCAATCTGACCACTGAGAATTCCTAGACCTCAACTGTACCTCTGAAAAACCGGAAAACAACCTAAGTCTGGAAGATTCAGAGAATAGCTGGAAAACTCACAGGATGCCATGTTCTATATTTCTAAAGTGTTCTGTGAATTTAAATGGGTTTTACAGGGTAGCTAATATTCTACTACTATCTCCTCACAGACATTCTAAGAAGTTCACTTTGCAGATGTGAAGCTACTATCCGTGTCTCTCCACTCTCTCCAGATTTACTGTCATCATTCTGAATAATTACTGAAAAGCAAGATGAGCAGGAGGTAGACCAGAAGGCAATGGAATTGTTTTTTATATATATATATATATATATATATATATATATATATATACACACACACACACAGAACACAGTTTAGAGGAGAGGAGAACAGGAGAAAGTGAGCGAACCGGGGGACATCTGCCTTACCCTGTAGTCAGAAATCAAGCTCACATCTGCCCACACAGAACCCGTTCTTTGGGAAACATTAGGGGCAACTATGGCACTTTCCTTTGAAGGTCAGGAAATTGCAGATCAGAGAGAAACCTGACTGACTCAGTGTCATACAGCTATCGGTAGCAAGACTTCAACTCTAGTATTCTGAATCCACATGCCACCTTCAAAAAGGCCTCTTCCACTGCCATTTGAATAAATGATGCTTTGACACATGGATGGCTTGGATGCTAACTTGGTTTGCTCCTTTCCAGCGGCTCACAGTCTAGCAGCCTCCACTTGAAGCTATTTCTGTGTGAGCAGTTTAGGATGATCTCCGTCCGTGCTGTCTCAGGTCCCCATCTGGGCCATCTATGCTTCCATCTGTGTCATTTATGGTCACCATTATGCATTCTATGGCCTCCAGCTCTGCCTTCTGTGGTCTCCATCCATGCCATCTATGGTCTTCATCTATGCATCTGTGATCTTCATCATTTGTGTGGTTCAGTATAAAGACTCTGGGTTCAATCTCCAGCCCTTTGTATTTTTTACTTTGCAACAGTGTCTCACTAAATTGCTCATTTGGGCTGGAACTTGAGGTCTTCCTGTCTCAACCTCCCATTTTTTCTTTGCAGGGGCTGCGAGATGGAGGTCAATGGCCTGGTCCCTCAGTGACTCCAGCCTAAGGTACAACCTGGGTATTTGTTATTTTTTAAATGATCATAGGCGATTCAGACTTCTGCAGTCAGGGAAAATGATCACAGATGTTACTCTTAGGAACAGTACTATTGCTCTTTAGGGTCTTACAGTGAGTTGTCTCATCTGTTGGACTCTGTATCTAAGATTAGATGCAGCATCACCTTTTTAAGAGTTATACAGTGCTTATAGCTACTTTACAGAAACCTCAGGGCTCAGTCATATCTCCTGGTCCGGACCAACCATGGCTTCTCTTCCCACAGATTCCTGCATATTTCTTCCACCCAAGTCCGGGGAAGAACGGCAGAGACATAGACAGATAATTACCTGGCCTTGTACACCCATGCATTTATGCCCCTGATCCAAGTACAGCTCCTGATTTTTTTCCCCAGAAAGGAAAGAGACTCTATCTGTCAGTGCTGAACTCACACTGTGTCACTTAATTAATTCACAACAAAAACTACAACAGTGAAAGGAAGCCACTGTGCCTGTCTTTTGAGCAATATTTTTTTCTCCCTGTATAAGTCTGATGCAGTAAATCAAATGTTAGCCAGATTTGAGCATTTGTGTGTATTAGAGAGAAAGGTTGATTATTGTATAGTGTGAGTGTCAAGTAGCATTCAGGTATGCTGGTGTGGTACACATCTGTCCACATCTGGGGTAGCCGAGACAACATGCATCCACAGCCTGTTTCCCACATGATGTTGGAGTAGGAGGAGCAGCCAGTGAACGAGCAAGATTCTTGAGGAAGGAGCCCTCTCACAGTGATATCTGAAGCCCCGTGTCAGGAACACTCAACAAACTCTTGCTGACTATAGGGGGAAACCAAAAGCTCTGTCCCAGGCACTGATCCTCTGCTATGGTTTGGAGATAAATACCTGCAAAGCCATGTGTGGCTCATTCTCCAAGGAGGCACAGCTGAGATGTGGAGGAACCCTTAGCAGTGTGGCCTGGTGGAAGATCCTTAGCCATGGGGGATTCGACCACTGGAGGAGACTACGGGACGTGGGCCCTCTGCACATCTCTCTTGGCTCCTGGTCCTGAGGTGAGTGGTTTTGCTCTCTGCACACCCCTTTTGGGACGCACTGCTCTGCCACAGCCTCACAGCCACAGAGCCATTAGGACATAGCCTGGATCTTCCATAATTGTGAACCAAAGCAAACTTTTAAAAATGGACTATCTTGGGCATGTTGTTATAGCAACAGAAAACTTACTAGCAGACTCTCCATGTTTAGAGTCTGTTGACATCACTTTCTTCTTCTTCACACATTCTATTCTCCAAACTCCTGCTTCCATCATTCTCCCCACCCTTTTCTTAACCAGCACTTGACTTCCCAATTTCAAACAAGCATCGCTGTCTCCTTAGAACAAGTAATTTCAAGTCCAACAGCTGTGTTGTGATTTATGATGTTCCTTGGTCAACACACTGGCAATATTCAACTTTCACCTTTGACCGTGGAGACAAATTTTGAGACAGCCTAATGACACCAAACAGTCAGAGAAAGAGAATCACAACCTAAACTATATAGATGTTATTTTGAAGATCACATACATTACCGTGACCCATGCATAGCTATGTTTTTATTATAATAGCTAAATCTTGGGAGCAGCCTATATATCCATCAGCTGATAAATGGATAAAGGAAAATGTGGTATTTTTGCACAATGGTGTACTACCATGCCATAAAGAAAGACAAACTTGAGACATTTATAGGAAAATACATACACCCTGAAATCATAAATCAGACACACAAGCTTAAATGTATGTTTTTTAAATATGAAAAACCCAAATGACAAAGGGTAAAATAAAAGATAGTAGGAAATAAAGAGATAGAGCTTTCTTAAATGGGAAAAGTCTCAAGAGATGGGAAGGGAAGGGAGGGCAGGGGTGAAAAAGGGATGAATATGTGTTATGTACATGGACCAACTCCACACTGGGCAAAGT
Organism: Hydrochoerus hydrochaeris; assembly: GCA_004027455.1. Taxonomy (NCBI): domain Eukaryota; kingdom Metazoa; phylum Chordata; class Mammalia; order Rodentia; family Hydrochaeridae; genus Hydrochoerus; species Hydrochoerus hydrochaeris. Next base: position 534,856 of record PVLA01000199.1, on the reverse strand, counting down.
GTGTATCACAAATATGTACAAACATGAAAAATTACAAAGTCCAGCCAGAAGACAAAATAAGGATGAGATGACTTAACTGTGTTTCATCTTGAATGAAAACTGTTGAAAAATAAATCTGAAAGTATTTTTTTAGTGAGTGTAAGACTATTTTCAAAGCTCAGCCTAAGTAATTAAAATATGACATGGTGCTACTATGCATATTTTAAAATGTAGAGATATTTGCGTGTGTGCTACCTTATGCAATAATGCTTCTGCTCCCCAAATTCCTTTGTTGAATTGGAGTGGTAGCCACTGGGAAGTGAGGTTTTTTTTTTGGTGATGAGTAGATTGTGGCCTCTGGGATCAGTGTCTTATAATGAAGGCTAAAGACGCTGTGTTTGTCCTGCTTGCTGAGCTTAGAAAAGCAAAGAAGACAGCCTGTTGAACCAGGAAAACGCCCTGGCACATGGATCTTAGTTTGTTCACCTCCAGAACTTTGGAACATAAATTCCCATTTTTTATGAGTTCCCAAGTTTATGGAATTTTACTGCCACAACACCAATGGACAGAACATACAGATGCTGTATTCAAAGACAACAGGTGTGTAAGGTATCACATTTCTTGAAAGCTTCTGAACCCTTTATAGAGTTTCTATATTACACAAACATCTCAGGAGCTCTGCTATTGATTTAATGTGATCCTTCAAAGGGTGGGTTAATATTTTATCCTGAAATGTCTTCTTCCTCCTACATGAGGACTGCAGTGAGAGCCCATAGCTTGGATAGATGAATGAGGACTGGAGAAATGTGTTTTCCTTGTGAGCCTTTTTAAGCAGGCTGTGAAATTGAGTGCAAATACACTTCAGGCATGGTAGGGCAGGTTCCTGGAATACTAGTGAAGAGGGAAGAGTCAGAATCTGTATAGAACATCTGGAGAGGAAGCCAACATTCATACCACATCTACTATGTGACCGGTGCATTACACGCATTCTGTCTTTTGAACTAATGTGGGCTATCTTTTATACATGAAGGAAATGGTACTCATGGTATCAAAATAATGTGCCACTTCCTTTACAGCCACAGTACGTTTGATGTCAGACTTGAAACATCACATTCATCTGACTCCAAAGCTCACGCCTTTCAAGACTGTGATGACTCCCGATTTCTCCTTACTGCCAATCCCTCAGGGACTCAGTAGGCCTGTGCAATTTCCTAGACCAGAATGACTCACTTTGTAGGAAGACTGTCAGAAAAGGGGAACCAGAGTTGTTTCTCACAGTTCTGATCTGGGTAATCCAGGAAAGGAAAGACCAAAGGGGTGAGCAAGGGCCCTACTCTGTCACCTTTCCTCCCTCCAGGACAATGCTTGTGCAACATCATTCAGCAGAGGTTGAATATATATTAAAAAACCTGAGCATGGTCTCTCCCAGGAGATGAAAGGCAGCCTTGATGACTAATGCTTGTTCAAAAAGAGTTTGGGCATGGCCCCTAATGAAGGAGTGAAACTCCAAACACCCAAGAAAGAACTAACAACAGTAATGAGACCTTTGGAAGACCGCTCAGCACTTTCTATGGCTGCTGGCCGGTGTCAGAAAAGAAGACATTCCTACATTTCCTGAGGACCTTCTGGGCTTCAGAATCATGGCGGACCACTCACACATATAGTCTCATGGCTATGCATGAGCAATGACAGGTCTGTGGCCCTTTAGTCCTAGTGGTGATGATTCCGAGAACCCTCGAGTCAAGCAATGATTTTGCTTTTTTTATTCCCTACCCTACAATAAGCCAGCTGCCACGAGCTCCTTATGCAGCACCATCCTTTCTTCAAGTGATTTCTAATCCTGGTACTGAATGGAAAAAAAAAAAAGCATGCAAGTTCTTAGAAGCTAAAATCCGAGCTTATAACCCACAAGTCTGTTTTGTTTCAACATGACTGGAATTAGTGTAAGACTGAGAAACTACCTAGGAGGAGTTGGACGTGTTTCAGAGGCAAGATTCCCTTGCAGAAATCAGAAGAGAAAGCCTGCCATGAACCTGGGAAGCTATGCACAGTGTGGAAAAACTGTGTTTCATCTTAAGAGATCTGGGCAAGATACAAACGTAGGGAAGGGAGAAGGAGATTATCTGCTCAGATGGGCAAAATGCAATAAAAAATTAAAATGCTGAAATACGTGGTGGCCATCAGGAATAAATTACTGAGAATGAGACCACAGTACCTGGTTAATTTTAGGCACAAAAGAAACTATCTTACTTCCGCCTCTCTCAAATCGTCTGCAATTCCTAGACATGGAATGCTAGGATGCTAGACATGGATTCCATGGAAAGAGCAGGCCTATGCATAAAAGATTTAAGATGTAGAATATGGGACACAAAAGAAGAGAGACAGAGTAGACGGGCTCGACACAGGGTATTACACTAAAAATGTCAGGGGGAAAGCAAGACTGGTCTGAGCCATGCTGGTTCTCGTGTTACTGTTTGTCACTGCAATGGCTTGAGACGAGGCTGCCACATGTATGAGGCCATTTGTAAGGTTGTCTTCACATTGTAAGATTTGATAAGTATTCACCCTGCATAGCAGAATCAGTTGCAAAAGGAATTATCAGTGATCCTGATAACAATTTAGAGAAAAATCTTGGTTTTGCATTAAATATGCAAATGAATGAGGTATCTCCAGCATGATACTGAGATGTGGCCAATCGTGGGGCAAAAAGGCATGGCGTTCAAGCAGGAGGTGGTGGTGTGATTTCAGATGATTACACCCAGGTGTCTTTATCTGCAAGAAGAAAGAGTTAGATCCCGGGGGTCAGTCCTGCTCTAGTAATCTAAAGACCTATTATTCCACAACAAAGAGTTGGCCAGAGTACAGGACTAACTGCTCCTTGGTAAGTACAGAGTTTCCAGATGTCAAAGGAAGGACACCGCAAATTGAGGACCATAAAAGAGTCATCAAATTCACCTCTGACTGACCAAAGAATTAGGTATGAGGAGAGGCTGAGCTAAAAAAGAAAAAAGTTTTTCCTTTGTATTGTGGTTGCCTTGTGGGAAAAGCAGTTTGTGTGAACTGTCATTAACTTCAATGCTATCTTCAAAATTATAAGACCCTAAATTATAGAGCTGTTTATAATCATCATTGCCTACACATATTATGAGGTTCTTTTCCTAATTATTACCTTTCATTTAAGACCCTAAATTCCCCATACACATTCTTTTCACTTTGATTTCTATCTCCCTTTGTTCTTCTTCTATTGTGTGTGTGTGTGTGTGTGTGTGTGTGTGTGTGTGTGTGTGTATTGGGTATTGAACTCACGACCTCGAACTTGCCAGGCAGGCGTTTATGCCACTGAGCTAATTCCTGGGCCTTCTTCCACTTCTTTCCAAAATATTCTTTTATAAAAGTCCGAGTCTGTGGTAAACATTTTAACAAATTTACCCATATGACGGCTACTCTTCTATAAGGCAGACATGTTTTGAACTATCTTCAGGCACAATTGAAGGGTGAACTCAGACTTTCTAACCAGCTTTCATGGGTATGGAGCGAAAGGAACATGGGAGAAATAGTCTGAATACCGCCAGTGTTCACACATTAAAAATGGAGTCAGTCTCATTGTTGTAGCTTGGCATAACTGACACCATCTTGAGTTCTGCATTTAATGAGTGTCCTGTATTTGACTCAGAAAAATGGAAAATTACTCAGGGTGTAAGTCCCATGAGAAAAGCAGAATGAGCTGCACCCACAGGAGAAAAATTAACTTTCTCAACAAAAGAAGCAGGATGCAGGTGACAACCAAAAATTAATGTAAGATTCTGGCCAAATTATTTCCAACAGGATGTCTTTTGTGATTCTCTTTTAACAGGTTTGAACAGGTTTTAACTCTATAACTTTCCAGTTTAGTGCCACTTGTTTGGACTCTGAAATGGGGGTGGTGGGGGTCTGTAAACGAGTAGTCCTGAGCTCAGCTAATTAAATTCCAAATTTATCAGTTTGGCTGCTTGGATTCCTATATTGTTGTTCGCAAACCCGCATCGCTCATAAGCATGGTGGGGCATGACTGTAATCCAGCTCTCAGGGAGGCTGAGGCAAGAGCATCAAAAATTCCATCCCAGCCAGGGCAACCCAGCAACCTGGTGAGACCTCATCTCAAAATAATAAATAGCAAAGGGCAGGGGATGCAGCTCATTGTGAAGGTCCTGGGTTCAATCTCTAGCATTATAAGGAAGAAGAAGAAAAAGGAGCAGGAGAAGGAAGAAAAGAAGATGAAGAAAAGGAGAAAGAGGAGGAAGAGGGCAAGGAGGAGGACAAGAAGAGGACAGAAAAAAAGAATTGGCACAGAATGGTCAGCCTCTCGCCTGTAAATGAGCTGAATGTGTCCGCACTGTTTCCTGAGTGGAGATTCAGAAAGAGGAGGTGAGGGTGCAGCTCAGTAGCACAATGCTTGCGGGGTCAACACTGTCAAGGGCAAAATAAATGACCCTAGGTCTTTGTCTGGAGCAGTGGGTTAAAGGTTTTTCTCTCTTGCTGTAGAGAACCAAGAGTTCTCCTTTAACAATGTCAAGTGTGATTTGCAAAATAGATAAGTAGTATTGTCAGGGAGGGAGTAATTTTGGAAGCAAAAGTGCTAAGAGTAGAGCCTTAAAGGCCAAGGGAAGGAGATCATCCAAGGAAATAATTTGAGAGCACAAATTAGCAGATCTAGGGACTTCTGAGAATAATGACTTGGTGTCATAATAAGAGCCACACAAATACTGAGCTCTTAAGGATGAAGAGAACTTGAAAAGTGGCAAGTGACATGTCATCCATTTGTTCACCACATATCTCGAGTACCTATATTACTGTTTTTGGTACTAAACCCGGGGCTTTCACACTAACTCACACCCCCAGACCTTGCTTTAATCTCTGTTTTGAGACATGATCTCTCCAAGTCTCTAAGTTGCCCAGGCTGGGCTCAGGCTTGAGAGCCTCCTGCCTCAGCCTTCAGAGTATTGAGATTACAGTACACCACCACCCAGTCTACCCATTATACACCAGTCTGTTTGCTCAGAATTGGGCTTGATATGAACATGCTGTTCATGACCACTGTGGGAGTAAGTGGCAAGAGGGTCGTGACACCGTTTGGACTACGTGGAATGAAGGAGGTCAGGAAAGGGATCCTGGGAAATGTGGCATCTGAGGTGACACATGCTAAAGGGAGAACTTTATCCTGAAGGTAGCTGGAAGTTTGTGGAGGACTTCGAAGAGCTTTAGTGCAGCCTTCATGCAGAGACGCATGTCTAGAAAAATTGCTGCTGCGTGGAAAGGTAGCTGGGAGAAGACCAGGTACATGGTGGTCTTGACACATGAGAGATGCCCTGGACTGTGGATAGTGGCCAGTTCAGGGACAAGGAGACCTATTCGGAGGTTTTAAGAATGTAAGCTCTTCCAGACGGATGGGGGTAGTACATAGAAAAGGTGGAAGGAAAGCTAGAAATTCTAGGATGCCTCAGTTCAGGGTTCAGGTAACCAGGTAAGATATCATTTCCACTCACTGGAATGAAAACATCGCCTCTGGTTCATATTCCAGCCACTCTTGTCTCTGAATCTGTGACCCTGAGAAGGTTATTTAATATGGGTCAGGCTACAGAGCCTTCTAAACGTTCACTTTTCATACCTGGAGTACGCTGGTGGTTAGTACCTGAATTGGTCATGTACAGGAGGAAGTGAGATCATGCTAGCAATGCACACGGTGATGTGGGAAAGCCTGTGCAGCAGGTAGATTAGTGGTCCCTAAGGATATTCACCGCCCAAGCTCTGGAAACTAGCCCGGTGCCATCCTACCTGGGAAAGGGCAATAGAAGTTGCAGATGGAATTTAAGTTGTTAATCAGATGACCTCGTGATGGGGAGATTATGCTGGGCTATTGAGCTGGACCCAGAGTGTTCACAGAGTCTGCATGAGCAGGCGAAGGAGGACAAGGTAAAAATCAGGGAGGTGGGAGCACAAGAAGGCCTCAGTGTGAGTTCTGGCTTTCTCTTCTGAACTCAAAGCCTCCAGGAGGAAATTCAGCTCTGCCCAAACCTTGATGTTAGACCAACAAGACTCACCTTAGACTTCTGACTTATTACAAGACAGCAAGATCATTTGCAGTATATATGTCTATCGGTCATTAATTTCCGGAAGTGCATTATAGCAGCAGTAAAAAACAGGAAGGCATCGTGGCTGAGTCTAAATATGAAAGTTATTATAGGGCAGGAAGTCCGAAATGAATAAGGAAGAGAGAGAAAGGAGACATAGGAAGAAGAGAAAAGTTAACTGGTCCTGAGAATGAGAATTTCCCATTGAGAAGAAATTAGAAAGTACAGAAGAGAGCAGCAAGCTAAGATATTTTGATGCAAGTATATGAGGAGTGATTAAAAAATGAGTTGAAAATCTAAATTTTAAAAAATCTGTTACACTAAAAGACACATTGCCATGAATCTCCCTCCAGATCTTCCCCTCACTCTGAGCACACACTCATCCCATCATCCCTGCTGCTTCCTGCAGCAGCTCCGGAGTCCTCTTTCCTGAGGGTCTTTCGCTGCACTGTCCTGACCACCTTGATGTCCTGAAGGGATTCAAAATGTTTCCCTTTCATGGTCATTTTGACTTTGGGGAAGAGTTGAAAGTCACATGGTACCAGATCCGGTGAGTAAGGTGGACGAGGATACAGCGCCATGATTTTACTAGCTGCCTTTCTGCTGGGTGATGTTCGGCAGCAGTATTCATAATATTTTTGATCACACTTAGTAGAGACCCTGAGGAAAAAGGACTCAGGAGCTGGTACAAAAAGTGGCAAGAATGCTAGGCTGAGTGTGTTCAAAGCGAGGAGGAGGATTTTGAGGGGGATTCATGGCAATGTGTCTTTTACTACAGTACATATGTAAAAAACTTAAGCATTCACCGTCTGTTTCCACAGAGCTTCCTCTTATCCAGCACTGAGTGAAACTCCAGACAACCTGCACGCATTGCAGGCTGCGTGTACCCTTTCCACCATCTCGCCATCTTTCTGCCCATAAACCTTTGCATGCTTGAAAATGTAAGAAATCTAGAATATAAATTCTGGGGTAAAATTTCTGGGGGAGCCAGATTTCACAAATGGGACCGCTCAGGGAACTGAAATATACATGAGATCATTTTCAAGATACCTCCCAGCAGTGGACCAGTGGTTTCCTTCACAAGGATGTGGACTCTGAGTGGGAAACGTGGAGTCGGTTACAGTTTATTGTCAAGGATCGACTCTGTCATGATGATGCTAAAAACAAATTAGATTTCCTTTGGCAAGCCTCTTTTCTGCTCCGTGTGACCTGTGAAAGGGGAATTGGAATTCTGGTCTAGCTTTCCTAGAAGGTTGCTGAGATCAAAGTAGGTAACGTAACTGAAGGAACTACATGAGCAGAAAAGCACAATACATCTGCCCCCAGCGCTCATGACTCCTCAGCCCCCACCAGCCCTGAGAGCGAGCCCGTCAGTCCTCCTGAGGCCTCCGGGCTGTCTGATTGCAGACACACATGTCATGAATCTTCCCCTTCCTTCTTTCTCTTCTTAGCTCCCAGTTTTATTTTTTCTATTCCCTTTCTAATCAACTGCAGTCTTTGATCACTATTTTGCCTTCTTGTTAAACAGAGCTCTGATATTTGTTTATGTGCAAACTGGTTTTACAACCCGAATCGCTCACGCGCCGTGTTCTAGCCTGTAAAGGAAGCCTAGGAGGTCGCATTCACCTGGCAGGTATCAGCAGGCAGCAGGACTCTTCTTTGAAACCGGAAAGTTCTACGGGAATAAATATTCATGTGTTCTCTATTAAAAAAAAATCAAAGTATTGAGAGGTTATCTCATTGGTTCTAACCCAATAATAACTCCATAATTATCCAGATAACTGCCCCTAAAATTTTATGCCCAAAGTAAGTTTTGAGAATTTGAGTTTTATTGAATCCATCTTTCCTTTACAGGCCTCATTTCAAGATTTGAATTGAAGGGCTGGGGATTTAGCTCAGTGGCTTAAGCGCCTGCCTGGCAAGCACAAGGTCATGAGTTCGAGCCCCAGTACCAAAAAAAAAAGATTTGAATTGGGGCCAGGGATTTAGGTCAGCAGCATAAGCACCTGCCTGATAGGCGTGCAAAACAAAACAAAACAAAACAAACAACATTTGAATTGCTTATTTGTAGGCCAAAAAAAAAAATCCCTTTGTTTCCACCCTGGAACTACTTCTGTCACCAGAAGATTACTCCTGTCACATACAAATGAGGAGCTTCCCTTTCCAAACGTGCCTTTCCTGTTCTCCAATCTGGAGACCCACGCCAATGTCACAGTGACTGCCTACCTGCAGAATGAGGCAGGGGAGTTTTCAGAAACAGAGAAAAGAAAAGGCAAAGCTTGGCACCAAGGTCCCTGCCTTGGGCGGCACACACACTGCAGAGGTTGCCCAGAGGAATTTGATCAGTTATACGTCAAATAGAACAGAATATGAAATCTGCAAAGATTGTATAGGTTAGGTTCATACACATAATCTTATGGTGTAATATTCTCCTTTTCCAAACCCCAGGGAGGTGGTCTGCAAAGAATGGGAGGGTCTACTCATCCCAGGCTAAACTTTGCATTCCAAGGTGGGGTACACTGGCGGAATGGGAGGAAAAACTGTCTACGATCTCCCTAAAACAAATTCCCATCACCACCAAAAGCAGTTCCCAGGCATGGTTAGGTCCAGCAATACAAATGCAATGGGTTACTGGAACACTTTTTTCAAAATCACACTCAAAAGCCAGGAAATGGTGTCATTTCTCTGCCTCTGGGACCCTTAGCACTTACATTTGCTGACTTAGTGTGTGTTTCCACTTGCAGTCTCTATTTCTTGGGCCAGTAAGGGTTTGGCTACGGTGGGATGCATCCAGCTGGGCTGAGAACTCAGCCTCAGAGCCCGAAAAGTAGCTTTGTTAGTAAGGGACTCAGGGTTTCAAGATTTTGAAGCAGGAGACAAGAAGTTTAGCTCCTTCTCCATCTCTAAATCCAGTTGAAGTTGCACAAGTCTTTCTTGATTTTGTAACTCTTAAGCATTAGTTTCTTCTGCTATAAAAGGGAGACAACTTAGCCCACCTGTTAGGTGTGACATCAATTTGAAGTTCTGTTCCCTGATAGTAATGTTTTGCTGCACTAATAATTGTTACTGCCACGTTGAAGAGAGAAAAAGAAGAAAGAGGATGGGAAGAAACAGAAAGCTGTCACCGGTCCCTCAGGATGAGGGGAGCACAGGGGAAGAGAGCAAAAGGGAGAGGAGCAGACAGGGAAGAGTCACGGGCACAGCAGGAAGAGCCTGGGGCTGAGAATGTGCCATTGCTGCAGAGTGTGTGCACCACAGGGACAAGCTCTTTCAACAGTCAGGTTTCTTCATCATCTCTATTTCTGCCTTTCAGAGAACACAATGATCGTTTCCACGGCCTAGAGAAAGATGAAAAGCTATGCAACTGCTGTACTGATGCGGACCCTGTGCAAAGAGTTTCATTATGCAGCCTGGAAATGTGTCCCCTGTGCCATCTCCAGGTGTTCGAGCCATCTCCAGGTGTTCTTTCCATTGTGTTCTTGCATGACAGCAGTCCCCCTGGGGCAGGCTGGAACTGAAGGGGATGGAGGGAGATTCCTGAGGTACTCTGAGGTGACTGTCCTTTGCCCATTCAACTCACTGGAGGGAGGAGTCTATACCTTGTGCTCCTAGAAGGACTTCACTTCCTCCACATGTCCTTGGGATCCCATGTGAGGACATCTTGGAAACCTCCTCTGCCATTTCAGTATTTAAGCAAACCCTTATGTGCACCTGACCTGTATCATGGGATTGCTTCCATGCTAGCAGAACTTTGCTTGTATGGAAATTGTCTGAAATGCCCTCCAGGGTATAATGAAAGATGACCTGTGTGACCAGCACAGGCTGCAGCAAACACTTGCACATGTTTACAATTTCTAAACGCTTTCAGATCTTTCACATCATTTGAGTTTTTCAACATCCCCACGGATAGGGATAATAGAAGTCATCAATTTTACAAGTAAAGATCTCATGACTCAAACACAAAGCTTGTTCCAGGTGGTGAGAGAGGGTCTCCTGACTCTAGATTTCCAAAGATCTGCTCAGAGTCAGCACATACATTCAATCCCTTCTTAGAGAAGCCCTAAGTTGACTGGGTGATCTCACCTGAAGAGCACATTCTCTTCTGAAACTTCCTATGTGCTATAGTCTGTGCTTTGAAGAGCTATTATCATCAACCCTCTTTCAGCCTGAAAAGCTGTAGGTACTACTTAAACGAAATTACCTTTTCTTTAAGGCTACTCAAGTACTTGATTGTGCTTAACTCCTCATTAATGTAGATTAAGATGTTTTCTGCTCCATAACTACCCAAATAGCCTCAAATAAATGAGAACAGAGCTACTGAGCCTTTCCAAATCTGTAGAACCAGACTCTACCTGAGACTTGTCAGCATGTTCTGAGAACCCTATCTGTAGTCTTTTCCAAACATACAGTGGTGAATACTTTGGGTGTTTGGATGCTTGCTTCCTCTAAGTAAACAGCAGTAGATGCCTGTCACCAAGTCAGGTGATGCACTTCTGGTACCACAGACTTCATGATGAGGTGAAGTCCTTAGGGACTGCAGCCTGGCCTAGTCCTGAGCATGATCTAGTCCCTTAGTGTAACTCAGCTCCCTGGAGAGTGATTCACCCGTGGTCACAAAGCAACTCATTCACAGACAAAACTGGGTTTGGGACAGTAGACTCCCCGCAACTCATCCTATCTCTGAAAACTTTCAGGTGAACTCACCTGCAATGAAAACATCTTTAATTCAATGTTTTAAAAAGATGAATCTGTGACTGAGCTTTTCACTTCTCTCAAAATCCTTATTAGTATCATGATCCAGTTTGGAACTAGCCTGGAACCTCATTAATTAAAAGGTAGAACAAGAAGATAGATACCTTAAGGGTTTTTAGAAGTGAATACTGAACTTCATTCGTATTTGTTTTAAAATACGAATGAAATGCAAATACAAGTCAAATTCCAGGTCATCACCTTGTTAGGCAATTAGCAAAGTAAAAGAGAGCTCCCCCGAAGTTTATAGACACAAAAAATTTATAGAGACCCTCGTGAAACTGGAACTCAAACATTTCCTGGAGTAGAACTAGGAGAATCAGAAGAGTAGAACTCTGGGTCAGTTGAGTCCCACCCTGGTCAGAATTGAGCCACCTAAGACTTGGGAGAGTTCCTCTTGGTGAATTCATGAAGACCAGGCTGCATATCCCAGGATCATCAAGCTGCTGAGGATCAGCTTAGTTGCTTGCATCTTTCTGGTCACTTACTTAAGTACTTGCATCAAGTTATTTTTCAATCCCCTGAGAGTTAAACAAGGCCCATGGACCGACCAGCCATTTTGTCAAAGAAACCAGCTTTGAAAAGCAGCATAGTGAGATGTGTCAGAAAGGCCAAATCCCCTGTGAGCTGGGAGACATGATCACATGATCCTCAAATCACACTGGACAGAGGAAATCGCTGCATGTCACATTCTCATCTGCACGGTGTTCACTCTGAATCTAAATCCCTCTGAGTATGCAGATGGGATAAAATTCAAGAGCAATTAGCATTCATCTGCCATGGGCTTATGGTGCAGCCCTGAAGACACACACGTCCTCTGAGAGACTGAGGAATGGACAAGCTCTATTGTGGTTTGTATGTGGCACACTAGTTGGACCTAAAATTTCCATCCCACTTATCATTTTCTGCCTGAGTGTCTCTGAGCCAGCTTCTTGATATAGTTGAGCCTCAGTTCTTCCATATGCAAATATAAGAAATTAAAAAACTGTATTTTCTAGTTGCTCAGTTTCCGTGGCACCTTGTAGGCACCATCTGCAGAAATGGTAGGCGTCATAGGAAACATCTGTTCTCACCATCAGCCTCCAAAATGCTCTCTTTCTAAAGATCTTGGGAACATTTAGGGTAGTCTAAAAGAGTTAATTCTCTTTGAGGACTCATTAATTTCTCCAGCTCTGACTGCTGTATCCCACATTGTGTTGTATTGCTACCACATTGCTCTGTATTATGCAAATATGCAAGCTCTTCATGAACTGGTAGCAATTACAGGCTGAGAAATCACCACAGTGATCCTGCTTCCTGGGAGCCCATCGTGTCAGGAGTTCAGATAGTGACCTTTTCATTTGTCTGAACAAATAAAAAAGAAAATTATTGACTTTGTTTTTTAAATATTTACTTGTCTCTCTTTCAATGTAAATTACATCAATAAAAATATCAGGCACTTGTTTTTGCAGCATGTTTTGGAAACCTCCCTCTCCAGAGCTGTTTTCCTTCCTGGGTTCCAGCTGTTTAACAGTTTTTCTGCCATCAGAGAATGAGATTTGTATTTAAGATGTTACCTTCTGTAGATTCCATGCTGAAGAGTAAACCTCCTTAATATTACCAACTGAAAGTAATCCCCTATGACTTTTCCACAATCCTTTTGAGACTAGGTTTTATTTGCCTTCATTTTAAATGCTCTAATAATTTTTAAATAAACTTTCTCGCATGTGTGTAATGGTACCCAGATGGACATTATCAATAAGCTGGAAAAGCATGGAACAAGGGTTATTAATCAATGGAGCATGTAGTGATTAGATAATTAATAAAAGGAAAGGTACTTGACAAAAGGGATAGATCTTAAATTTTTAATGCTGTATCATGAATTAGTGAGTAGAATTTTAATGGGCAATTTAACTTCCCACTGTTCGATTTGGCAAGGCATAGAGAAAGCCAATTACTTTGTGTTTGTGTGGCTGCTTCTGGAGCTGCATGGATCCAGGATTCTTGGGTTCTAAGCCATGACCTAGAGAGAATCATTCAACTCCTCTGGCCTCAGTTTACCTGTGTAGACTTCCAGGCATCAACAATGGCAAACACTGCTGAGTTTCAAGCTGTTTGTTCTCACAAAGTAATGAAAGTTCATGCCCACATACTGAGAAGGATGGTAGATAAAGAGATCATCAATTTTTATTTCTCAAGATAAACACAAGCAAATGTCATTTGAATTTGAAAAGCCAATAGAACAATCAAAGTATCAGGAAAATTAATTCTTCAAATATAATATAATTGATTTAATGAAAAATTTACTCATTTTTTTCTCTCCTATGAAAGACTAATTAAAACATCTTCACATATCACAAAATATGGAATCATACTAATTCTTTGAATTTTCATAATGTTAGTAGGTGAAAGACTATTTTTTGCTCAAGAGTTCTATGGGACTATATAATCTTAAATGGTTAAAATCCATAATTGTTACCTTTCATACAGATGCTTTTAAAGATGGATTTCTTTGATTTAGTGCTCCATTGCCAGATAGGTTGGTATATCAGCTTTAAAAGGGAAAATTGGCCCCTATTTTTCCACTGTAAAATGAATAATTTGATGACAAGGAAAGTTGAAAATTTACTATCTCGTTCTGGAAAGATTCTGCTATTATGTCCTGAAGTTTTATCTCTCTTTATTAAGTGTGCTTAACTGAAGAAAAATTATAGATAGCTTGGAAAGTGATTGTTTAAAAGAGCATGTGATGTTATAGTACCTGAACTATACTCTCTGAAGTTTATATTTTTAGTGTTATTTTAATACCCTTTTAATGTGGAAATATAGTATATTAGCAAACTCTGAAATGTCATGCATTTTCTCCACATCAAACAAAATAAATCTGCACCTTTTCTAAAGTTGTACATTGATCTGCTGTTCCTGAAAAATGTGGATAAAAGCTTGAAGGGGTTGTGAAGCTTATATTAAATACTTATCTGAAAAAGTGTGAGGATCTGAAGGGTTTTAAATATATTAAGTTCATGAAAATTTCTTCAAATGATAGATTGCTTGGAGCCAATGATGGTAGCACAGTCTTACAAGCTTACCACTTTAGGAGGTTAAGGCAGGTGAATTGTATATTGGAGCCCAGCTTGGGTAACTTACTGAGAACCTACCTCAGAATAAAAAAAAAAAAATTAAAGGGGCTGAAGATGTAGGTCTCTGTGAAAGCGCTGGGTTCAGTCCCTAGTACCAAAAAGAAAAAAAAAAATAACCAGAAAAGTATAATTTAATTTATAGCCTCATGAAGTTGTTTCTTTAGTTCAGTTGCCAACTCTTTAGAAACTTCAGGTGAGTGACTTCCAGGGTCTTCCATGTTTACATCTCCTGGACCTGCTCTGCATGGGTTGGAGGCTAGAAGCTTCCTTTTGCTTCTATGCCTTGACATTTTCTTGGGTTGTTCTAGACAAGTGGGTTGTGGGGTCCTGGGCACTTTCCATATTGGCTATGATTGCTCCAAGGTACAGCTGGCTGGTTCTCCCAGGCACCCAGTGGTGCGCTGGTATGGGGCTGGCTGCTGCTTTTCCTAGCCCATGCTGGCTACCTGCTGAAAGCTCCCTGATGGCAGCCAGTGTGTGTGTGAGGGCAGGATTGGATGCTAAGAAAAATTATAGATAGCTTGGAAATAGATTATTTAAAAGAGCATGTGATACTATACTACTATAATATTTCATAAACATGAACTAAATGTTTTTTAAAATATAACATCAAAAGTTTTGTAAGAAATAATGAGACTGAAGTTATTTTATCCTTACATTTGTTAAAAAAAACAGAAAAAGAAATTTGTTAAGGTGAGAGGAGTCCCTTCAAGGTCTAAGTGTATGAAAGAATGCAGACTATTTCAAAAACAATTAAATCAAATGAGGCAAAGTAAAATAGAATATAAATGAATCCAGTTTTAGGCAAATATGCCAAAGGATTCATGCTATATGGATTTGCTAGATGTAGTAATTAGGGTAATTTTTATAACCTAGGCTAAATTGAGATGTCTTAGAAAAAGATGACTTAATCTAATAGAGAAACCTCAATAGTATACATTCTTTTATTTGGAAAGTCAAAAGAACAATAGAGTTTTTGGGGGGAGGATGTGGGTTTTGTTTCTTGACTTTTGAAAAATATGATCAAGGACTTCAGAAAAGTAGCACACTGGAAATAGTTACCATGTAGAAATTGTCCAAGTGGGGGACAAATCCTCAATCCTTGATTCAAAATTGTGGGATGATGAAGCTTCTATACTTTTAAGGATGGAATCCTTAACTTGCTTTTTATATCTCTAGTGAATAATCATTGAGTGTTTTTTTTCAGTGCTGGGGATTGAACACAAATCCTTGGCACTGAGATACATCCTCAGCTTTTTAATTTTGAGATAAGGTCTAAGTTGCTTGTTTGTCCAGATTGGGTTTGAATTTGTGATTCTCCCTCTTTAGCCTTCCAGAGTGCTGTGATCACAGGTGTGCACCACTATGTTTGGCTTGTCCATTGATTTTTATCACTGCGGCCCCAAGGCTGCAGTGTGGTGGATTGAAAACTGGTGGTCAACTTGTAATATCAGCTGAACTGAATCAGCGCGGTGCTGCGTGTGGATGGCCCACCTGAGGATTATTACCAGCATAAAAGGGAGAACTAAAGGGGAAGAGGTGATGTTGGTTCTCTGTGGTGTTGTTGGTTCTCCTATTGCTGTGGGTTCTCATGGAGGAGCTTCTTGAACTTCTTTCCTGAAATGAACTTGGCTGTTTTCATCATCAGAGGAACTCACTGAGGATGGCTGTGACATTTTTTAGGGGAGCCCTGGTCTTTATTTTGAGCATTACTTTCTGGCTCCAGTGCACAACTCTCAACCTGCTGGCACAGAACCTTCATCTTGCTAGCAGAGACTTTCTAGCTTCCACTGCTGACCTTTGGGCCTTCCCAGCACAGATCCATGAAATAGACTTCCATGAGATGTTGTTATGGTCTCTAGGCCTCCAGTTGGACTCATGGGGGTGATTGTCATGGGATCTAGATCTTCAGCTGGACTCATGTAAGATTCTGCTATGGGATTCAGGCCCTCAGCTAGATTCTTTGGGTCTTAGTATATGGACAGATTTCCTGCACTCTTTCTTTTGTATTTCATTCTTTGAGTGACCATTATAAAATAATACTATAAATTATATGTCCTGTAATATAATTGTTTTCTTTACAATTCCTGACTACAACATGTATCAAACACAAAGTTGAGTGTGTCAGGTTGATACGGCTCCTGCCCACAAGGAGCAAGCAGCTTACTAAAAAAGAGTACTCCTCATGTACGGGAAAGGTAGTATCTTCTTAAGGAACATTCTAAAAGCCTCTCAGTTTACCCAAAGCTTTGTGGTATGAGAGAAAGTATATGGAAAATGGAATTTATCTCCTTAGAGTAAAGAATTTCCTGTTCCTATAACCAGCCGAGGTCAAGGGATGGAACAGGGCCATTAATATATGCAGTAAAAACAAAAAGGAAAGATGTTTTTTTTTGTAAGGACAGAGATAGAGAAATAGAATTTTTATATTATTAAAATAATAAAATAATTACTAATGTCCAGGTTCAAGTTTTTCCAAGTACTATGCTGCAGCTCCTACTGTTACCCATTTCCACTTCTGTATTAGTCACTAGTTTTTTCATCACTAGGACAAACATAACTGGCACTTACAGTTTAAAGGGGAACAGGTTCATTGTGGCTCATGATTTCAGAAGGTTCAGTCTATGGTGGAGGGCATGATGGAGGAGAGTTGTTTAACCATGGCAGGCGGGAAGCAGAGAGAGAAGACAGGAGCTGAAGAGGACATCCTCCAATGCTCTGTCCACAGTGACCTACCTCTTCCCACCAGCCCAACCTTCTAACAATACATTTAGCTCTGAACTCAACATTGGATGAATGCACTTACGAGTATGGGGCCCCATGATCCAATTGCCTTCCAGAAGCCCCATCTCTAAACATAAAACTCTTGGGGGACATTCTATATCTATACCATAACAATTCTGTTTAAGTCATTTTTGAGCAATAGAAAAATCAGGATACCCAACCACAACCCAGGGGAGAGCCCAACTGTGCTGTAAGTACATGGCAATTGTGAGGTACAAGGAGAACAATCAGAGTCAATAGAGAAGCAATTGTAGAGCAGGTTCCCTGTGCACTGGTTACAAGCTCAACCCCATTGGGCTGCCCTCCTCCTGCTTGAAAGCCATTAGTGCATGGAGGGGTCCAGTTAGCTTTTGTTGCTCACAGTGAAGTCCCTATTGCTGAGTGTGGAGTGAATAGGACTTGGTCACAGGACATGGGGAGGGACCAGATGCTGTTACTGAGCTTGGTGTTGAGGAGTGTGGACAGAAGGGCAGGTAGAGCAGAAGGCTTACCTAAAAGATAGTGGCTGATAATGTTTATCATGTGCAACAAATTGGATTTGAATTAGATGTGTTAAATGCAATTGCCAATCTAAAAAAACTCCTTGTAAATATGCAAAACCTGACGATTCAGGTAAAATTCTTCCATGCCATTTATCTTTTAGTGGCCACTAAAAAGGGCCACAGTATAAATCTGTTCCCTTTTTAAGTAAAAAATCATTTCTGTAGTCCAGGTAAGGCATAGAGTTTTGCTCTCTTCTTCCCCTCCTAATTCTTTCTTTCTTTGTGAGGGTCAAACACCCACATTGACATAGCTCTCTTGAGAGTTTATATCAACCAAATCCTTTTAAAAGTAGGTTCTACCTTTATAGTAGATAGCTAATAAATTCCAATCCATGAGACCCTTTGGATTTTCCAATATAAACCCAGGGTACTTTGAAATATGGTTCAAATCCATTCATATTTGAAAACACAGAAATTGTTACTTGAAGTCTTTGATCCCATTAAACGGTGAACTGCTCAGTGGGAAATACTAGCTGTCTTTGGTTCTATCTCTTCTTGTTACCATTAATCCACATACTTGCATTTTGTAAATGTCCTTGTGTATTCCTTGAGGGTTAATGTTTAGGGAATTCAAATGCCTAATGATTTGATTTGGACATATACTGGATGAGGTATTAGCGTTTCTCAGAACATTTTCAATTCCCAAATTCTTTAATTTGGAGAGGCAGTTCACTAGTCCTTTCAGTCGAGTTCTCAAGACCTTGCTATCTTCTGCATCCAAATTAAATACCTCATTAGTTCTGCCCCTCTTTCTTTAAGTGGGAAGTGGACACCATCATGGTCTCCATAACTCATCACCCATTACGTGATCTTGGTCGTTCTCCAGCTGTTCTATGGGAATCCACAGTCACTATGCTTGAGGGGATGACATCCAACACTGGCATGCACCAATACACTGTGCAGAGAGGAATGAGCTTTTCCGAGGTTCAAGTGTCCTGTGTTTATGCAAGCATCCCTCCCTGGCAGCTATGCAGATGTGCCTTATAATTTAGAGAAATATTCCTAGCTGGATATTGTGGCCCATGCCTGTGATCCCAGCATTAGGAAGAAGTTGAGACAGGAGGGTCAGAAGTTCGAACCCAGCCTAGGCAATTTAGTGACTTAGTGAGAACCTGTTTAAAAATAAATAAATAAAAAGAAGAAAGAAAAAATGAAAAAGGTGCTAGTGATATAGTTCACTGTGAAGGTCCTGAATTCCATTGCAGAAGTGCACACACACAGACACGCACACACACATGCACACACACATGCATAAATATTTTTGCTAACTATGTTAGGAAGGCTGGTCTACAGTCTTAGAGCTGTATCCAGTAGAATCAGTCTCAGCTTAATGCTTCATCTCCCATGAAAGTCTTGGATATCTTTCAGGATGCTAGATTGGCTGCAGTCGTGTATTTTCATCAGTTCCTAGTAGGTTCCTGGGCTCAGTGGACCCAAGCCCTCGCTGACTGCTCTTTTGATGGGAGCTGGTGAGGGAGCACTCTTAGTCCCATTTTACGTGACATGGAACAAGTGCTTTAACCACAAATCAAAACCACAAGCTCCCTCAGTGGAATTAGCTTCACATTTCTTTATTTATACTACATTATTTCCCACACCCTCACCATGAGACAGAAAGACACACGGGTAGGGTTATGGCTTGGTTGCACATGGAGACTGAGCTGTGAAAGGAGATTGGATCAGGGAGGTGCTGCCCTCGTTGATGGATTCAACACTGAAAAATCCAAAGCTCAGTGCGCTGTTAGGAGCCAGGGTCCAGCTGGAAGAGCTGGGTCACTGGGAGTGTGACCCAGATGGGTTCATCTCCTGCTTCTTGGCTCCTCTTTCTTCCCCTGCTGTCTGCCACCATGATGTGAGCAGTTCTCCTTCATCCTTCCTGCCTTGGAACCAGGTGATTGTAGACTGAATCCTCTAAGAACTGTGAGACAAAATAGACCTATCCTCCTTTAAGGTGTAGGTACTAAAACAGTGAAACAGAATCTAGGACTAATTGGTAAAACTGGTGGAGCTGGGGATTTAGGTCAGCAGCATAAGCGCCTGCCTTGTAAGCACGCGGTCGTGAGTTCGATCCCAGGTACTGATTAAAAAAAAAACTTGTACTAATATGTAGAAGCAGACAGAAAATGCCAGGTGGTTGGAAATAGGAGGTGAGTTTGGCTTAAGTGGGAAGAAACATCTGTTTGTTTAACTGGGATTTGAACTTTAGCTAAAAGACAGTGGGGATAATAATAGATGGGTAGCTTTGGCCTGATTATAGGTGGATATTAGACCTATAAATTAAAATACTCTTTAGGTAGCTTCTCAAATAATTATAAGACAAATTGAAATTGACATTTGATCAGTCTAATTTGGATTTTATTTGGGAGGAGAAATGTTACATAAATAATTCTTCCTAACCATTAGGGTCCATATAAAAATACCTACTTTTCCTTTTTAATAATTTGGAATATATAATAAATATGTTTATTGTGAGGAGCTGGTATTTTGAACCTTGATTCTCATGCTGGGTGTGGTGGCACACACTTGTGACCCCAGCACTCTGGGAGGAAAAAGCAGGAGGATCACAAGTTTGAGACCAACTTGGGCTATCCAGCAACTGAGTGAGACAGTTAAACATTAAAAGATTAAAACAGCTGAGGATGTAGCTCAGTATGAATGCCTAGGATTCAATCCCAAGTAGTGGAAATAAAGGTACCTTCTGCTTTCTCCTGCCTTTTAGACAAAAGCTGGTAATTGTGCATTACATAAGGGAAGTGTGTGAGATCAAATATTTTTATAAGATAATGTTATTGGAATTGGTGCTAGTGTTAATTCAGTGTTCAGGTACAGGGATGTTCAAATGTGCAGGAAAGAAAATATATATTCTGAAAATGACCAGGAAGTTGTTTCCAGTCCCCCACACTCTTCCAGAGCTTTTGCTATCTCCTTTGTTATGAAATAAGCGTCTACATGTACTGCTCAAACGTAGAGCTCTGCTACTGACTTAGCTAATTGTGTACAGCCACACCTGAAGCCAGGTCAGAAAAGGCAACCCAGCCTTTGGTTTTCTCGGCTTGCTTGAGTGGAGAACTTGTGATGCCTTTTTCTTTTTTAGCGCTGTGAGTTGAACTGAGGCCCTTCACACTGAGCTCCATCCCTAGCCCGTTTTATTTTTATTTTGAGTTAGGATCTTGCTGAGTTACTAAGTTGTCTCAGCTGGGTTCCCACTGGTAATCTTTCTGCCTCAGCCTCCCAGCATACTAAGATTACAGATATGTGCCACTACACCTGCCTTAAGCAGTTATTTAAGAAATCTGAGGCTGTCTCATGTTAGGAAGCCCAGATTGACTCCTGTAGCAAGGACACTGTGAGACACAGTCTCCAGAGACAAGGGATCCCAGGAAGTTGTTACTGCTTTAGTCTATCTGTTCCAGCTCTGTCCAGTCTGTACCTGAGATGACAAAGCAACTCCAGTTGAGACTATCAGAGACTGCAATTCTCAAATTCCTGAAGCCCAAGATCACAGTAAGTGAATGGTTTGTAGCAATAGATACCCAGAGGAGACTTAGACTGTTCTAATTCAGTGGGAGAGATTGGTTTTAATGCTACATTAAGCGAGATCGCTATCAACGCAGCCAGAGAAATGCATTTAAAGTAGTATATGAGTTCAGAAAGGTGAGACGAGGTCTTCATGAAGACAACATAGAAAACTCTGAGGAGGTGATGCTGGCAGTTTCACTAGACCTTGGAATAAGGAGAAATTCGGACATGAGAAGTGAGAAAATTCTACCCTGAAATAACAAGTTACTCATGCATGTATAACTAGTTCAAAATGTCATATCTTGCATATTTCTCAGTGACAGTAGCCGGTTCAGGCCCTTCTATGGGAAGATCAGCATTTCTGTAGTGTCTTATGTCATTTCACCTCATGACAAAGTCAACCCTGCCTTTCCACACCCAACTTGGAACGCTTTTGTTCCTTGAGTGAATTGTATGAGAATTGCTGGGAGGTGTGGGATCATCTCCTGTTGTCAAACCCCGCCTTCAGACGCCTGACATGCTCTTGACTTACAGGCAGGCCTCTTCCTTGGAGGAGTTTGTGGCTTAATTGGGACACACAGTGGTGCCTCAGTTTAGTTCATGAACTTAATTTGTTCCACAGTTCTGGGGAAAATGGTGGTGGTCCTTCACCCAATGTGAAGCTCTCAGAAAGAAGTGAAACTTCACCAAACACTGCTGTTTGTGAACCGAACTGTTCACAAAGTGCACTGAGGAATCACTGCATGAGTACACCCCCAGGGCAGAGTGGGGATGGGGTTGGGAGTTATGGGGAGGCCAGTAAGGGAACCTGGTGTTACTTCAGAGGGAGTGAGGGACCGTACAGAAGTGGTCTTCTAACAGGATCATTGAGAATTCAGCTTCCTGGGAGAGGATAAAGAATGAATTAAGAAGCAAAATAGCCCCAACACAAAATGGGAACTGTAGAGTTTGGTACAGCTTCGTGTGCAGTGTCTAAGTGGGGCAGAGAGGGAGGTGGCAGCCAGCTCCAAGAAGGGAGGGGTATGAACTCCACCCAGAGGTGTCAGAGAATCTTTTGACAGATCTCATGTCATGGAGCTCATAGTGTTCATGTTGCAATTGTTTTTTACACTGTTGTTTTCTCTATGTATGGTTTCTGGGGATAGAACACACTTTTTGATGAAAAGTTGTGCCATGGTGCCAATTTTCAAGATTCTGTCACCCTCCTCCCAAGTGGATAGTAGTCACCCTGACTGGACCCACAGTAACCTGGAAGAAAAGCCACCATAAGACTCAGAGGAAAGCTATTCCAAAGTATTTTCTTCCTACTGTTCTTCCTGGAAATGTGGTTTCTCACACCTTAAAATATCCATGATGCCATAAAGGCATTAACTGTAGTAATTTACAGACTTTAGCTCTGCTGTGACCCATTGATCTCCCAGAGATGGATTAATGACAATTTGCAGACTCTGGTCCCCATACAAGAGTCACATAACTCATCTATCTCCACTCTCAGGAAATATGCCAGTAAATAATTCAAGGCAAATAAAACCCCGGTGGGCAACTGCGAGTGCCTGCATTCAGGACCCTGTTGTCCCCTTTGCTGTGAGTGCCATGCCAGCGAGACCACAGACTCCTATGACCCCTCTTGGGTGGACCTGCTCCTCTGGCCCAGGTTGTGTGACCTGCCCAGACCATCGTCTACAAAGGGAAGCAGTTCCTCCTGAAGCTGTAGTCCCATGTTTCTCCTTTTTTGTAAGACTGATGGCGCTCTAAAGGCCTCCTAAGATTATTTGTTTGCTTTCTGCTCAGGTCTTTAAGAGCTCCAGGAACTCTTTAAAACGAGCCACTTTTATCCACTGAAGATATTTACTTTTTTGCTTTATTTAATAGAAAATACTTTCTGGGCAGTTAATTACTCTGGCTATATATACCACAAGAAGCAATGATATGGCTCCAGGTCCCAAGGAATTTACACTCTAACTCAGTGTTGACGGGGAACATGAAGCACAGTGTTGATGTTGGAGGATAAAACCCTCACAGACATCATGTCCTGTGGATGATTTTAGACACTACATATGTGGGCACACCTGCTAGCTTGGGGTGCATTCTTTTCTGAGCTGTTCATTTGATTTCTCCAAATCTCTGGTTTGGATTTTACACCCTTATCTTCTCCAGAAAAGTCTCTGCAATGCATTTCATTCTCAAGTGAACAGCTCACAATCTCATGCCATTTAATTCTCCCTAGAACCTCTTACAAAAAAAAAAATACTGTTAACCTCATTTTGTCACCATGGAAGCTGACATTTGGAGAGATTCAATAACTCACCCTGAAGTGTCGGTCCAGCTAGGGAAGGTGGACAGTTCCCAATCATGGTTATCTGACTTCAAACACCTCTGCCATCTACACACCTGTATAAAATAATTTCCAGAAATATCCTTCTCATGGAGCAATTAAAAATATAACAAAGGGACTGTTCATTGCTTTATCATGTGAGGCAGTTGTTTTCATTATGATTAAAATGGAGAACAGATCTCAGCTCTAGTCGCCTGTCCCTTGAGATGTAGATAAGACTGGACCAAGTTTGTGCGTGTGCCAGTAATTTCTCTCTCCTCATCCGGGAGCAGAGGAAAACCTCTGCTCTATGATCCCTCTTAAGGCATTTGTGTGTATAAAGCAGACTTCAGTAAGATCAGGTACTGTGATTGGGTTTTAATTTTTAGCAGTGCAAACAGTGCAAAATTGAGCTGATTAAACTCGTCAAAGTAAATGTTTAAATTTAATTACAGGAAAAATACAGTAAGTAGTGTTCATTAGAAACAGTTTCAAAGTAGAACAAAGATGCAGCTTGCCCTCGTCTGCATAGCATCTATTTTTCCTTAATGCATGCTTCGGAGATTCTTGTCTTTCTGCTTCTTGCTATTGGAAAGTGCTTGCCGCTGCCTCCTGCCTTAGCAGCTTTGGCACCCAGTGATGTGCAAATCCTCTCCAGACCCTTGAAGCTCAGTTCTTATGTTTTTGCATAGATCGATGTAGCTTCCCACCCATCTAAATGGTTCATCAATGTGCTCTTCAAAGTCAAGGGCCTTTTACCTCCTCATCTCATAGCAGCCTGGCAAACCGTTATGTTTCTCATCATGTCTGATGAGATGGACCCGTCTGCTCACTTACCAGCTGTACATTTTCTCCCACCCCACACTCAAAGCATTTGCAGTTGGATCCATTTTCAGATACAGCAGTAGCTCGATTCACAAACTTGATTCCTTCCACAATTCTGGGGAAGATGCTGAGGTGACGTCGTCACCTGATGCGCAGTTAATGGAAGCAAAATTTTGCCAAAGGCTTCTATTTGCCAGCCAAATCGCTCATGAACGGGAGCATTCCTGAACCGAGGTATTGCCCATTTCTATTTGCAAACACTAATAATATTGTATATTCTCATACTATGCAGACACAAAAACTCTATTTTAGAGCATCATTTTGTGATCAGTTTCCAAATAGCACCTCAATGAAGAGACAGATGAGAATAGTAAGAAAACTCTCAGCAAGAAAACTGAAGCTGTAGTTTTCAGTTCTGATTCCTTTGCATATGTTCATAGTAGTTTGAACTCCACATGGGTCTCTACATACTGATTTCTACTGTCTTGGGTCACTGGAAGAAACTCTCTAATCTTTTCAGCTTCATATACAGTCAAGGATCTAGCTAGAGTTTTATATTACAGAATACTGCCAAGGGTCACATTCTAGACTCAGATGGTCAGCTCCAGCTCAATTCAGATCCACATAGGAGCAGTGTAATATCAGAAAATGATGTGACCCCCTCTGAAGTTTCAACTTTCTCCATGGGTAAAGTGGAGAAACAGCTAATAATTACTCCGTTCCAGGAGGAGACTTTATCATGGAGTAGGGCATATGAAAAGCTTTCTACACATGCAGGCTCCTATTCATATTAGCTTTATTTTTCCAATAAGAAATATAAATGTTTGTTATTAAGTATTTGCTACCTTGGGGATAAATTCTGAACACTTGCAAAGTACCTCATCTTTGTCCCTTCTTTGGTCCACTTTGCAATTCACTGTTATATGTTCTCCTCATAAAAGGGATTGATTTTGCCAGGTGGAATGAACTGCATTTGGATAGAGAATTCTCACCACGCCCTCCTGTGTAATAATACTTAATCGATCTTCTTCTTGGGAACTCAGTCTGCCCCGTGTTTAGCTGGTTAGTCACTGGTCCTAACGCTGCATTTGCCACACCAGTCCTCATCATCCCCATTTCATAGAAGCAGAACTAAAAGCTGTAGAGGCATAGTCACATGTGTGGCCTAGTCATGGGACCACCAAAGCTTGATTCATAGAAGGAGCCACAAATACGTTTGATCATTGCACAAGCCATTCAACCATTACATATGGTGTGAGGAGACAGTGAATAAATAAATGAATATTAGGGAATTTCTGAAGTCATAGACCTGAACAGTTAACAGGATAAGGAAAGTTCTTGTCCTTTTCTTCTGAGTATTGTGTTGCCCATTTCTCTAGCACTATCAGGCCATTAACAAGTGCAGGTGAGCACATACTTAGATGGGTCATTGTGTGTCTTCTCTACCCTTTCTTGACAGGGATGTCCATGTACTACAACCACTGCAGAATTAGTATGGAGGCCCCTTAAGAATCCAAATGGAAAATCCACTTGATCCAGTTTTATTTCTTCTAGGTATTTCCCAAAGATGTTATGGCATCATATTACAGTGACCCATGGAGACCCATGTTGATAGCAGCACAAGTCATAGCTAAATCTAGAAGAAGCCTATATGCCCAGCAACAGATGAATGGATGAAGAAAATATGGTCCATGTACACAATGGAATATGACTCAGCTATAGATAAGGATGAATTCAAGTCATTTGTAGGAAAATGGATGCAGCTTTAGACCATGATGCAAAGTGAAATAAATTAGACACAGAATGTGAAATATCACATGGCTTCTCCTACATGAAAAACTCAAAGTATAAATAATTTAAAAACCAAATAAAAGCGAGATCATAGGAAACAGGGAGGTAGACTGTAGGGATGGGACAAGGATTTGGGTATGGAGGGGTAGATAGAGCGGTGGCTGGAATGGCAAATAAAAATGGTCCAGATGTGGTACATACGTATTCCCCAAGATGAATGTAACTACTCTGTATTGCAAACACAGACTAATCAAGGCAAAACAAAAAATGAAACCCTAGTGTAAGCTATGTGCCAACTTGGTGGAAGTACTCAATTTCCGCCACAGACCTGCCTAACCATTTTTGACTTCAGTTGGAACCATATAGTTGACTCAAGAAGCTGCCCTCTCCCTCTCTTCTTCCTCCTCCTCCTGCTGCTGTTGCTATGCTAGGCCAGGTTCTAAATTAAGCCTCTTAGGAGGCAGTATGGCACTTCAAAGCAATTCCAGTCTCCAAGGAAAGAATAAAGAGGTCACTGAGGTCAATTATTTGTGTTACCCAGCAGGCACCAAGCTGCTCCCAGAAGTTTGGCCTTTCCAGGGACCACACAGCCCCAAGGTCTCAGGAGGAAGCCAGCTGGACTCAGGGAAGAGAGCCTATGTTCCTGACTCCTGCTCCTTCACAGCCACCCAACCTCAGCTCAAAAGCTCCTTGATTCTCCCCTAAGATCTTGTACCCACCTGACAGGTCTCGATCAGCGTGTAGCCCCCGACTCTCTCCATCACAATGGTTAGGTGATCTTTGTAGCTATAAATCTGCTCACTTTAGTTCTCTGTTTGGAGTCTTTCAAATCTAGTCTTGCCATACAATGATTTGCATGCTTTGGTCTCTGTACCTGGTTTCATTTCACTCACGTTTTCACGTTTTATATTGAGTTAACACTAAGAAGACAGTCTCTTGCACTGCCAGTAGAGGTTGACAGCTCCTCCCCCTTCCGCAGCTTCTGCACCCTGGCTCAGCTGTCAGCTGCTCCCAAATGCAATGGAGCAGCTCCCCAGAGAACTTACCTTTCCAACAAGTGCTCCTTCTCCCTCGCTTTCTCTTCCTCCTCTTCTTTTATTTCATCAAAAATCATCATTGGCGTCTATGTGCACATCCCGGTGTGCCTTGAATGTCTTGCTTTAAATTAAATTTAAAATCTTTTCAAGCTCTAGTTCACACCAGTGGCCTTGTAACCCACTACATGAGACAGGTCCGGCTGTGGCTTAAAAGATCCGCTTTCAAATGTGGCAAACAGGTTGAAAAGACAATTCTGTTCCTTGCTAGTCTGTGTCCTTAAACAATTTCAGTTCTTAAATATTTTTCTCTTTAACAAATGGTATTGTAATGCCGTGTCTTGCAGGGATTATATGGTGTAACATAAGTATTTAACAGAAGGGATGGATTAATAAATAAGAGGAAATAAGATCACAATTCTCAAACATATTTTTCAGTCTCCACAGTCATGGACTGGACTGACTTTTTTTCCCGTCAAAATGTCTTTGTCCACAGGAACTCAGAATTCTGTGTGATGTCCCATGGGTCCTGGAAAAGGGAGTCAGGTGGAAGATGAAGCAGAACTTTCCATTAAATTAAGAAAAGGCATGGACCTGAGTGAATTAAAAAAGTAAGGCGAAGCACGCTAACCATTCGATAAATGTGTAGATGGCCTTTTCACTGATGGTAAAATTTAGTTCTTTGAAGTTGTTTATTTGCTGGGAAAAGTATTAGAAAAAGATTTGAGCCCAGATGGCCGTGGAGAGAATAATGGCCACCTGGACAACTCTGTATCTCCATTTGCTGTGAATCCATCCTCTCATCTGGCAACTGGCGGAGCAGGGCTGGAGGCAGCAGATACTGTTTTGGCCACTAATCAGTTGACCTTAAAACAATGAGGTTACCCTCGATCATCCAGATGGGCCCAATGAGATCACAGGGGTTCTGAAAAGTAGAAGAGGAAAACACGAGGGGAGCAGCGAGGGGTGCAATGTTGCTGGTTTTGAAGATGGGGAAGGGACAGTGAGACAACAGTGACCTATAGGGACCATAAAAGGCACAGAAATGGATTCTTCCGTGGAGTCCACAAGGGGACAGCTCAGTGCCAACGCATGGAAAGGGGGTGCGACCCAGGGCATGGGCCGCTAATGAGTTTGTGTTATTTCAAACCACAAAAGTAAGCATTGATCTGTAATGGAAAAATCATATGCAAACTAGGGAACCCATTTGAATACTGGATGGCGAGTTGTCTGGTGTTTGCATATAGGGTGATTCGGATTGTAAAGTAAGGAATTGGGTTTCTTGAGCTCATCAGCACTTGGCACATAAATCCTCCCAGCTCCTGTGGTCTTACCTTTTCCTTTATCAGCAAGCTTCCCGGAAATCTGAAACGTCTTCGCTTGTCAGGAGAATACGAAAAGGCCTGGTGCTTCTGATCTCCCTACAATTGGGGTGCTTGATTGCACGCAGGGAAGGAAGAGATGCTGTGCAGCTATTCTGTGTAAAGCCACACATTAGTTAATTATTGGCCTCGAGATTGTGACAACAACAATAATGACCACTGACTGTCTGGCACATATCAAGATCTGTAAATGCTCATGAAAAAGAAAGGAAGGGAGAGAGGGAAAAAAGAAAGAAGGAAAGAAGGAAGAAAAACAAATACAAAGAAAGGAAAAGGAAGGAAAGAAGGGAGTAAAGAAAGGAAGGAAAGTCCCAAGATGATCAAATTATGATTATTTTAAAAACAGGAAAGTTCTGAGCATGGGTATGAGGGTGCACACCTGCACCTAGGGAGGCTGAGGCCAGAAGATTGCAGGTTTTACCCCAACCTGGGTAACTTCACAACTTGGGGAAAACCTCTCTCTAAAAGAAGGAATAACAAAAATGGCTGAGGGCATAGCTCAGTGCATAGGTCTTGGGGTCACTCTGAAGAATCCCCACCCCCACCAAAAGGAAACTGAAAACCAGAAAAGGCCAGTGACTTACTCAGAGCCTAGACCTGATGCATCACTTTGCTTCTGGATGTCTCCGTGAGGTCAGGTCTCTGAGGCCTAAGCCTGTTCCGGGTCCCCCACCTGTAAATATCTCCCTAACACGATATATTCTCCTCCTCACTTTGGAACAGAAAAGCAACTGGCATTGCACTAAAGCTGCTTCACACTTTGACCTGTGATAACCCTGCTCCCCTGCCAGGAAATCGGTCCTGTACACGGAGCTACTTGAAAGATTACACATTCAACGCTCACTATTCCTAATAGATGCTGCCCATCAATCTGCTGCTCAGGGTACTGAAGAGCCATTATTTCACTACAATATCATCATCTAAAATGGCATTGCATTTTCAGAGGCACAGTATTGTGATATGAGAAACATGGAAATCAGAAGCTATTAGGCCATTTTCCCAGAACAAAATGTATCCCAGAAGAAACAATGCAAGGTGGCTGAGACTGGGGTGGTATTTTCTCCCGTGTACATGCCTCCCGCTTTGCAAGCTCACATATTTTAAGCTTCACAAATAACACTGCAAGAGGGCCGCTGTGGAGAGCTCAGGGAGGCGGTGTCTGCGCTTGCTTTCCTCCCTCCGCTGGCATCTGAAAGGGCTCTGAGCATGGGAGGTGTTATGGTAGCTTGCTGGAGGCCTGGGGCTCATAAAAGAATCTCTTCATCAGCCTCATTGTTGCAAAATTTCAAAGTAAGGCTGAAAAGAATAGGCACATGAACAGTCAGGCTGGAAAATTCACCACCACCGTTTCCTCTGTTTGTTTCCATTGCATTTCAAGTCTATAGCTCATGTGACTGCAGAGCTGGCAGCTGAGAGGGTGTAAGCATACCTGCTTGTCAGAACTGTGCTGGTGCAAGTTGCCATCTGGAGCGTTGCTTTCCAGGCCATTTGCTCTCACCTGGAGTGCAAGGTGGAGACCAGGAGTTAGCAACATATTTTTATGACTGACCTGCACGCTTTACCCCCGAGAAGCTGAGGTGAGCAAATGGAGACATCTATTCATTCATTTGTATGAACCATTTTAGTTAAATTCAACCAGACCCAAGCGTGTTTGCTGCTAGAGTGTGTTAATATGTTTTCTTCCCTGTAGACCATAGAGCTTCACACATCCTTTAGCTGCTATAAAAACATCTAAGGAATTAGCTTAAGGAACTTCCTAGCATTGAGGAACTTTCTGTCTAACAGGGGAAAAGACACTTTGCCATATGCAAAAATTCAGGATTAAGGCACCTAGCGCAGTGGCATAGAAAGTATCTCTGGTGACAGCAAGTGTCTCCATGTTAATGACCTGAAAGATATATAATTATAAATGAGAATATAATAAATAAATGAATGCATGCTACATTTCCAAAGGGGGTATGCAAAATACCTGGAAATGCTTTGGAGACAAGCTATGCTGAGTCTGAAGAAACTGGTAGGATTTGAAGGAGTACAGAGGGACGAAGGCATCTGGTGACACAGCAGCTGCCAAAGACATGTGTTCAGGTCACTGAGTTGGCTTGGGTGCATTTGGGCCAATTTTTTTCTTTCTTGTTTTCCTCTTCCTCTTCCTCCTGCTTTTTCTTCTCTTCCTTCTCCTCCTTTTCTCCTTTTTCTTTACTTTCTTCTCTTCCTCCTCTTGACCCTCTCCATTTCCCCACCTCAACCTCCCTTCCTGAGTTCTGGGGTGACTGGTGTGCCTCTCCAGTTGAGACTTCTATAGGAAGAAAAGCAGGGGGGCTGAAAAGATAAGTGAGGCAGGAACTTGAGTACTCTGTGAGGTTCAAACTGGGCCCCACAGGCAGAGAGCACGCTGGACAGGTCATCTGATTGCTGCTTGGTTTGGAAGAGGGAGTGC
The DNA here is from genome assembly GCA_004027455.1 of Hydrochoerus hydrochaeris. Classification (NCBI taxonomy): domain Eukaryota; kingdom Metazoa; phylum Chordata; class Mammalia; order Rodentia; family Hydrochaeridae; genus Hydrochoerus; species Hydrochoerus hydrochaeris. The sequence goes on along the minus strand of PVLA01000199.1, from coordinate 504,274 downwards.
GCTGGCTGGGTGCAGTGGCCACACTGAATATGACACACTTGGGTCGGACAGCTAAGCAACAGGGATTGAGCAGGGAGGGGCATTTAAATGACTCAGAAGCTAGCAAATAAATCACGACATCAATGAATACTACAGGCCTGAGATGAGAGAGAGGGGCCCAAACTCCCCCCAAAGGTCCTAGTACTCCACAGTGGCCCCCAAATGCCTCATGACCCAGCCATGGCTGTACCTGGCTGCTCCCTGAGGTGTTTGCTGTAGTTGCAATGGGCTTCAGTCATGAACATGTCATGCACGACTTCTTCCTCTGCAGCTTTCTTCTGTGGGGTCTCCTAGGCACCCTCTCCTCCCCATGACACACTGGATAAGCAGCTCCCCTGGTAAGTCTGGGTCCATGCAACCTGGCTTCTCTTATGTCGCAGCCAAAGCTTGAGTAAAGCCTCTCTGAGAGGGAATTCCTATGCATTGCCGATTTCTGTCCTGAGCAGCAGCACACACCAAGCTGCTGGCTTGAGAGCACCCAGTGGTCAAGCTGGTGACACCAGTGGCAGGCAGCAAGGGGAGCAGCAGGGGCACCAGAGGTTCTGTCTCTGGTTGCAGGGAAATATCTCCAGGGCCTGCTGGTGCCTACTGACTCCAGATAGCAAGGAGGGCTGCTCATATCAAAAGGGCAGATAGCTGCTGGCATTCAAAGCCCAGTGATCTTAACATGAAAAGAGCCCCACATGCTGCCAGTTTGTAAACTGCTCTATGTGAACTGAACAAGACCTGACATCTTGGAAGTAAGTACAGGCTCCCTGACTTTATTTGCAGAGCCCTAGTGTAATGGCGAGGGCTGTCAGCAAGCTCAGAAGTGAGTCTGTGTCTGATTTCTGTCTGTGTGTGGCTGAGAGTCCATTCTGTCTGGTCCACGAGGTACCAGGATCCTCAGCTGTCCTCTGTGTAGTCACAGCGTTCTTGTCACTTACCGTAAGGAAACTAAAGCTTGGTTGCACAGCAAAATGTGTTTCAAGTCTGAAGACAACTGTTGCTGCTGAACTTCTCGTGGCTCGGAATCTGCTGTTCATCAGGCTGCTGGGCCAACATGAGTCCAAAGAACTGCATATCCTGACTCAGCCTCCACCCACACCACGACTGTCACTGACAGGAACCCTTGTGCCTCTTCCAATCACACACACAGTGCGGTCAGATCGTCCACCCCCGCCCTCTCCAAATGGCAGGAGTTCAGAAGGAGGAGGCGACGTGTTCTCTCGGTGGAATGATGAGGATTCTTCTCTGGTTTATTGATTGAAGTCATCTCCCTACTTAATGAATTCCATCGGGGTGACCTGCATCGCCTAACACCTGTGCAAGCCTTTTCATCCTTTTGGGGTGCTACATAAAATCTTGCTTCTGGAATTTTGAAAGACAGATTTTAATTAAATTGCTTCTTGCCTTGGTGACCTCTGTTCTCCTGAGTACAGTCAGCTCACATCCTACCTCCCAGCCAGGACTCTCTCCCTGTGACACCTTTACCTGGCTGACCTCTTCTGTTTCTTTTCCTCATACAAGCCCAGAGATCTTTGAGATTTTTTTAAAAACTCTGCATCTCTAACTTTCAGATCCTGAGAGAGTATCTTAGTCTTACTTGATTAAATTCTATGTGAGAAATTCTGACTATGCCTGTAGTGTAAGGACTGGTTAAATGTTTCAGGTATTTTCACATGAAAAGCAAATCCATGGTTCCATCATTCACAATGATTGAATGATTGGCTTCACAGATTTAATTTGAATGTTTCCTTGTTGAAGATTTAGTGATCATCTCATAAGATGAGCACCCACACAAAACAGGAAGCCAAATATGCTCAGACCTATGTATTTTATTGTATCTAGTCTTGATTGTCTTCACAATGAATCTTTGTTATTTTCCATCAGATAATTACTATGCATTCATAAGTATGTACAATACTGACTTATTTTATATGTTTACATAGACTTGTTTGTGACACGTTTGTATATATTTTGATGCTCAATTTGGTTTAAAGTGATTCACTTTGTTTTCCTCCATTGTAGTGGTGTTAAAGTTCCCATTCAGCACATCACTCTGCTACACAGACACAGCATTACCAGACACAAGGAGCTGAAGATTCAGCTCTGTATTAGAGAATTTGCCTACTGTGCACAAAGCCCTAAGTTTGATCTCCAGCCAGGGAGGATAAAAGTACCAGATGAGAAGTCAAATGACCTGTGTTTTACTTGTCCTCTACTGCAAACTGATTTTGTGACACTGGACAAATCACTTCTCCTCTCAAAGCATCAACTCCATGGTCTGAAAATGAGTGTGTTTCCTTCAGTGGAAAAGAGTTATGTCCAGCAAGTCTCAAACTTCCAGGTAAGGAAGGGCATGGCAGATACAGCTGAGGATCACAGTTCTGCCTATCAGCCTTGGAATTCTCCAGAAGCCATAAAGCAGCCAGGCAGGTTGGACCTGACTGATATTTTTGTCTTACCTTGGCTTCCTGCTTGGCTCCTGCACACACTGCCTGGCAGCCCTCCAAATGCTTATGCACTCTAACCAGGTGGGTAAACAGATTTTCATAAATCCAGGTGGTCTTGCAACAAGCAAATATGCTGATTTTAGTCTCTGGTTTCTAAGTTCTGGCCTTTAAGAACTCTTCTCACTAAGTTGAAATATAGAAACTCGCTTTACTTTTTTAGGTTTCGCCAAGTGAACTTCATTACTCATATAATGATTCATATTCCAGTCTTACTGCTGACAAAGGGCCATGAAGTTGTTAATCTAAGCTTCCAGTAAGATGAATAATCAGTGCGATTCTGTCTTTAAATGCAAATAAACCAGTTGTTTTTCCATGTGACCTGTTTGTGGGTCAAAGTCTGCTATCCAGTTAGGGCAGGCGTTTACACAAAGATGATAAAGAAAGATCTGAACCTATATGGGAGCGAAAGGTGCTGACTTCAGAAGTTGTTCATTAGAGAGAACTACAGGGTTGAGCCAGGGTAGGGTTAGACTGCAGAGAGCTGCACAGCAAGGTAGAAGGGTAGGTGGGTGGACTGGTTCACCAGCTAAATGTAGATCCAAACAAAATCACAGTAAGAGCCCAAGCACAAGGTGGGGGAAACACAGAACAATGCAAGAAGGAGCTATTTGATTTTATAAACCTATAATTTGTAGAGCCATCTAAGTTGACAGTCATGGAGGAGGGAAACTAACTCCAAGATTTGAAAGGGTATCCAAAGAATAAAGTTTTAATAGGGTGGTAATTTGGTGTGAGGTGGAGGAATTCCAGCCATGTAAAGATCGCCTGATCTTCTGGGCTGGAGGTAGCTCATCATCAGGTCCCTAAGTAAGTGGTTGGTTATGGGTTCCTTTGGTCTTATAGCATAGGGACAGATTTGAAGGCTTCAGAAGCCTAATATGTTGCTACTGAGAAATAGATGTGTTGGTTTATTTGTTTTGAAGCACTGGCATTTCAGAAATATTCGAATGAATGAAGGAACAATCTACCTTCTTTTTAGTAGCCTTTATGGAAGAAACCAGGAAAACCTAAACAGAATAGATGTGGTCCAAAGAAGAGAAACATTATGGAACAGAGCCATGCATGCATTCTCCCGCATTGATGTGGACAGGGAACTTGCTGGAGAAATTCCACGGATTGATCTGTGGGTACGGTCTCAACAGATCACGGTGGCCAAGAGGTAGCGATCTGAACTGGGACTACAGGAATAGGGTCTTGGGTCTGGTTTTGCGAGGCATTTGTTTTGTGGTGCTAAGATAGTGTCAGAACAATTCTCTGTGCAAACAGCAAGCCATGAGGGTCTTTACAGGCTGAGTCACTCAACCCCTCATCAACACTTCCCTTCCTTTGTGTTTGTGGAAACCGAGTCTCAGGAAAACAAGACTAGTACCTCAAGTTCACACTGATGGGGACTGAGCTTGATGTGGAGGTCTTCTCCTTCCCACTGCCTTGGGCTCACTCTATCTGAAATGGACTAAGTTCTCGGCAATGTCTTCGCTCTGTGCAGTCTCAGAAATTTCTAGAGCGCCCTGCCGGATTGGCTTCCCCTGGACTCCTTCTAAGCTGTTGCACCAAGCCATGTTCTTTTCCCGCTTGAAGTAGATAGGAATCTTCTGGTCACATCTGACAGGTGAAGCAGAACTTATAGACTTTGCCCTTTCATTGACCAAGTGCAGGAAATCCTTGCTAAGTGTGAATCTGAGAAGGCCTAGGAGGGTAAGATTTCTAAGCCAGACTAACCAGTGACCCCAAAACCAAAGACAAGTTTCTACATCATGGAGAAACACAGATAGTTCATTGAACAATGGCACCAAAGTATCCTCAAATGTTTTATTAGGCTGGAATCTCTTGCCATATTGTAAATCAATCTGAATTATATAATATTTACAAGTGCCTAAAGTTCTTTTTTTTTTCAATTTATATAGTTACTAGCTTTCAGGATTCATGAAGTGTTATCTGATACAGGTTCTATTAGGTCTTTGTCAAAGACTTGGTTAATTATTTATGGAAATGTTCATGTTTGTGTAAAGAATGGATATGGCTTAAAATGTCCTTCTATTGACATTCAGTGGACATTGTATGGGAAGAATCTGACTTCAGACAATCCAATCCAGTGACTTTGATGCTATTTCTGAAGTTCTTATTTGCAAGTTTCCCAACTAATTCAAACCACTTGCAGAAAAAAAAGTTAAATTTCACTTTAAGTGGAAAGCCAAAGGGTTGACATGAGTTTGTATGTCAAAACTTCTCTGCTTCTTGGCATTGTTTTAATCCTGATATCTGTGTTCTGGTACAGATTTAGAATAAATATTTAGATTATACAGGCCACATGCATTCTCTCACTCAGCCTGCCACCCAACACAACACCCCAGTCTCCACCCTGTCACTTTAGTTTTGTTGCTTCGTGATCTTTTTGCACTTGAACACAGAAAGTCTCAAGTGGCTGAGTCCCAAGCTTTGCCTCATTAACAACCAATCCTGAGATCTTTATTCCCTGAAACGACTGTCACAGATGTTAATAAAATTTCTGATAGAAATTCACTTGTTGAAAATTACTGTGGGACAATTTTCACTCATCTCTCTGTTCGTTCAATATCATTGAGTACCTAATTGGTATAGAAATATTCTGGATGAAGAACACAACCGAATTATAACAATAGTGATAATCGCATCAGTAAGGGTAATAGTATTATAAATAATGGCAAACACAGTAGTATCTTTCTCCTTGGTTTTCCTTTCCATGGTTACTCATACATGTGGTCAAAAGTGGTCTGAAAATATGAATATTCTAGAAATAAACCATGTGTAAATTTTAAAATCCTTTTCCCCAAGTAAACAATTCTATTTTGTTGGTATTGTTAACATCTTACTGTGTCTAATAAATAAATTTTATTATGGGCATGTGTGGGTAGAGAAAAAAACCAGGAAATAAATCTATGACACTATTTACAATTTCAGACATCCACTGGGGGTCTTGAATCACTCACCTGGATAAGGATACATGACTCTACCTATGTGGTGTATACTAAGCTCCAGTCCCTGATGAAGTGCATCTATATGTATAAATAAATAAATATAAATAAAATAAATATTAATTTAATGTTACTCTATGCAGTAAACACTTTTAGCAACCCATTTTACAGAAGAGAAAAAGAAGACTAAAGGAGCTAATATACACCCTCACATAACCTAACGAGCATGTGTGGGAACTGATATTTAAAGTCAGATGATCAAAACAGCTTATCTCGTGCTGGTATAATGAGACTCTTCTATACAGGGTGACGGATTTTATGCTTCAGCCTTTCCAGTGACTGACTTAGGTGGAATGTTTACAGAGGAGATAAATGAGACCAGGAAGTACTGGATCACGAGTTTGTTTCTCTTTTGATGGGATTAAGTGCAAATAGGTTTTATCCCCACATGTATTAACTTGCCCTGAAAAATCTAACTCAGACCATGCTAGCAGAAGACTCTGGCCCAGACTCAAGTAGGGTCAAAGTTTTCGAGGCCGTTGACCGGTAGGCTGCAGGCTTCCTGGAATGCATTCCAACGAGGCTTATTTTGTCTTTCCCTCTGCCTTTGACTTTGTACCCCTTTGTCTTGTTAAACTCTGGGCCTCCCATCAAATTTGCTGGTCTACATGCAGCCTGGAATTTGAAGGTGTGACTCTCTAGTGACTCACTCATGAGTCTGTGTATTCATGTGTAGTCTGGTAAAGAAGCAATTCTGTTATCAAGAGCTCTGTTCACCACCCCTGGGATCCGACTAGATGCTACCTGACACAGCTGTGCCTCTTAACTCTGTAGGTGGTCCCAGACACTGCCATCCAGAGCAGAAATACAAGCTATAGGGTCCCCACAACTGAGTTAGATTCTCACATTTATTCATTTCTGAGTGACTTGGACATAGCATTGAATTACTAGTTTCCTTTTACTAGAAATGAGGGCTATATTTCCCACATTGAGAGATCATAGATAAGAATAAATAAATAATATCATTTATTAGGCAGTAAGTACTCATACATAATAAGTAGTAAACTTTCTCTTTATATTTTGAAAAATGAATCACTGATTTGTTGATAGAGAGAACAGAAGGCACAGCCTGCTGACGATTTAATGCCTTAGGGTATGAGCATTAAAGCAGGCCCTGGAGTTATAAAAATTATTTTCAAGTTAAGTGTATATTTTGCAGTACATTCACCTCAGATCAATGTTCCCAGTCTTTCCTTCAATTAGTTTCATTAAAGTCCTCACAGTCTTTCAAGGCTCCTTCACTGTCTGCAGGATCAAGCACAAGCCCCTTGGCCAGCAGTTCAAGACTGCACAGGGCACTAAATGCAATGAAGATAAAATTCTTATTTCTTGCCGCTCCCCTGGTGTAATTATGTTGCAGTCAAGGTGATGTAGTCATTATTCCTAGAAGATGCTTTTCTGGGGCTATGTCTTCGTTCAAGCTCTGTCTTAGTCTTGGCATGCTTTCTCTGCCTTTCTGCCCAGCAACATTTTCATTCTTCAAAAGCTCTCTTCAGAAGCAATTACCCTAAGATGCCCCAACCTCATGTTCCAACAAAGCACACATTATTCCTCTTTGAATTTCTCCATGGCATTTTTGTGCTTTCTCTATCAGAATCTCCCTTATCCCATCCTTTATTTGTTTAGTAATATGATGAAATGCCTTCCACTTCACTCACCTGCCTAAGATCAGGGTTGAGACTTTTATCACACTGGACCCTGGCAAAACCTCAGGATGGGGCCTATTGATCTGTTTTAAAGAAACATTTTCTGAGTGAGTGAAATATATAAAGTGAAATAAAAATGTTGGGTCTTTTACCAACTTTTCCTTGCTGCAATAAATGACTGAGAAAATGAATGTATAGGAGGAAAAGTTTGTTTTGGCTCATGGTTGCAGAGGATTCAGTCCCTGGTTGACTGGCTCCATTATTTTGAGCCTGAGATGAGGATAAACAGTATAGCAGAGGGATCATTAGGTAGAGAAGGCTGCTCATATCATGGATGAGAGAGAGAGAGAGAGAGAGAAAGAGAGAGAAAGAGAGAGACTGTGATCTCAATATAGCCATCTTCTTTTGCAAGGCTCCACCTTCTATGTCTCAATAAAGCTTTCAGAACATGAATTTTTGGGGACATTCATTCTATATCTAAACAATAACATCTCCATTGTTAGTATCCTGGATTATAATCCTAGTTAACATCTATGTAACCTTGAGGAAGTCTTTTTATATACTCTCATTCTGAACTGTCTCATGACTAAAGCAGAAAATACAGTTAGTGGTTTTCAAACCAAGCTTTGTGAACTTGAAAAAAAAATCAAGGAAGTACTTCAGGATTGATTCTTGGGAGAAAATGCAATTCGAGGCTTCCTCTCCAGTTTTACTTCACAAGGTTCATCTTTTATGTATTTACATTGGAATATGAAATGAGTCTTCCTTTAAACAACATATTCTGTACAGTAAACAAATTAAGCTTTCAGATTACCTAATGTGTGTGTTTCCTTTCACCTCTTATTATGTAGTTTTTTTGACATAAATATACATGTGATGAGAGACATATTAAAACAATTTTTCAACAATCAGTGCAACAGGCTCTTAAATGTTATTTAAATTCAAAAGTGAAGGCGGCAAAGAACTACCATTTCTTGAGCAATCAATGTTTTGTGAGCACCTACTATGTGACACATATGTCCTAGACATTTTACTTAGTTTGTCTCTAGCCTCAAAAATATCTACAACATGGATAAGATTTTCCTATTTTGCATATGGCAATATAATAAAGTTCGAAAATATCTCCTGCTGGGGATTTAGCTCAGCAGCATAAGCCCCTGCCTTGCAAGCACACGGTGGTGAGTTTGATCCCTGGTACCGATTAAACAAAACAAAACGAAACAAAACAAAAAAAATATCTCCCATTCACCAACAAAGAAGGAGTGGAAACATGATAGCAAACAGATATGCCCAGCCTCAAGCCTTGTCCTCTTTTCCCAATACAATATTTGACTCAATAAAAATGGATTCTGTAAATTAAAACGAACATAAACATACATGAACAATGGAGTGGCTGTGGAAGCATCTCTCTTCTGCAGTCTCTATGATGTAGCATTTGATTTAAGGTATGGTGATTCACACAGCCACATTACAATTTTCCATCAGGGGTTTATCTCAGACCAATGAATGGAATGATTACCAAGTTTGTACTTGTGTATTCAAGTCCTATAAGCTGAATGGCGAATAATTTCAACTGAGCTGGCTTGCCTTCATTGGAATTGTATTTGCCTCCCAGAAAATAGGCAGTGAAGCTTTAACTAGTGTACCAAAAAGAAAGCACAGGCCCAGACTGGTTGTGGAGAGGGAATTGGCACACACCTGAAGGCTAGTTGGAGGAGCTCCATTGCATACATGGGTGTTGCATGATGAATACTCTGAGTTAAACTGGTTAAGGGAACTTTGAATCCAAAGTAGTCAACCTATTCAGGTAACAAAGCAGGTAATTTTTGAGATTACACTCCTTTTAGGTGAGTATCTGGTTCCAAACAGAGCAAGGTCCACATGAGATAATTACGGGAGATCATTTGTTGTTAAAGGGTCATAGTTTTTTGATTCATGCTAACAAGGAAAGTACCCTGAACATCCTACGTCACCCCTTTTTTCAGTTGAAACTGAACTCAGTTATAGCAATGAAGCAAAGTGTAGATTGTTATATATGTGCTTGAACAGCACAGCACGGATGATTTATGTGAGAACCATGAGGGTAGTGGTTTGGGCCTGTTTTGCTGACTGGTTTGGGCCTGTTTTGCTGACTACCGTAGCTCCGTGCAAAGCTTAGAAAGGAAAGGGGCTGAAATGATTGCTTTGGAAACATATGATGATTGAATGGCTGTAGTAAAAATACATTTCAAGACCCAGTTACTAAACAAATAGAGGCCCCAATTATTATTGATTTAAATGTATATCTCCAGACTTTATCGTTAAAGTAACACAACAGACATTGCCAATAACGAATGACAAGTTAGCGGAAAATTTTAATTAAAAAGCAAGGATAGCCATAATAGAAAAGCACAACCAAGTCAAAAAACTGTCCCGATTCATTACATCGGCCACAATATTCAAGAACTTAATTATCAGTAAGAGGACTTTCTCTGTAGGAACTCTCCTAACTTTGCCAACCATGGGGCCAGATGTCTTGGTAGAATGCTATATTTAGAATTCTTGTAAAGTTCTAAAAGACATTCCTTTTAATCCTGAAATACTATATTTTTATTCACTTAGTAAACTGCAACTTGTCTACTTTTAAGTCACATAGCTATTGGTGTGTACTTTGAAATACATACTGCAGATGTACCGATGAATATTTGGCAGCGCCGTGAGCAGGGACCTTCAGCGTAGCTAAGAACACGGAGTGCGCATAGAGAAATGCCATAAATAAGAGAGCTCCCCAAATAGGTCCTTTGGTAATCATCTCCCAGTGACACTGTCACCAAAGTGGTAGAACTCAGGAAATCTCAACTGCTTGCAAGTTCTATCTTTAAAAAAAAAAAATCTCCCTGCTGATTTCAGTTTTCTCAGCCTCTATGAACAGCATTAAGTTTTGTGTTTCCAGTTTTATTCTGTACTTTGTCTTTTTTTTTCATTTTCCCTTCCCTTCCCTTCCCTTCCCTTTCCTTCTCCTTCCTTCCTTCCTTCCTTCCTTCCTTCCTTCCTTCCTTCCTTCCTTCCTTCCTTCCCTCCTCCTTTCATTCCTGTCTGCCCTACTTCCTTCCTTCATTTCTTATTTTCTCTTTTGGATCTCTTTTCTTCCCATTGGAGTCTCTATTTTTCATAATCATGACTAGTGGGTGCTAAACAAATTTAGATATTTGTATACAAAGCAGAAGGAATCATCACATAGGTTATCAGCCATGCATCCAAATTTTCAATTGCTGGTGATTAAGGAGTAGGCATTTTGTGTAGGGTTGATGTTTTCAAATCATTCAAATGCTGATTCCTTTCTATGTTCCTAAGAATTGCTTCCCTTTTGTTATCTACTCCTTTGTCCATTGGCCTAGACTTTATTTCAGAGGCATTTTGGGTAGGAAGTAGGTACTTACTCTCTTTAGTACTTTGAGATTATTGCATTGGTGACTGAGGTATGCATATCAAGAGAGCTTAGTGTGGACATTGTCAAGAAATTGATTTAGTTGTATCAGGTGCTCATCAAAATGAATATTAAATCTGAAAGAAGTCTTAAGCATTATACTGTCCAACTCCTCACTCATCTATATTGGGATATCAAGACCAAGGTGGAAGTTATAATATGTACACAAGATTACAGTAATACCTCAGTTCACGAACACTTCTGTGTGTGAACAATTCAGTTCATACACAAAAGTGTTAGGGAAAATTTTGTTTCCATTCACAAACTCCCCATCAGGTGACAAACATGGCTGCAAGCCATCTTCCCCAGAATCACAGAATGAATTGACTTTGTGAACTGAGGTTTCACTGTATTTACATTTGGGCTTCCAATGCGTACAGTTTATTAATGTGAGCTCTTGTGTGTAAGTGACAGAAATAAGGATTTAGAAAATGAAAACCAAGAAATATCTCTATGGGTTTCTGGAATCTGAGGCAGGATTGCATCACAGGTGCCTAAAGGGTGAAGATAGAGTTGGTCCTCAAGTTCCCAAATGGATCTGCTACAGGATTCTTTCCACGTCTTTCCTTCCTGGTTCTGTCACTGCACCCTGGTGTGCTCCAGGCCACCAATTGCTCTGTAGTTTCAGCCTGCTGTTATTTCAGCCCCCAGAGAAGAAACATTTGGGAGAACAGCTTGGATGAATCCAAGCTTTGGATCAGGCAACTGTGGCCACAGGAGAATTGTCTAATAGGACAGAAGGAGGAGTGGGATTTAGAGTAGATCCCTACAGCTTTTGGAGAAGGGCAGAGGCCTTGGAGAAAACTATAGGCAATCTCATAATGAGTGACAAGCTTGGGCAAGTCTGATGATTGTGATCAGCCCTGACCCAAATTCAGGTTTAGTGTGACCTTTCTCTTCTCCATTTCTCTCTTGCATTCCTCTCATTCTCTTGGTTTTTAGTACTAACCATGGCAACAACTTCATAATTTTAGCCTAGGTTCCTTCCTGAACTATTTACTTATTTATACAATTACCACCAACTTGATATCTCCATTTAGATGTTTAGAAGACATTAAAGGAACTAACGTATCTAAAACTGGATGTATGATCTTGCTGTCTGGTAATCTACTCATAATTTTCCTTTTAAAGTTGTGCTTCACTCTTCCTTCTCTAACATTCTACATCTGACCCATCAATGATTTATATCCTTAAATCATATTAAGACTCTAATCACTTCTTACCGCTTCTCTGCTACTTTCCAAATCATCTTGTTTTTTTAACCTAGGGCACTGGAGTGGCCTTCTTCACACTTCTACACCATCCCATAGTGTGTTTTCAAGTCTGTCAAAATCGTTTGTTGAAACGTTGGAATTCTGCTCAGAGGTGCTCACTGTATATCTTTGAATAAAGCCAAAGTCCTTATAAACACCCCCAGGGTTGTACAGGTCTTCATTCTTCCAACTTTTCATCTTACCTCATCTTGTCTCTCACCCTTGTTCTCTTTGTGAACACAGTCTCTTTGTTGTGGCTTGAATATGGTTTTGTATTAAGGCCTCTTGCGTTGCCTGTGCCTTTTGCCTAGTAAGCTTTTCCTGTAGATACGCGTGACTTTCTCAACACCTTCGTGTTTTCACACAGGATTTTTCTTTTGAAGCCAATTCCTGACTTTGAAGAGAAAAAAAAGTACCTTTGAGAACCATCCCCTTCATTTTCATTGTCTTACATATGCTCCTAAACTTCAAACATAAACAGCGAGCCAGTACAAAATGTGGTTGACTTATATTCATTGAAGCTATGCAGTAAGGTAAAAAGCACACAGTGCTGTAAGCAAAAGTTGATGTGATTCAAAAGGGCACGTAAGGTTAAATTTTTGCTCTTGAATCAGACATATAATCAGGATCCTATGACAGTCACACAGGAATCTCAGAGGAGAATGCAGTGTCACCAGCTGATTTTGCTGCTAACATTTCTCGACCCCCAAATTTGTGTTAGACACTGAAGTTAATTATAGAGGGCATGAGGGTGTGATCTATATGTTGAAATAGGTCAGAGATCAGAGAAGGATTCAAACAAGAAAACAAGGGAGAAAGTAGAAATTAAGAGTGAGACAAAGGAAAGGCAAGGTAAGTTCTATCTGGGAGTGAATTCTTAGGGAGGAAAATAAACAAGGTTAGGAAAGACTTCACAAAGGGCATACTTTAAATCTTAGACACTCAAATTAATTTGGTAAATAAATAAGATGACTTATCCAGAGAAAGGGAGCCATCATAGGTCTATTTTATGATTCGAACATGTGAATCATAAGGTTTCCTCCTCACCCATAATACAATAAGTATAATCGCAAATGTCAGTGATCTTCCTCTTGGGAGCTTAGCAATTTTAGGATTTGTAATGATTAAAGGTGTTGTAGTCATGGGTTATACAGAGAACAATTAGAATAAGGACATGGAGTTTACAATATTATTTTTATGATGTCACTCAAACTTAATACAAGAAAATGCAGGAAATCTATCCACATCACTAAAGACATAGAATATTCAGCCAAGGGCCTGAATCCCACAGCAATGTCCCACATGAGTCCAGATAAAGACCCAGTGTTCATGACAATGCCTCCCACGAGTCAAGCTGGAAGTCTAGAGCCCACAAGAAGGACTCATGCCAGGCTCTTTTATGGATCTGTCCTGGGAAGGCCCAAAGGTCAGCAGTGGAAGCCAGAAAGTCAATGCCGGCAGGGTGAAGGAGCTGTGCTGGTAGGTTGAGGGTTCTACACTGGAGCCGAGAAGTCACACTCACAACAACTCCAGGGCTGTCCTGAGAAGCACCACAGCCATTCTCAGTGACATGGAGGCCCTGAGCTCCTCCAAAGACAAGCACAGTTGAGTACATGCCAGGAAGCCAGCAAGCAATGCTCGATGTGAAGACCAAAGTTTCTCCAGGAGAACCAATAGTTCAAACAGCAACTCGTATGAGAACCTACAACACCTCAATATCTTAATGCAAATAAGGTGAATAACTTCTCCTTCTCCCTGTCTCCATTTACACTGGCAACTTTCCTCAGGTGAAACATCTATGCCCAACGTCATGCTGATGTAATCCAGCTGGCGTTAAATTGACCACCAGATTTCAATCCATAACAAAAGGCTACCTTTCTCATTTGTAAAACTCTCACAAGAAATTCAGATGAAGATGTGGTCTTTATCACAATGCAATCCTCTTCCACATTGTGTTATTACCTGACATTAGGTCACTACCACAAAAAAAATCAGGATTTTTCTGAAATCTCAATGAAAGCAAAATTTAGTCCCTTCATTTGATTGCTGTGTACATATATGATGAGAAGTTATTCTCTTTCTTTCTTTCTTTCTTTCTTTCTTTCTTTCTTTCTTTCTTTCTTTCTTTCTCTCTTTCTTTCTTTTAGGTACCAGGAATCAAACTGACAACCTCACACTTGCAAGGCAGACGCTGTGCCACTGAGCTATATCCCTGACAATATAGTCATTCTGAGGGTAAGAAATACATGAAAAGTTGTGATAAACTCACTGATAGAAGTAATTACAAAATAAAGTTTAGAATAATCTAAAACTATAGTACTGGTATGGAAGCCACTAAGGATTGTTAGAAAACAGAACCATTAAAATAAAATCACTACAATAATTTATTCATAGTTATGCAATATAAAGAGATGTAAATTGGGACATTAAAATATGGATTGTGAATCAGTGTGGTGATGTATGCCTATAGTACCAACACTTTGTGGGGCTGAGACAGAAAGATTTTGAGTTTAAGTCCCACCTGGGAAAATTATTGAGATCCTGTCTCAAAAAACAAAGCATAACAGAAAACCAAACAAACTTAAAAAAGAGGCTGGGGATGTGATTCAGTGTGAGGGTGCTGTGTTCAATGCCTGGTCTGAAAAACAGGAAAAAAAAAAAAAAAGGAATGTGTGTGTGTGTGGGGGTACCAGAAAAGTATAGTTGTTAGGTAGTCAAACTTAAGCTCTTGTCAGCTTAAAATAGATGGTTATCACTACACAGTGTTTCATGTAAACATCATGGTAACAAAAAAAACAAGTGGTAACCCACAGTAAATACCCAAAGGAAAAAAGCTAAGGAATCAGTGTGTGTCACTAGAGAAGAGACATTATCTTCTCACAAAGAAAGGGAAAAAGAAAAGGAAGAAGGAATAAAGGATCTACAAATCAGCCAGAAAACAATGAACAAAACATAGTAAGTCTTCAGTTATTAACAATTGGCTTAGATATAAATGGGTTAAATTCTCTAAGCAAAACGCACAGGATGACTCAATTGAGGAAGAAAGCCTCACCTACATATGTGCTACTGACAAAAGAATCACTTCATTGTCAAGGACACAGATTACAAGTGAAAAGATAGAAAAATGTATTCCATGTAAATAGAAACTGAAAGAGGTCAAGGGCATACATATTTAAAATAGATAAATTTTGGTTTAGAAACTGCAAAATGAGGCAAGGACAATGTGCAATGATAAAAGGACTGGCTTATCAAGTGAATATAACAACTGCAAATATATACACCCAAAGTTGGAACACCTAAATATATAAAATAAATATTAATAGTTCAGAGAGAGAGAGAAAAACAGAGACAGACAGAGATAAGAGTGCCTGTAACAGCAGGGGTCTATTTTCAATAATAGGAAGATCATTTAGACAGAAAATCAATAAAGAAACCTTGGATTTGAGCAATGCTTTAGACCAAATAGTCCAAATAGACTTATAGAAAATATACCATCAACAGTAGCAGATTCTTCTTAAGACCACACAAAACACTTTCCAAGATATTTCATATTGAGGAACGTTGAAATCACATTAAGTACACTTTCCAACCACAGTCTTATGTAAGTACTAATCAATGGTAAGAGAAGTGTCGGAAAAATCATATGTATGTGAAAGACAAACATTGTGCTTTAAGAGTAACCAATAGAACAAACAAGAAATGAAAAGGAAAATTAAAAATTATCTTGAGGCAAATGAACACAAAAATACTACATATTAAAATGTAAGAGGATATCAATAAATGAGTGTATTGAAAAGGAGAAGTATCCAAGTTTAGCCAAATTTGTACATTAGATGGTAGAAAAAAAATTAGTAATAGGCAAATAGAAATGAAAGAAATAACCATGATATTGCTTTGAAGTCTTATGTTTTCATTCATTCGTTGGAATGGTTTTATTCTGTTTTGTTTAATCTTCATATGTGTAATGGTATGAATAGTTACTTTGAAGAAAAGACAATATGGCAGCCATTGTTGATTTAATATCTTCTTGCTCTGAAGTCCTACCATGCTTTTGTTTTTCTATTACCATTGGTTCTATCATGTTGTGTCTTATTGGATTTTAATATGTATGATAATATAAACAATTTTTATGGAAAATGAGATAATATAATAGTCATTGTTCATCTTCAGTTATTTGGTTCAGAATGCTTGTAATACTTTCATTCTCCTGAGTGGTTTTATTCTATTTTGTTATGTTTGACATTATTGTGTGTAAAGCTAAGCTCAACTATTTCAAAGAAAGAGACATTATGATAGCTACTGTTACTATCCAATTGTCTTGTTGTGAAGTGCTGTTTTGCTTACATTGTTCTGTTCTGATCTGCTTAGATCTGTCCTCTTTTGTTTTATTCTCTTTAAAATAAAAAAAATTTAAAAAAAAGAAATGAAAGAAATAGAGCTTAGAAAAGCAATATAAAATGAAACAAGGAGACCTAAGTTTTCAAAAACACTAACAAACCTTTAGCTTGACCTAGAAAAGACAGAGGACTCAAGTTAATAAACTCAGAAATGAAAGTGAGCATTAAATGGGAACAGAGAAACACACAGAATCATAAACGTCTACTATGAACAATTAGGTGGTGTTGAACTGTCTAAACTAGAAGAAATGGATACATTTCCAGACACATAACACCTAGCAAAACTGAATCATGAAGAAATATAAAATCTGAAAGGAGCAATAACAAGAGATTAAATCAGTAATAAAGTCTCTCATCAAAGGAAAAACTCAGGACTGGATGTCTTCGTTGCTCAATCCTGGCAAACATTTAAAGAAGAAAAAGTACCAATCTTTTTCAGACTCTTTCTAAAATTTGAATGGGTGGGAAAACTTCCAAAAATCATTATTTTCTTTTTCTGGTTCTTTAAAGTGCTAGGTTGGACTGTTATTTGAGTATTTCTCCTTTTCAGTATTTGCATTTATTGATATTCTAATATGGGGGAATTTTGTGTGATTTTGCTGTATTAGATTATCAATAAATGCATACGTTCAAAAGACACAAACTTAAGCCAGGGTGTCATTGTATGTCTTGATGACTAGAGCTAATAACAGTATGTTGTATATTTGAAATGTGCTATGACAATAGATTTTAACCATTCTCACCACAATAGGAAGTGATGTTTATCTGTTAATGAGCTACATTTAGCTACTCCACGGCGATGCATATGGCACCATAAAGTACACAATTTCTGCTTGTCCAGTAAAAGAAAAATATCTGAGTTTTCTGGCCTATTTTCCAATTGCCTTTTCCTAGAGACCATGAAAATAAGGTGTTGGGTGGCTCACTATTTATTTATTTAGATGAACCATAGTCAGAACATATTTTAAATGCTATATTCTCCTATTGGTCAGAAGGATACCTAGGCTATTATTCACATGGAAAATGATCCCTGCATTTACTTTGGCTGTATCATCCCATGAGTCACGCTGAGTCAGGCCATAGCGACTGGGGATTTGAAAGCACAGCCTAAACCTTTCAAGGTGTTATGGTCTATTTCTCCAGTTCCCTGGGCATCAAATTGGATGTCTGTTTTGCTTCTTCTTCCCTTCTTTTCCATATAAAACCTAAGGGTTTTATTTTTCTTTCTTGAATTATTTGTTTTCAGATCCTTAATGTTGCAATGCTATGTAAGACTGAGCCTGTAAAGTAACCAAAGTTAGAAATGGTCACATTCACTCCAATCTGTCCTGTGTCAGAAACTCGATAATTATTAACTGAAAACCATGACTGCACCACCTCTTAAGGAAAAAAAAAAAAGCAAAAAAAAAAAAAAAGCCACAATCCTAGACAATTCCTATCATTCCAACACTTGGAGGTTGGGGCATGACAATTCCAGGGTCAAACCCAGTCTGTACAGCTTAAAGACTTAGTGAGACCATTTTCCAAAATAAATAAAAAGGGTTGAGGATGTAGCTCATTGGGAAGGTCCTGGGTTCAATTTCAAGCACCATGAAGAAAAATAATAGTCACAAATAATCTGTTGACATTCATGGAAGGCAACTAACAAAAGCAATAGAGGAAACTATAGTGGATTTTAAATAAGACTACTGCTGGAATTATTCATTTGGCAGTATACAAGTTAGTAGTGTTCCCTTAACATATTAAAATTAAGTTAAAATATAAATTAAATTGATTATAGCTATATTAGCACAAAAAGCTTCAAAATTCTTGAAATTAAGTTAATATGGAATAAAATATAAGAAATTACTTGTAAATCAAGGAGATCAAGGAAAAATAAAGGGAGAAATTATAGTATGTTTATGAATAAGAGTAAAAAGATATTAAATGAGTCTTTCTGCAAAGTGTTATCCTAGTTAAAGTGGATTTCTAATAGTTTGAATATCTGATTTTAAAGATTATCTGGAAATTAATATATTTCATGTAAAGGAAAATGTATTAAAAAAAAGAAAAAAGAATTTCCCTAACCAGTATTTTAAAAGGACCAAACGTTAGGTTACTTTAAACAGTATGAACTTGAAAGAAGCAAACAAAATATAAATTGTGTGTGTGTGTATGTGTGTATCTGTCAGTGTGTGTGACCAAATGTGTAACATAAATTTAGCATTTTAAATCTGGGTGGAAATGATGGCATCTTAGTATTTCTGGATAGTTGTCATTTGGAAAACCAAAAATATATATCCTTTCCTCACACTGCCAACTAAATAATATTGGAAATATTAAAAAGCTGGATTTGAGAATAAGTAAAAGATCCTTTGGGATCATAAAAATATCAGATTATTTTTATAACTTTGGGATGGAAAAGGCCATCTAATGCAGGAATTTCTAAAGGGATATACTGAATGCTTAAAAAATAAAGCTTTGTACAACAAAGACATGATCATGAGAAATAAAAAAATAAGATGAGAAAAAGGAAAAATCATACTGACATATATCATTAAAGGATTATTACAACCACTGCTAATCAACACTTCAAGTGCTCAGAGAATTAATTTCCTTTGATTTGTGTGAGTGCATCAAGAACACTGATGCAGTCTCTCTCAGCAAATTTCAAGTATGCAATACTTTATTAACTATCTTCCACCTGCTACACGTTTATTAGTCTCCAGAACTCTCTTTATCTCATAGCTGAAAGTTTGTGCCTCTTGATCAACAGCCTCTTATTTCTCCAACCCCCACCATAAGTGATCACCACTGTTGGACTCTTTCTATGAGTTAGACATTTTTAGATTTTACATGTGAGTGAATGTATGCAGTCTCTGTCTTTCTGTACCCAGTTGAATTCTTGGACCATAATTATGCATGTTTTTAAGATGACAGGATTTCCTTCCTTTTCTTTCTTAAAGATTGAAAAATATTCTATGGAAATTTATATTTCCTTTATTCACTCATCCAATGACAGATGTTGATGTTGTTTCCATATTTTCGTCATTGTGAGAATTTTGCAGTAATTATGCAAGGGCAGATATCCCCCTAAGACGGTGGCTTAGTTTTCTTTTGTTATATTCACCAAATGTTCATGTATATCATACTGTGAAATATACATACAGTTTCAATAAATAATTTCATAGGCATCATTGGAATTTTACCATTGCCTCATTTATGAGAAAATAATGGAAATAGGGTATGGTGGATAATCCCAGCATTTAGGAGGCTGAGGCAGGAGGATCGTCAGGAGTTCAAGGCCAGCCTGGGTTACATGGTGAGCTTAAGGTCAGCCTAAATTATTAAGCAAGATCTTGCCAATAAATAAATATATAAGTAAATAAACAATGGAAATAATTCAGGTGTAATCTGGTGAAGTTATTCAGATGAATTATAGTATATGTTTACTAGCGAACCCTCTACAGGGAGTAAGAGAAAATGTCAAACTGTATGTACTGACATAGAAAGTTCACTAAACATATTGGCCTGGGAAAGATAGATATCCATTATCAATTCTATTTTACTTTTGATTAAAATGTCATTTTAATGGAGCTTTTTGTTCTACACCCAGTTTTAAATAATATTGATTGGTTTTCATGCATTAGCTGATGATTTAACCTTCACTGCCACACGCTTTCATTCCTCCTCCACCAGACACCTCCACACTTACTCAGAATAAACTGATGTAATCTGGGATTTGAGACATTATTATTGGTACTTTAAACCATATTCCTAAGAGTGGTGTATTATTAATTCTGCCTTTAAGATTCCATGTATTTCCTGAGTGAATTAATAATTGATGGAAGGCACAATAGAAATACTAAAAGTCTTTCCTTTTACTTTCTTCCTTTCTTTCTCCCTCCTCGACCCTTTCTTCCTTTTTCCTTTTGGTTTCTTGTTTTGACCCCTTTCCACTACAGAAGGAATGCAGCTCTTGGTAGATCTTATAGATTTTGGAAATAAGATATAATAAGGCAGAAGGGGCTTCCTCTCCAGGTCACTGGGTGGCCGACAAGAATACCAGCCTTCAAAAGGCCATGCCTGCCACTCAGACACAGAGGGGCAGCTCCCTGACCCATTCCCACTGACCTGGATAACTGGTGGGGCTCCAAGGATCCACTGCAGACTTAGGTGCTGTCTATGGCTTGGAGGTAAAACTTTTAAGGTTGAATC
Organism: Hydrochoerus hydrochaeris; assembly: GCA_004027455.1. Taxonomy (NCBI): domain Eukaryota; kingdom Metazoa; phylum Chordata; class Mammalia; order Rodentia; family Hydrochaeridae; genus Hydrochoerus; species Hydrochoerus hydrochaeris. The sequence goes on along the minus strand of PVLA01000199.1, from coordinate 483,770 downwards.
CCAGCAAAAATCTATGTGGGGGCTGGAGATATAGCTCAGTGGCACAGCGCCTGCTTGGCAAGAGCAAGGTCCTGAGTTCAATTCCTGTTACAAGAAAACAAACAAAACAAAAACAAACAAATAAACAACAACATAGCCCCCTCCCAAAACGTATGTGGGTTTTTGAAATAAGTCTGTGATCTTCCACACAAACAAATGTTTTCCACAGCTGTTGGCTTCTTGCTGGGCCTTGTCAAGCAAATCACATTCCCCTGGCTAACCTGGCCTGTCTTTACCAGCTGAGAATGTTTTTATACATTTTTTTCAAAGAATTCAAGAAATAAAAAAGCAGAACTAACACAGAAAGGGACTTTGAGCCTACTGCCAGGTGGTAAGACCACGCGCTGCGTGCCAGACCACTCTGGGCTGCACACAGGGATGGGGGCCTAATCAGGCCAAGCCCCACGACCACCAAGCAGCCAGTGGGACCCAGATTCCAGCTTTGGGCCCTCACCACATGCTCTGGTGGAATCCCAGTGCACAGAAAGGGACTTTGAGCCTGCTCCCAGGCGGTAAGACCATGCGCTGTGTCTGAGACCACCCAGGGCCGCACACGGGGACAGGGTCCCAACCGGGCCATGCCCAGTGACCACCAAGCAGGCAGTGGGACCCAGATTCCAGCTTTGGGACACCACCACGTGCTCTAGCGGAATCCCAGCGCACAGAAAGGGACTTTGAGCCTGCTCCCAGGCAGTAAGGTCATGCGCTGTGTCCGAGACCACCCAGGGCCACACACAGGGACAGGGGCCACACCCGGTGACTGCCAAGCAGCCAGTGGGACCCAGATTCCAGTCTCAGGCCCTGACTGTACACTCTGGTAGAATCCCAGCACATGGAAAAAACTTGGAATTTAACTCCCAGGTGGTGAACCTTGGATTACAGCAGATTAACTGTGCCAGTGTGGTGAGTATGCCCCTAAAATAGAGGTGTACAGTGAGTAAATAGGGCCAGTAGTAAAGCCCACTCCACTAACTGTAAGACTTTGGTGAGTCTGAAAAGAGTGTGGGTGACCACCTCCTATACACAGAAAACATCAGGCAGAGTGAAAATGACAAAATAAAAAAGCAAAATACAGTCTCAAACATCTAGTCTACCAGAAGCAAGTGCAGGAGATATTGAAGTAGAGGACCCCAAAAGTAACACACTGGGAATCTCTGAAAAGATAGTGAGCAAAATAAAAAAAACAACTCCATGAGGCTATAGAGGAAATCAAATTAGAAATACTCTCCCATGTAAAGACAGAAATAACAACCTTAGTAAAGGAGTTGCCAAGCACAGCTAAAGAAGAAATTGAGAAAAAAGTACAGGAGCATGGGAAACTGATTGAAACCTTATAGAAAAAAAAAAGCAGAATTCATGAAACAAACTGAAAGTGATATCCAAGAAAAAAGAAATTCTATTCAAAGCTTGCAAAACCACTTAAATGAAGCTAGGATAGGATTTCGGACCTTGAGGACAGGATCGCAATTAGTGATCATGAAAGGATAGAATGTTTAAAAATAACAAAGCAGCATGAAGTGACAATCCAACAGCTTCAAGATGATGCCAAGAGCAACAATATAAGATTAATAGGCATCAATGAAGAGGCAGGAGTCTAGGCAAATGATGTAGCCAAATTATTTACAGAAGTAATAGAAGAAAATTTCCCAAACATGGGGAAAGAGTCCGATATGCAGATAAGTGAGGCATATAGAATACCAAACAGTCACAATCAACATAAATCCACATCTAGACACATAATAATTAAGATCTCAGACATGCAGAATACTAAAAGCTGTTAGAGAAAAGACACAACTCACTTACCCAGGAAAGCCCATTAGAATCACAGCAGACTTTTCAGCACAAACTCTCAAGACAAGAAGAGCTTGGAGTGAGGTATTTCAAGTCCTGAAAGAAAACAATTTTCAGCCCAGACTGTTGTACCCAGCAAAATTTTCATTCAAATTTAATGGAGAAATAAGATACTTCCATGACAAAGAACAACTGAAGAAATTCACATCCACCAAACTAACCCTAGAAAGAGTACTGAAAGACATACTACACAGAGATAAAAATGACCACAATCCCCAAAACAACAACAGAAAGAAACTACCAGGTAGGATAAGCAGTTAAATAAGGGGAAAAGCAGAAAGCAAACAACTGGAACATAACATGGCAAAGTCAAGCCAGTACATATCAGTGATATCCATAAATGTAAATGGCCTCAATTCACTTATAAAAAGAAATAGACTGGCAGAATGGATCAACAAACATGATCCCACAATATGCTGCATACAAGAAACACATCTGACCCAAAAATAAACTCATAGATTAAAAGTCAAAGGATGGAAAACAGTATTCCATGCAACAGGAACCCAGAAAAAAGCAGGGGCAACTATTCTAATTGCAGACAACATGAATTTCAAACCTAAAGTGATTAAAAAAGATAAAGAAGGTCACAACATACTCATTAGTGGAAAAATTCAAGAGGAAGAACTAACAATTATAAATATATATGCACCAAATACAGGAGCACACAACTATGTAAGACAGACACTAATGGACATGAAAAACCAAATACGCAAGAACACAATTACAACAGGGGATCTTAATAGCCCATTGTCAAAGATAGATAGATCAATTAGACAAAAAGTCAGCAAAGAAATAACAGAACTGAATCATACCTGTGAGCAACTGGGCTTAGTAGATGTTTACAGAGTATTCCACTCAACCACATCAGAATACACATTCTTCTCAGCTGCACATGGGACATTCTCCAAAATAGGCCATACATTATCCCATAAAACATTCTTAAGTAAATGCAAAGGTATTGAAATTATCCCATGCATAATATCTGACCATAATGCAATGAAATTGGAAATTAATGGCAAAAGAAATTGCAAAACCTGCACAAATACATGGAAATTAAATAACAACCTTTTGAACAACCAATGAACTACAGATGAAATTAAAGAAGAAATAAAGCAATACCTCCAATTCAATGAAAATGCAGAAACAACATACTGTTATCTATGGGATGCAATGAAAGCAGTCTTAAGAGGGAAATATATAGCAATAAATTGTCATATCAAGAAAACAGAATGAGCACAAATAAACAACCTAATGCTCCATCTCAAGCTTCTAGAAAAAGAAGAGCAAGCTAAACCCAAAGCTCATAGAAGAGAGGAAATTGTAAAGATTAGAGCAGAAATCAATGCAATTGAAACTAAAAAAACAACACAAAGAATTAATGAGTCAAGAGCTGATTTTTTGAGAGAATAAACAAAATTGACAAACCTCTAGCTAACCTTATCAAGAGAAAGAAAGAAAAAAACCCAAATTCACGCAATAAGAACTGAAAAGGGGGAAATTACTACAGATCCCATGGAAATTCAAAAGATCATGAATATCTACTTTGAAAATCTCTACTCACGTAGAGTGGAAAACACAGAGAAAATGGACAGATTTCTAGAAACATATGAACTACCAAAGCTCAACCAAGAAGATATAGCAATTTTGAACAACCTAATATCAGGAACTGGAATTGGAAACATAGTTAAAAACTTACCAACAAAGAAAAGCCCAGGTCCTGATGGATTCACAGCTGAATTCTACAACAAATTTAGAAAGGATTTGATGCCAATACTCCTTAAACTCTGCAGTGAAATTGAGAAGAAAGCAATCCTCTCTAAATGATTCCTAGAGGCAAGTATTACTCTGATACCAAAACCAGAGAAAGATCCAACCAAAAAGGAGAACTATAGACCAATCTCACTAATGAACATTGACGCAAAGATTCTCAATAAAATACTGGCAAATAGAATGCAGCAAATCATCAAGAAGATTATACATCATGACCAAGTGGTATTCATTCCAGGAATGCAAGGATGGTTTAACATACACAAATCAATAAATGTAATACACCACATCAACAGAGCCAAAAACAAAAACCACATGGTCATCTCAATAGATGCAGAAAAAGCTTTCAACAAAGTCCAACACACATTCATGATAAAAACCTTCAGAAACTTGAAATACATGGTGTCTACATCAACCTTATAAAGGCCATCTATAACAAACCAACAGCCAACATTATACTAAATGGACAAAAACTGAAAGCCTTTAAAATCAGGAACAAGACAAGGATATCCACTAACACCACTTCTTTTCAATATAGTTCTGGAAACATTAGCCAGGGCAATCAGACAAGAGAGAGAAATAAAAGGAATAATGATAGGAAAGGAAGAAGTTAAATTATCACTATTTGCAGATGACATGATACTCTATATAAAAGATCCAAAAAACTCCATTAAAAGACTACTAGAGGTAATAAACAAGTTCAGCAGTGTAGCTGGATACAAAGTCAAAAATCAATAGCATTCCTGTACACAAACAAAAAACTCACCAAGAAATAAATTATAGATATATTGCCCTTTACAATAACATCTAAAAAAATGAAATACTTAGGAATCAAACTAACTAAAAATGTAAAAGGCCTATATGCTGAAAGTTATACTACACTGAAAAAGGAGATTGAAGAAGATATTAGAAAATGGAAGGATATTCCTTGCTCTTGACTAGGAAGAACCAACATTGTGAAAACAGCCATACTCCCAAAACTGTTATACAGATTTAATACAATCCCAATCAAAATACCATTGACATACCTCACAAATCTGGAGAAAACACACCTAAAGTTCATTTGGAAACAGAAGAAACCTAGAATAACGAAGGCAATTCTGGGCAACAAAGGCAAGGCAGGAGGCATCTCAATACCTGACTTGAAACTATACTACAAAGCCACAGTGATAAAATCAGCATGATACTGGCAAAGAAATAGACCTCAAGATCAATGGAACAGATTAAAAGATGCAAGCACAACTACAAAGACCCTCAGCCACCTGATATTTGACAAAGAGGCTAAGCATGTCCACTGGAAGTAGGGTAGCCTCTTTAATAAATGGTGTTGGAAAAATTGGCTCTCCACATGCTGAAGACTGAATCTAGATCCATGCCTATCACCATGCACAAAACTAAAATCTAAATGGATCAAAGACCTAAATATTAAAACAGAAACACTAAATTGACTGGAAGACAAGGTAGGTAGGAATCTTGGAGACATAGGGGTAGGCAGAGAATTTATGAACAAACTGCAAACTGCACAGGAAACACTTCAAAGAAAGAACAACTGGGATCTCATATTATTGAAAAGTTTCTGCACTTCACCAACAGAGTGAAAAGAAAACCCACAGAGTGGGGAAGAATTTTAGCCAACAACATCTCAGACAAAGCACTTATGTCCAGAACATATAAAGAATTGAAAAACATCAAGCTCCCCAAATTCAAAGACCCTCTCCAAGAATGGGCATCTGAGATGAACACACAGTTCTCAGAGAAAGATATACAAATGGCAAATAAGTACATGAAGAAATGTTCACCATCACTGGTCATTTGAGAAATGCAAATTAAAACAATATTGAGATTTCACCTCACTCTGGAAAGACTAGCTGCCATCAAGAAATCAACTGATAACAAATGTTGGCGAGGCTGTGGGGAAAAAGGAACACTGCTCCACTGTTGGGAATGTAGACTGCTGCAACCACTATGGTAATCCATATGGAGAATTCTCAGAAGAATAGGATAGTAAGTTCCATTCAATCCAACTATTCCCTTCCTGGGTATTTTCCCAGAAGAACTGACAAGTTCATATCACAGTGATATATGTGCACCCATGTTCATAGAAGCACAATTTGTAATAGCTAATTCTTGGAAACAACCAAGATGCCCATCAACTGCAGAGTGGATGAAAAAAATGTGGTATTTTTACACAATGGAATATTAGTCAGTTATAATAAAGGATGCTCTTGAGGCCTTCATAGGTAAATGGAGACAACTTGAGGCTATCCTCATTAGTGAAATAAATAAGAATCATATTTATAAACATTACATTGTGTCTCTAGTGTAAAAAGTGATAAGAACTATAAGAGTAATAAAACCCAAAATGTGTAATTGCTATTGTAAAATGAGAGGGAAAAAAAAAGACTTTATGGGCTATAACTGCATGTATGTTTGAGTGTGTAAAATAGATGACCATATTTCTGAATCTTTGTTGGATCTTTGAGCAGAACGGTTTGTAGTCTCACTGTTTGAATGTCTACTATGTATCCTTTAATTTTGTAACTTGAACAACTACATCCAAGATCACAATATGTAATTTATCAACTAGTGATTTCTTAATGTCTTTTCTCTTTTTTTCTTTTAGAATTCTGCATTGTTGCTACCCCCTTTCTTTTGCTTTTTTTCTCCTTAAATAAAATTTTTAAAAATGCACAATTGCTATTGTAAAAAGTAGAGGAAATAGGAAGTGCTATAAAAGATATAACTGCATGAATATTTAAGTGTATAGAATTGATAACCATACTTCTAAGTTCTTGTTGGATTGTTGAATAGATCTGTTTGCAGATCATTCACTGCTTGAATGTCTACTTTGTATGCTCTAATTTTGTAAGTTGAACAACTATTTCTAAAAGGACAATATGTAATTTATTAACCAGTGATCTCTTAATGTTTATCCTTTTTTTGAAATTCTGTAATATTTCTACATTTTTCTGTTTTTTCTCTTTAAATAAAATAAAATTAAAAAGCAGAACTATTTCCTAACATTTAAATTTACATATAAATAAAGGTGTATTAGAACACAGTCTTGTTCGTTTATCTATCATCAGTAGCTTCTTTCACAAAATCACAGCAGACTAGAGTCTAGAGAATGTATAAATGGCCAAACAAAATATTTATTATGTGCTACCTTACAGAAAACATTTACAACATCTTGACTGGATTTTTGGTGATGGGTAAAATATCGAGTGCTATGTGAGTCACATTGGCTTAATGCTGGCAGTTCTCAGCATTATCCTATCACCAAGCGGAAGTGCATTCACACAATGGAGTACTCTTGCAATTTTGATTTTACAAGAACATTGTATGAATTCATTTCCACCCCTTGTGTCTTGCTGTGGTCAGCAGTGTGTCTCCCTCCAACTCACATTTATGGCCACCCAGTAAATAGCTAATGCAAGAAGCAAATAAACCCGCTTGGTGTGTCTATGGTTTTGTGGTGTAATCTGAAGCAACTGTAAGAATATTCCAGCCTCACTCAGTGGATGCTTTGAGAAGCCTAGTGAGGAAGCCTGCCACTCATTAGCACATCGGACATGTAGCTCGCTTTCACCCTTTTGAAGAAAACATGGACCGAAGTAATAATCTACGGTGGTTCGTCGGTGGTGGCTAATCATCTGGCTAGAAGATATGTGAATAAACTTTCTTAAAATGTAAAATATTTAAGACCCATATGAATGCTAACCCAAATGAAAAGAAAACCAGCTAATCAATGGAAGAAAACCCCTCTGCTGGGTAAATTTTCTGTACTATCAAGACAGAATGGATATAGCCCTTCATTGCCATTTCATTTGCTTGCCCTAGGTCTCATGTTTTTATTAATACTTCAAGAACTTGTTCAACATCATGGTGTCCCGTTCATGATAAAGGTGACACCTACAGTTCACATTTTGAAACTTCATCAACAGTAGCATTAAGAGATGGAGTTTAGGAAGTAATTTAGTCATAAGGATGGATCCCTCATACTTGGGATTAGTGACCTTATAAGGGGGGCTTCAGAGAGCACACTGGCTCTTCTACCTTCTCTACTTTGTGTGGACTCAGTGTTCATCCTTCTTGCCCTTATGCAATGAATAAACAGCAAGAAAGTTCCACATGGAAGCAGAGACCAGCACTTACCAGATATTGAATCTATCTGTCTTTGTGTTACACTTTCCAGCCTCCAAAAGCATTGAAAAATAAATTCCTTTTTCCTTATAAATGACTCAGTGTGGATATTTAGTTATAGCAGGTAATAAAGCATATAGTCCTTATTTTTTTCAATAAATTAATGGTGCACTAAAAAAGGCAGTGAGTGAACATGGCCCATCATCTTGAGGGAGTTGCCATATCTATTCTAGAGGGGAATGGAGATTGAGAATAGTTATGGTACTAGTTGGAAAAATATTTTATGTTCTTCTGGATACAGTATACATTCTGGAACAGTTATTAATATGTGGAGTTAATTCTTCTGTAACTGAGAATGGTGAAGTAAGTTAGCTAGCAACGGTACCTGTCAAAATCTAGTTAACTGTTGTATACTTTTTGGTTTCCATTCTTGCTTTTTTTTTTTTTTCCTCACCAGGTCCATCGATTTTAGTACCAAAGAAAGATACATAACCGTTTCATTGTAGTGGATGCTGGGATTCCCACCTGATCAGGTCATTCTCCTATCAGCACTCAGAGAACAAGCAGCTTGGGTGATTCTGAATCTAGCTCTTCAAGGAGAATATGGGAGCGGGGATGACGGTGAGTGACATACCGAGACTCTCCTGGAACACAGAACACTCCTGGCTCTAATAGGGTTGAGTTAGTAGTAAACAACTTTTGTCCTATAGTGTCAGGACCCTGAGTTTTCAGACCTGTGCATGATGTTTCTGATGAAGAACTATAGGAACATAATGCTAAGTGTAGGTTAAGAAAAGTGAATGTCAATGTCAGTATGATGATCAGTTACACAGCTAAGCAATGTAGGATCTGCCTACATATCCTTCCTTTATGCATTCATTAAATCCATACATTGCAGCTATGTAATTTAACTAATGTCTTCTTGTTTCTTCTAACTCTCACCCTCCCAAGGACTTAATAAGAGGCACTGGAGTAGTACTTACAAGAATATCATGGTAAAAACACGAAGAACTAATTATCTAGGAGAAATCGGTATTATCAGGTGAGGTCGAACTTGCTGCAGGGTGGGACAACTAGTGATCATTTTGAAGTCCTTCTCATTGAGAGTAAAACTCTTTTTTTAAATTGTAGGTTTGGAGGAGGTATGCGTCCAGACCCTGCTCTCTAAAGGAGTGAACGGTAATGAAATACATCAGCGTAACGACACATGATCAAACATCCTTTCTGTCTTGGTTAACGATCTAAGTGGGATCATCGGCATTGCCTGAGTTCTGCGCCATGTTGGAACTTGGGGTGCTGGGAAAACAAGCAGACAGCTCACCACTCTGGTAAGTGGCTGCGAGCCTTCTGGAGTGCGGGCTAAGAATCAAACATCCACCCCCACCCCATTAGCAAATGGGAGCTAGAGATCTGAGTATCTCTTGGGAGGATCAACTTATGCAATATAGCAAATAAGGGGGATTTCCTTCTACCATTTCTTTGAAGGCAAATATCTTTATCATTGTATTGCTCTGTTCTGATTAATGGTATTGCTGTATTCAATATTTTGTTTTTATAAATTTGGTATTTCCTTCCCTTTTGCTGTATCTGATTGAAAGAACAACTATTGTGACGAAAACGAGATATACTATTATATGTATTACTGTTATCCTGGTTACCTGCTGTGAAGTTCTGTACCAATGTCACTACACTGTCTCAATAGGCTTTGTTCTGTCTTGCTCTGCTGTATTTTACTACCTTCAAAAAATAATAATAATTTAAAAAAAGAGAGATAACAAAGTAATAAAATACATCCAAAAACTCCTAACTCCCTCAAAGCTGATCCATAGGGAATGGATGAGGAGAAACTCAAAAACAAATCAACAGAATTATATAAGTTGATTAAAAAGTAAATAACAACAACGAAACAGATCAGTAAGGTACTGAACAAGCTGAAACAGGATATAACTAAACAGATAATGGACTTAAAAAGCAAAAGGAGGAAAAGAAAGTGCTCTAAGAAAGGCTATAACTGCATGTATGTTTAAGTGTGTAGGATTGATAACCATGTTGCTGAGTTTTTGTTGAATTGTTGAACAGAACTGTTGCAGCCTCACTGCTTGAATGTCTACCTTGTATGCTTTAATGTTGTAACCTGAACAACTAAATCTAAGAGGACAATATGCAATTTATCAACTAGTGATTTCTTACTGTTTATTGTTTTTTGAAATTCTGTACTGTTTCTACCCTCTTTTCTGTTTTTTTCTCTTTAAATAAAATTTTTAAAACAATCTGAAAGAAAGTTAAGAAGAAACACTTTCCTTAATTAATAAATACACTTTTGAAAGATCTAAGTGGATGATAATCAGCATTGAAAGGGGAAAGACATTCTTGCTGCCCCCGTCCATGACACAGCACAGTCAGTCACCCAGGAAATTGGACTTGAGAGAGTGACAAAGGGGTTCAAAGTCTGTCCAAGATTATCTGCAGCAGCTGCATTGTAGTCAGGAATTACCGATAGGATCATGAACTTCCAGAGGCCACAGTGACGTTCCCAACACAGCTACCGGGGATTCATTTCGGCACTGCGGTGGCCACCTAGTTCCTGCTTGAGTCTGCAATACCAGCCTTCCAGCCTTGTGGGCTACCTGATCCCTTTTATGCTTATATGAATTGATGCATTTTGTTACTTGACAGTGATATTTCTGACTCTTTCACTAGATCAATTCCACAGAAAGAGAGCACAAAGAAAATCAGAGCCACTGTTGGTAGTTTGCAAGAAACCTAGGGCTAAAGTTCAAGAGCAGTTGAATTGTTCTCAGAAGAGCCGACAGCAAAGGGCAGTTTCACGAATCAGCACTTGAACCATTTTGGTTTCTAAGGTGGTGACTCATACAATAAGAAAGCAGAAAGGCAAGACATGAATAAGCAGACTTTGTCCAGAAATTTGCAGTACAGGAAACAATGCATTGATTACATTTAATTTTCCTTTATCCCAGTGGTTTTCAAAGTATGGAGAAAAGATCATTGAGTTTTCAAAGTATGGTAAAGAGATCCCATGTTCAGTGATCCTGAAAGGTTAAAACTATTTTTGCAGCAACACTGGGAAATTATTTGCCTTTTTCATTGTATTGACATTTACAGTTACAACAAAAGCAATCTGGTAAAAAGTACAAATCAAGGCAGTGGCAGCCAGCTTTTTTAGTCCTTACTGTGGTTTTTCTCCACTATGCACTCTCAGTGGAAAAAGGAGTATCTTTGATGAAGTGGTAAAAAAATGTTATTTCTTACATATTTCAATTGTTGGATATATGGCTGTTTTATCTTCTGTGTGATGTGATAGAAAGTTTAGGTAAAGCATATGGCTTAGATACTTTTCTTGTTACTAGAACAAAATACCTGACACTCACAAGTTTTTTGGCTCACATTTTGTAGAGGTTTCAGCCCATAGTTGGCTGGCTCCACGGCAGTGTGGCATGGCAGAAGGGCATCACAGAAGAGAAAAAGACCATGACAGGGCAGGCAGGAGGCAGTAAGCAGTGAGTTGGCCTTCCATCTTTCCCTTTATATTTCATCCAGTTTACAAACCCAGATTGGCGCCACCCATATCCAGGATGAGGCTTCTAATTTCTACACCCACAACTATGTTAAACCCTGTTAGTTATCACACACTCTGGATTCAAAAACCTTCAAAAAGCCTAATTTAAGAGTGCATGGGGCTTTGAGGGGGCACCTAGATACAAATCATGACAGTATAGATTTCTACATTGTCTCTTCTGTGTCTCTGTGATTTTTTTCTTTTGTATGGTCGATAAACTAAATAAAAAACAAAAACCAACGCTACCTACTGTGACAGTTAACTGATTGTGTCAGTTTGAGTAAGAAAACCCAACCAAATTGGATCATTAGAGTTCTGGGTGTGGGTAAAGGGATTTACTGAAGACAGAAGACCCACCTTGGGTATGAGTGGTACCAACAACACAATTGTCAACTGATTGGAATAAAAGGAAAACAGAAGGAAGGCTCCCCTTCACTTCCTTAGAGAGCTCCAGTCTTCACCGTTACCTTGGACATATGTCCTGGCCTCTAGCATCATCCTTTCATCTTTCAATTCAGATCCTTTGGCGTCCTGATATGGACTCCATGAGGCACTATACTGAGTTTCGGGTTTTACACTGGATCTTTCAGATCTCCAGGACACAGACTGCCCTTTGGATCTTTTCCACACCTGACGCTGCAGGTGGCCACTGTCAGTCCATCTTGTAAATCTTCATAGATTTTTATATGTTTCATTGAGTCTGATTTGCTAATAAGCACTGACTGACATACTCCCATTCCTGTCTGTTAAGTAGCTAGTCCCAGATAAGTCAATAGCAATTTGTCGAGAAAAATGTAGAATAAGTTGTACAAAGAAGTAAACTTCTCATAGAATGTATAATTGACAGTTGGGCACCATATTGGTTCTCAGTCTTTGGAATCAGACTGGATGCCACCTTCATTTTCTGTTGCATTTTGATTTTTGTATGGTAATTTGTTCTGTATAGCAGCTTCAGAAAACTTAACTTCACAAATAACATGCTGTTTTGAAAATAAATGAAGTGTGAACAACTGTTGAAACTATTTCCAGATAGTGGTTCAATTGATATCAACATATGTCACTCAATCTCATTTGAAATGTTTAAAATTAATCTTATAACACTCCTGTTACTCCTTGGTGGTGCCTTGTGGGTACATGAGCACACACTTTGGGTATTAAGGGCCTAACACATTCCTGCCACATACTCTAATACAATGGTTGTACCAAGGAAAAGCCCCTGTAGAACTGAGTTGAATTAGCCCATTTTCCCATGGACCTGCATTTTTATTTGTCAAACAATGGCTGCTGATTAAGTGTTAGAAAAATATTTCCTCCCAAGTGAGATGGTTATGTCAAGGACAACAAATAACTATTCTTTACAATGTTAAAATTCAAATTTTCAGATTAAAATTGAAATTTGTAAAACTTATACCTACAACCATGACTATGACAGAATTTCAGTAGAAGTTTCCTTAATGAGATCTATATGATGTTAGCAAATGTAATTTTGAAATGTTCTATAGTGAAATTACCAATATTTCAAAGATCATATGATTCAGTGGAACAATACAATATTTTCCAAATGACCAATATTACAAAAAGATGTATGAGGAGAAGATTCAAATTACAGGTAAAGAGGCAAAAAGATGCAAAGTGTAAAACAGACAAATAGATCTTAGTGTACCAGATTACAAAAAGTTAATTTATGTGGTTTCAGATTCTAAACTGAAACTAACATTTAAGATCCTACCACTTCTACAGCTTTGGTGTATAATAAATCAGAATGCTCATGATTATGGGAAAAGGCTATTCCCAAGTTTTTCTAGCTATATGTCTGAGGAGGTCAAGTTTTCTTTCAGTTATTTCAGCCAAAGAAACATACTGCAACAGATTGAATGCAGAATTAAAAGGGAGGGTTCAGTGATTTTCTGACTAAGCCATGGATTAACAATATATTTTTACCATGTAAAATAATGTCTTTTCTCACTAATGCTTTGAAAAAAGTAGTTACTTTCATAACACTATTTATTCACAATTATAAGTGAATTAGTAAATGAGTGTTTTAAAATTTTTTCAATTTTGACTTCTAATTAAATATAGTCACGGTTAAAAGGACTATTTAGGGTTATCAGTAGATAGCTAAGATTTTAAAGGGTTTTTGGGACTATGTGTTAAAGAATCACTGCTTTCACTGTTCAGATTAGGCAGACAGAGGTGGACCACAAATGAGAAAGTTATGCTAAAAAGTTAAAGGGACCCACCCAAGGTCACAGAGTTTACCCTCAGCAATGCCAGAAACTGCATTTATTTCCCAGAGTGATTTCTCCCTCCAGTTTATATTTTTATATGGTAGGGGGAAAAGGTAGAAGTTTAACCATAGAAAGGTAGGACAACGGCCCATTTGGAAAATCATAAAAGAAGGCCACCGTGGGTGTAGCAGGCAGAGTTGTTTATTACTGAATTACTCACCTTGATGATATTTATTTAAACTGTCTGAATTCGAAGTAGAAAAACTTGAGTTGTGTAATTACACTGTAACTTCTCACGTCATCCAAGACCGGGCAGCATCCTTTCTGAACAAGGCTAAGCCTGGGAGCCCTAAAATACCAGGGAAGAAGCATGGCCTCGGGAACTCTTGGGAGCACAGTGTAGGGGGTGCCTATTTGCTGAAAGGTCCCCTCTCGGTCTCTAACCTCCACTGTCATAAACTCACTTGTGCTGAGCACTGGCGGCTGCTGGCTGAGTTATTCCTGCAAGGCCTTGGGCATGTTCTTGTATACTTATTTACTTACTTCATTTGTTGTTTGGTTACAGATTATTACAGTTCTGCATTCTAGTTCTGGAAACATAATCTTTCTAATGACATTTGGCATTTGATATTTGCACACGATTCTCAAGTCATTGATTTTATTGACTCCGCCTCTGTGAAGAAAATGTGGTCTCAAATTTCACCCAGTCTGTGATGAATAGGAAGTTGTGTTTGTCTTTTGTCTATGAAAATCTTTCCTCACGCTTGTGAAATTGTCCCAGGAAGGGGTTAGAGACGTTTAACTCTTGGAGTGTTTTAAGACATAGGAGCGACTGAAAACTAGTTTTATTCTGTAACAACCTTTTTCTTTTTATACTTCCCGCCACTTTTAAATTAAATTCAATCGCCAGTTGAGTTTTTCGCCACCTTTTGAAGTATAATTGAGAAATAAAAACCGGGTATTTAAAACGTATAATTAATTGCTTTGATACACACTTCTAATGCACCGCATCAGACTTTTACTGTCACTACACTTTCTTTTTCCTTTTTAAATAACTATGTGTGATGAGAACATCGAAAATCTACCCTTTCATCAGATTTTGGGCACCTATATTGTACTGTGCACTGCGCTTGCATTGCTATTCATTAGCTCCCCATATCACATCTGACGAAACTAAAGTTCTGCAACCCTGCCCAGCCTCCCTCTGCTCACCTTCAGCTTTCTCCTCTCTGATTTTCCGTGTCTGCCTTTTAGTTCCCACATAAAAGGGGGATCATGCAGTATTTTTCTTTCTGAGGCCTGAGTTATTCTGCTTAGTGTAAAATTCTCGTTCATTCACATCATAGCAGGGCAAAGTTGGAAGAGCACCCTTTATTTTTCAGGGCTGCATAATATTTGTATCCATATCATACCCATACACACGATCAAGTATGTACCTAACACACGCACACACAGGCACACAGGCACGCATGCACACACACATACACTCACTCCACTCATCACGAACAGGTAGGCAATTTCCTAATCTTGGGTATTATGTATATGTCTGTAGTCCACATAGGGGTGCAAAGAACTCTTCAAGATCTCTATTTCAAATTTGTTAGGTAACTAGAATTCACATACATCCAGAAATAGGACTGTTGGGTCATACTGTAGTTCTCTTTTTTCATTTTAGGTGGAGTAATTCTACACTGTTTTCATAGGTTTTATATATACCAATTTACATTCTTAATGAAAAAGTGTACAGGAGTCCTTTTTCTCTATGTCCTCACTGATACTTGTTATCTATTTCTTTTTTAATAAAGGCCATTTTAACAAGTGTGAGATGACATCTCATCTTGGTTTTGATTTGAATTTCCCTGATGGTTAGTGATGCTTCACATTTTTTCATCGACTCATTGTTATGGCTGGTATCTAGATGTCCCCCCAAAGCCTCATGTGGTCATAGGTGGGGAGTTTAGAAGACAGGTGGATTAGGGTGTCTGACTGTGTATTAAAGATGTGATGCTGGGGTAAAAAGGTGTGGCTAATGGAAGCCTCATCCAGGAAGTGGCACCAATCAATAGGCTTGTAGCCTGGATGCAACATAAGGGACCAAAAAAGGTAGCTTGCTTCTAATGATTATTGCTTTGGTGCTTCCTGCCTGCCCTGCTATGGACTGTTTCTCCTCTGCAGTGCCCCTCTACCAAGGTGCCCTGCCTTGGAGTCAGCTGACCATGAACTGACACCGCTACACACTGTGAGCTCTAATAAACTTTTCCTCATTAACTTGTATCAGGTATTTTGTCTCAGAAATAAGAAAAATAATTTAGACACCCATGACTGTATATGTATCTTCCTTTAAAAGGTATCTATTCTGGAATTTCACCCACATTTAACTTGGGTTATGTATTTTTCTCTTGAGCTGTGTGAATTGTTTCTGTATTTGTGACTATTAACTGCTTATTAGGTACATGTTTTGTAAATGTTTTCTCCAATTCCACATGTTGTCTTTTGACTTTGTTGATTATTTCCTCTACTACAGAGCATTTTTGAGTTTGATTCAATCTTATTTTTGTCACTTATGTCTTTGCTGTCATATCTAAGAAATTTTTGCCCTGAACAATGTCAAGATAATTTTTCTTTGTTACCTTCAAATAATTTTTGGTTTCAGGTACAGCTCAAAATTGAGCTGTGTGTGTGTGTGTGTGTGTGTGTGCATATGTGTATACTCTAAGGGTCCAATTTTTGCTTTTCAATGTGTGAATATATAATCCCTCCCCAAACCATTTACTAAAGAGGCTGCCCTATTTCCACTATGTCCTTAGAACTTAGAGCTCCTGGAGGATTGGCGGGCAAGTTGTGTGCATTTACTCCTGGCTATTATTCCATTTTGTTCCATTGCCATGTATCTCTGTTTTTAGATGATGACACATTTCAGCACATCATTCCTCATCACAACAGTCAATATTAAAGGTTACTGCTTCTTGGCAGCTGATAAAAAATAACTTTCTTAACATTACTTTTTAAATTTGTGCGTGCATGTATGTGTTTGGAGGAGCAGAGACAGTGATGTATGCATAACCTGAACCAGAAGTGTACCAGCCAGGGGATCCCTGTGTTTCTCACAATAGAAAACACTTCTCTGAGTGAGACTCCTGCAGATAAGACCTATTTTTGTTCTTCGCTGGATGTAGCAGACAGAATTTAGCCCTGCAAGGTTTTCTAGTACTGTCCTACTTTTGAAAAATCAATAGTTACACAAGATAGGGCATTAGGCCATATTATGAGGCCTAAATTACAAATACCCTTTCATGTCTATGGAATCATGGCTATTACTTGGCAGTCAATCCTGGCTGTAATCCTGCACTCACTCGCTATTATACTTGAATATAATGGCTCTGACTGCATTCAGAAAGATGGGTTTCAAAACAAATGCCAACATCTAGAGAATCTGAATAGCGAAGAACTGAGGTTTTTATTACCAGACCCATATTTTAGAGCGGGAAGAATCATTTGTGCAGAGGCACTAATGTTAACACCGTGCATATTGCTAACCAAGGGCAGGCTGTATCTATAATTTTCAAAGAAGGCTCACTGCACATAAATACCTAAATGGTCTAAAAAAATAATAAAAATCAAGAATAACGGGAGGGAAATATTTCCTTTTCAGACCACTCTGCCTGTAATGATTTTTATTTTTCACAGATCACTTTGTTTCCCTAGATTTCCTCTTGTACTTTCTCAGGGCAGGCTAAGAATCAAAGGCTCATCTTCCACAGAAACACACATGTATCCAAATGCTAATGTGGTAACTGAGCGTCAGAATATTAAGGCAAGAGAATGTAGGGAGATTGGCATCATGGGAAAATAAATCTTACTCTCTGCAAGATGTACAGGGAGGGAAGGAGAGATGGAAACTACAGTAATGAACTTCTGTAGAGCCTTTCTTTAGCTATGGTTTGAAACCAAATGAGGTGGACATTTTCTCCCAGGGACTTATGTTTATGTTTATGTGGGAAAAGGCATATTTATCTCTGTCCCAATGTAGACAGGAATAAAAGGAAACTTAAGCAACAGCCTTAGCCTCAAGGTTTTTCTTTTATGGAAGCTTCTCTAGAAGCAGCACCTACACGGAAACTTACACATCAGCAGAATGGTCCTTTGTCTCTACCGTGTGAATTTCGAATGTGATGAGCGGGCATTCTAACCAAAGGAGGTTCTTTGTTCTTTCAAGTCTGCTGTCAGCTAAACACGACTCAAGATATCTCTGGAGCACTTAAACCAGATACAGGGGGGTGTGCGCGCACACACGTATGTGTGTAGTGCCAGCTACTGCACTTGGGAAGCTGAGACAGGACAGTTTGAGTGCAGAAGTTTAAGGCCAACCTGGGTAACAGAGCATGATCCTAGCATAATTCTGTTTCTTAAAAATGATTTATCTATTTATCAATCTATCTACCGTCTATCTTTGTGAAATGAGCGAGGATATTTAATGGCATCGATGGTAACCATACCTTCACTTATTAGTCATTTAGTCAGTCAAGTAACAGGAACTATGTATTATCTGCTTAATACCTGGCTCTGATTAATGAGCATAACATGCTAGAAATTCTGCCATGTGTAAAGTTTACCATGTGTGCACTCAGCTGGGAAAGGCCAGCTCATGGAGGGACTTTCATGGGTGTTTGACTGTGATTGTGGGAAGTCCCTAGGTGACAGTAATAAAAAGCGTGATGTGGTCACATTTCAGTTTTAGACAGCTCAGTACCCCTGCAGCATTGAATGTGCACCTGGAGAGAAAGCCCTAGAAGAGGGCTGATTAGGAGGCCATTTATATATTCCAGGAGAGCAATTGGGAGGGTCTAAAGCACAGCTGAAGCAGAGGATGGAAAAGCAGTAATGAGCTGGGAGTCTAATGAGCTCAGTGTCAGGTGATAGGAATAATAAGGCTTGCTGTTGGGTGCCAATTAATTACCTGCTATGCTTTTGTGGCCATTCCCCTGTTGTACTTAGGTTAAAGTATTTTATTTATAAGAATGCCTTTTGTGATCAATTCATTCTAGAGCAGTATTAGGTGCACTGGCAATAATAGGTATGTGGTCCAAAAATGGAAAGGGGACTTTAAAAGTCACATGGAGTTATTTCTTCCTGTCACTTGCTTACAGGATTCCACACACTGCTGTGTCTTCCTGGTCACCCTCCTTCCTGTTTCAAATCAGCTTTCCATAACATCCCCAACTCATCAGCATGTATGTGGGTGGTCACATTCTCTCTCTCTCTCTCTCTCTCTCTCTCTCTCTCTCTCTCTCTTTCTCTCTCTCTCTTTCTCCTCCTTCTCTTCCTCCTCCATCCCCCACAGAGTAACATGATCAACAAGAGTCAGGCAACTTCTACTAGTCAATGTGGCTCTAGGTCTGCTTCTAAAATTCCCCAGGCTACAGGTCATCTAACCATAGATACTATGATGTCACCAACATGGCATCATTTATGTGTAACTTTCTAGTCTAACAAGGTTCTTAGCATTTCTCTGTGTAAACAGCTTCTTGGTGAGGTAACTGGTGCTTACCTGCCCTCCCCCAAGATGTCTGTCTCACTTTGTGAATGATGCACCTTTTCACACCCACTTGGGGTGCGTGTGTGTGTGTGTGTGTGTGTGTGCATGAGACACCTTCAGTCTTGACATCTAAACTGACTGTTAGAAGGAAATTCACAATTAACAGTGAGGACAGTGATGCTCTTTTGTAATTACAAGCACTTTGTGGGATAATACTTTGAGATGATATAATTATCCCATTCTTTGCCAAACATTTACTCATAGATTTAGCATCCATTTATGATCCCTTATGAATCAGTTATTAATATAATTGAGTTAATGAATATTAAATGTAGCAAATATAAATATTCAGTAAGATAATAAATATAAATGATGATATTCTAATTTCAACATTCCTTCTCCATTTGTTGGTGGCACATTACAAGAGTTTTTCTCTGTTAGTTTTGTGTGTATTTATTTACTTCAGCATAAATTTATGGATGCCTATGAATAGGTGCTATGGATGACATATAGTGTTGACTTGAGAAGTTTAGAAGTTTAACTAAAAAACTCAGCAGGGAGCCAGGATCCTTACTTTGTAAACACGGTAGGCCCCTGCACAGAGGTGGTATCAGTGCTATGTCTGCCCCGGGGCTGGGGGATTGTAACTTGCTTACAATATAAGGGAGGAGAAGAGGCTTGTTCTCCTTTTTCATTCTTGCTGCTTTTGCTGGCCCAGCCTTGAAATGTTGCCCCTGTGCCATTCCACCCTGCTTTGGAGTCAGTTGATTGTGGATTGAAACCTCTACAAACTGCGAGCTAAATATACCTTTCCTTCCTTAATTTTGGGTGGCTGGTATTTTGTTCCAGCAATGAGAGAAAAGTAAAGCAAGACAATAGGTTTTAGTTTACTCTTATGTGGACTTTTATATTGAAATTATCTAATAATTAGACAAGGCCTCTTTCAAAGTCACTCTTTGTCTTTTTAAGCAGTGCTCACCCTTTTATGATTATCCCTGTACTTTTAGCACAATAGAATGTTCCTACTTTCCTGTGCCTTGTTCCTGTCACAGCCTTCAAGTCAGGTGTGTTTAGTTAAGAATAATTCATAGAATTATTTTTCAGGGTGTGTTTAGTTAAGAATAATTCATAGAATCCAGGCTCTGAGTGGTTAGCATACTTACTGTTACAAAAGGTGATTGTTTAGGACTTCTTAGCAGTCACAGTCAGTAAATGAAAGCATTTATATGCATTTGCATAACATATATATATACATTTAAATATATATTAATACATGTACTATAAATATATAAATATATTACTATCTAACATATATATATATCACTACATTTTTCATTGGAATTAGATGCATCAATGCAAATTTAGGATTTTAAAAATATGTACAGATACAATATGCATGTATGTTACATACATATATATTACAAAAGACAGTATTTGCATGTTAAATGTCTATAGCAACAATTCTAGCTCTAATAAAAAATCATGAGAATTATTATAGCCCTATCGATTGACTGCTCTTCTCTCCATAGTGAAGATTGTAACTCCCATTATCTTTACTGCAATCATACACTTATTCCTCCTGTATGTAATCAGTATACTCACCTTCTTGACTGCCTCTTCAGCTCAGATGCATAAATCTTGCTCACTTCTTTGGTCCTGGTCATGTCCCTTCCTGTGCCCCATGGCCCATACCAGCACTGGTCTCTCATCAGCCCTGGCTGCCATTTTGGCTGTAGTTTGGTCACTCTGGCTGTCTCAGTGGAGAGATCAGGGATAGAAAATAATGTGTATTCCTTAAAGGAAGTAAAAAAGGAATGAAAATAAAAAGAAAATCAAGAGGAAAAATCAGCAATAATCTTTCTGATTCAGCATTGGATTTAAAGAGTTTTCTTAATTGTTAGAGTTTAACTTTGCTCTTTCTTAAATGGACTGTAAGTAAAATATTTAAGAGTGGTGAAATAATCGACTTTAATCACTGCACTGGCCTTGAGATAGAGAAAATGGGAAATCTGGCAGAAAGTAAATCTGCTCAGTGTAAGTAAGAAGGAAAAGAAGTAATAATATGTAGTGAGTTAAGGCCAAGTGCTTCTCATAATGGTTTTAGATATGATCAGTTTCATTAAGAATGAGCTGAGAGAATTGTAGCTATTCTCATTTTAATGATGAGCATCTTAATTTCAATTAACTTCCCTTTCAGGACAGAGAGCAAGTGAGTTGCAGAGGCTGAGTTTGTTTGACTCCCCAAATTGAGTTTTGACTCCTCTGTTCCTTCCGTTTCTTACCCTGAAGGATTGCATGCTTAACTAAGTCGGTAAAAAAAGATTTGAGAAATTAATATGCTGTTTTTGTTGAAAATTGACAGGGCTTTAATAATTACAGAAGGTTTCAACATCAGGAGTGATAAAGCAGAAAGTATAAGCTGAATTTTAAGCAAGTCAGGGGTAGTTGAGGTCACCTTTGAGGAAAAGATTTGGGGATTGCGTTTCCTGGCATTTGGGGAAAGAGGAGTCATTTTAGCGATGTTCTACCAAAGGCTAAATCTTTGCCTTCAGAGATAAGGATTTTTTTTCTTAACTGCATATTCCCCATAATAGGTTGAATTTTAACGTTAAAGCGATTGCCAACATCTGAATTACTTGCTCCAAGCCAGCTGGTTGTGATACCTGTGGCGTCTTTCCTATTAAAAAGTATTTTGTATGTCACTCAAATGTCCTATTCTCAAAATCTAAAATATGAATACGTTTAATATTCAATACCAAGCTTGTGATAAGGAGACTGGCTGGTCTAATTGTCAACAATTAGTCTTTTTTCTAACTTTCTTAATCTTTTCGAGGGCTCCCTGGGATGCTAACTTGTGTGTTCAGGAAGAAAGGGGAGTCTCAGGAGATTTTCCACTCATGAGTTGTTCTCATTGCAGTGTTTATCAAATAAGAAACAAACTTGCATTTATCTGAAAGGAAGAGAAAGGGATTGTTGCAATAATGAGAACACTTTGCCCATGATTAGCAAGGTTTACTTCCAAGTTTGGAAAAAAAAGCAAGTATCTCTTTTTCTTTGGGATCCAGTCTTTTGTTCGTTCGTTTGTTTTGTTTGTGCACATGTATGTCTTTTTTTCCCAAGCCTCTTCCTGACTTAAATGCAAATCAAGGTCTCCGTCCTTAAGTAGTGAAGAAAATATGCAGGAACTTTTGAGATTTCATATTTCCCTGTTTCTGTGCCCATCCCAGTGTTAACAGTAATAGCTTAGTCTCAGCCAGGGTCTGAGGTTCTGTATGTTATTTTCAGAACTAATGATGTATAGTGTAATTCAGACTCTGCAAATTATAATACCTATATTCGTACTGTGATTTACCATTTTCAAAGCAATTTCACGTTGGCTCATTTCATCTTGATGAGTACTTTTTGAGGGGGAAAAATCACTTTAAAACCTGTCTTGCAAATGAAGAGACTGTGTTACAATATACTCTACCTGACACCCCAGAGAGTCACTGTTAGGACTCCAGCTGCCAAGGCCTCCTGACTTTAATCTCAGGGAGACTCTGTGACCAGTTGCTGAGTCAGCAGCTGGGATGCTTTGGCTTATTTATGTCTTAGTTTTAAATTGATTGCACGTCTTTGACCTCCTTTCTCAACTGAGAACCATTGGTTGGGTTTATCTCAAAGAAGAATGTGTTCTTTGGCACTAAGCCTTCTTCTCTAAAGAACACTCAGGCTTGGAAGGGAGGACTCAATGATCTGAGCCAAAGCAACACCTCCACCCTGTGGCTGTCCAGGCGAAACCTGGATGTCTGAATGGGTGGGGAACTAACTCCAGACCACCTGCCTCTTGGAGGTACATAGGTTCACCTGAGATTTCAGGCAACTCATGAGAGACATCCTTTAATTACCCTTAAACTAACCAATGCAGAAACTGATGCACGTTGAATTTAAGGAAGTTCTCTGAGGTTAAAAGTCAATTACGGACTCAGGGTTTGACCCTGGCCAGGCTTCTATTCTAGTGTCCCCTTGCTAAGTGATCAGGTCACACTGCTTCTGCACATGCTAACTTCAGTGTGCAAAGGAGGGTTTCAGATCTTTCTGGTGTTCTGATGTCAATTGGAGTGCACATGGACAGTGTCCAAATACATGAAGATTAAGGAGAGGGATGTAATGTTTAGAGATTTGTTTGCACAGCTTGGCTCTGGCAGAGCAGGATCCATGGACTCCAGAGGCGATGTGCTGGCAGGATGCTTCTTTCTTTAAATGCTTCCAGTCACTCTGCAGTGGCCTGGAGTCACCCCTCAGATGTCAGGCAATGTTGAAAATCAGGAGGAAAGATCGGCTTCACCCTCACCTGAAGCAAGTTCCTAAATTTTTACTTATCTTTCAAACTAAATGTGAGGTCAGGACTACCCACAGTCTTCCTCTCTAATATCCAGTATCCAAATTTTTCTATATCCAAATTAAACTCTGCTCATAAACCACCAGTTTTTTTTTCTGATGCAGAAAACCAAATGCTTCAAATTAAAGTAACTCAGTCATTTCTATTTAAAATCCAGTCTCATTTAAGTAACTGAGACCTGTTTCTCCCAACATCTCCTCTTTCCTGCTCTTTGCGGGCTGTACCAGGTTTGGACGACATCTATATTAACCACAGCCCCAGCGGGGCACAGGGTGGGGAAGGACAGCATGCAGCTCTGGCCTCTGTGCTCTTTCAGGTGACCACTGAGGTGGTCACACCCTGCCAGGTCTTGGTCATCAACCTCACTCCTGCAGAATCTGTATCATCCTGTTGCTTGACTTTGCGTCCGCGAACACCCCCTGTCTCCTCTTGTTCTACTGGGGAGTCTTAGAGGCTAACACTTCAGGACACTTTTTAAAGCCCCCCAGGACAGATAAGGCTGCAGAAGACTAAGGTGTCATCCCCCTACCTTGACCGATCTCCTGCTGCTTTACCTGCGGTCTCCTTGTAGAGAATAGGGGCTTCTTGAGTGATTTGGAGGAGCCTCAGGTCATAGTGTAGTGTATCAGTCAGCTTTGCCACTGACGAGTCCTACATTTACAGCCAAGAGGAGAGATTTTATTTGGCTCATGGTTCATGGGATTCAGTCCAGGTTAGCCTGTTCCAAGGAAGAAACATCATGGTGGAAGTGTGCAGTGGAGGAGAGCTGCTCGCCTCATGGCTGCCGGGAAGCAGAGAGAGAGAAGTGAGGAGCTGGGGAGGCAGATGCTTGTGCTGAATGCACCCCCTCTGGGCCCCACCGCTTCCTGCCAGGTCCCTCCCCCAACAGTGCATTTAGATGTGTCCTGATGGATCCTTCCTGATCCGTACGTCCTGACCAATACATCCTGACTGATACATGATCGATAGAGAGCTTCTATGACCCAATCACCTTCTACCTTCTCCAATTCTGAACATACGAGAATTTCAGGGGACATTTTAGACCTAAGCTTACAGAGAGAGAGAGATCTTTCTCAGATGTGAAATCCTTCAGACTTACTTATGACTTCCATTGGCTCTTTCTCCCAGGATTTTGATCCACAAAACTGCATTTGCAGTAAGTTTTTCCTACCAATTCTCGTCCACTGAGACACCATCTCCACCGCAAGCCTCTGTCTCTGTGTGTTCCCTGCAGAGCTGCCTTTTCTCACCTCTTGTGCAAAGGCACATCTCTTAGATCAGCATTCCTCCCCCCTCACCCCGTGTTTGATAGCTGCACTTTTCTGTTATAAGCACTACATTTGTTAAAGAGCCAAAACCAGCAATGACAAGGATAGAAGTCTTCAGTTTTCAAGGTTTCAAAAATAGTATGCTGAATGAGGCTTTTCGTATTGTTTTTGAATTTTGGCTAAAGTCCCAAACCTGAGAACAAGAGGTTCTAATGTTCTCAATAGAGCACAAGTTGCTGCCAGTCAACCTTTTTCAGTGCTTGCTAGAAAAGAGGTTGCTGAGCCAGTCTTGTGACACCTTCTGTCTCCTCCCAAAGGACTTCAATAAATAGGACCTCTGCAATTCCAAGGGAATTGATTAAAGGACAAGAAAAATTCTCAGTAGAATCACACCTGAAGTTTTCTTTGACTTGCCCGTGGAGAGGGAAGGGTGTTTTCAGAGACTCACTCAGAGATCTAGGGTATCAGCAAGAAGGATTGGAACTCCCTGCCCCAGGTGGACACTGGTTAGCTGCAGACTCCTGGCTGCAAAGTACCTGTCAGAGCAGAGTCCTCTGAGGCTCTGCCCAGGTGGCTGGGAGACATAGAAATGTGCCCTGCTCTGATGCCTGGAAACAGCAGGTGGTTTGGAAGTGTTACTAGGGCATGAAAAGCTATGAATCTACTTGAATTGTCCTTCAACAGTAGGAGTATCTAGGAAAGAATATGACCTTCTAATATACCATACAACAAATGGTTAGTTTCTGACTCTGCACCCTGAAGTTTCAAATGCCTGCTTGGATTTGCAGCAGTATTCTAACAAGTCTTCCTCATTTCTCCTCTAGGGTTTTCTCCTCAAAATCACCTCCCATATTGCTACTGTAGAAATTTTCAAAACTTTATCTGATACTTCCCTTCTGTGTTTAAAATCCATGCAGGGCTCTTCCACTGCGAGAAAAAAATTTACATTTTGTATTTTAAAATAGTCTTCATGTTCAAGCACTTCTCCACCTCTTCACCCTCTTTTTTCATATCTTTTCCCTTCCTCTTTGGAGTTGGTGCTGTGTCGCACTGTTTGTACTGAAGTTTGTTGTTTCTATTGTTGTCAAAGATGCCATGACTTTTGCTTTGATTCTGTTTGAGGAGCTGAGATTCCTCTTACCATTCACCACGCTCATTCCCAGTGGGACCCTGTGTCCACACCTTCCCCATGCTCAGTCCTCCCAGACCACACCTTTGCAAATCTGTGCATAGCTCTGTATCTACCCCTACTGTCCTCTGTCACAGAACTCTCAGAGACAGCCCTGCCCTGGCATTGGCACATTAGAGTACTGTGGCGTTTCTCATGGCTTTATTCCACAACCTGGCACACTGTGTGGCAGGTACTGGGACTACAGTTGATGGGAATAAAACCAGGAAATAACGTTAGCCCTTTTAGAGTTCCTATCTTTTTCAGATCTGTCTTTCTATCTATGCATCCATCCTGCATTTGGTATCCCTGTGAACCTTTATTGACAAATCAGAGTCATCCCCAAACCATAGATTCCACTAGGGCTCAGTCTTGCTGTGGTACATTCTACGGGCACTGGAAAGAGTATAATGGCTTATATCCACCATTATGGTATCATACAGAAAAGTTTCACTTTCTTAAAGATCCTCTGTATTCTGTCTCTTCATTCCTCCCTAAAGATCTTTGGAACTGCTAGCATTTTTACAGTCTCCATATTTTTACCTTTTCTTGAATGCCATGTAGCTAGAATGCAGTACGCAGCCTTTCACATTTCACAGAGTAATATGTATTTACATTTCCTCCCGTTCTTTTTATAGCTTGCTAGCTCACTTCCTCTCAGCACTGAACAATACTTTGTTGTTTGGATGCACCAGGTTAATCCACTCCATACTGAAGGACACTTGGTTGTTCAGGTTTTGGCCATTAATTTTAAAGCTGCTGTAAGCATCTGCGTGCAGGTTGTTGTGGAGACAGAGGATTTCAGCTCCTTGGAGGTAAGTTAAAAAAAAAAAAGCATAGTTTCTGGGTAGAAAGGGAGGAGTGTGTTTGTTTTACATGAAAGAGCTCAAATTCTTCCAAAGGGACCACAGCATTTTGCCTCGTGTGAATAAGAGTTCCCACTTCTGGGGTTCTCACCAATATTGGGTGTTTCTAGAGTTGTGGGTGTTGACCTTCTTGTAGGGACACAGTAGGTGTGACAGGGTTTTGATGCTGATCTCTCAGCTGATAGGAGATCATATTGCTCTGCACATTAAGCAGATCTCTTCTTTCCTGCTCTTTGCTCTGGCTTCCTCTGCTCCCATTGGGCAGGAGGAGCACAGATGGGTGGGTCTCCTCTGCACCTTGCAGGGCTTGCTCTCTGGCAGCCTACATCTGGTCTCATATCTCTTCATTTCCTTTCCTAGGGCACAGCCTTACCAAAATTGAGTTTTGCTGACTAATAATTCCCCAAGGCCCAATTTCACTGTTATTATCTAAGAAGGAACACTTGTCTGACTCACTCTGGGACTCAGGCTCAAAAATGTGGCTTTAGAAGAACCTGTGATGGCAGAAATAGGGTTGGACTTGACCTTTATTCCTGAATTCTGTATTAACTTTAATCTCTGATTTATAAATGCTTGGGTTCTGTCAGGCAATAGGAACCTTTCAATATGAAAAGGTTTGATTTGGCCCTGGTAACTGACAGCCATTACTCATAGGCAGTGTTTCAAAACTGTCAACACACACACACACACACATGCACACACACACACACACTTTAATGCCCATCCCCCACAAACTGATAACATTTTCTATATCAGGAATTTCTGGTACTGAGGTGATTTGATACTAGCCAGCAGCAGCCTTTCAGTGATTACATCAGGGTCCTTGGAAATATTCCATGCAGTAAAGACAGCAGGAGACACACAGATTATCCACAGCAGTCATTTAGCAATGACAATTGCTCTTTGGATTTGACCTCACCTGCTCAGTCTTGGGCATTCTGACCCCAGTCTGTCCTTATTGAGCAGTGGTCATCAACCTTTCTGGCACCAGAAACTGGCTTCACAGAAGACAGTGTAGAATGATTCAAAGGAGCACGTGATACAGATCCCTTGTATACTCAGCCTATAGTAAGTGTTCAGTCTCCTAGGAGGATCTAATGCCTTGCTGATCTGAGTGGAAGTGGAGCTCAGGCAGTGATGCGAGCTATGAGAAGCGGCTGTGAGGTAGGAAATTAGGGCTGGGGCAAACCAGACAACTATCTGAGTAGAATGTGCCACACATTATAAAAATTCATGTCTAAAAGTTTCAGTGAGATATCTCCTAAAAGGAGCGTATGTGTGCAGAACATGGACCGAAAGCAATGTCAGGCTTACAACTCCTGAGTACTGGGATCAATCAGAAAACCACAATCTTCAATCATTCATTTGAATCTATATGGGGACAGCCAATCAGAAGGTGCTGCTTCTGATCCTTCATTTACATCCAGTGGAAAGCCAAGTGAGTTTTCTTTCATATAATGTGGTGTAAGCCAAGTGAGTTTTCTGTAGGGCAATTATCCTGATGTCTTATTTTCAGGAGTTGAAGGGAAACCTGGAATTTAACATGAAAGACCACTTGCCCTTTATCCCCAGGGCTGCTGTGAGCCTGTTCCTGGCCCAGTATCACCCTCAGGAGTGTCTTTCTTTTGTCCCTTTAATAAGCATTCACACCTTCACAGTCTTTTCTGTGGGTCTTGTTTAGTTCTCTGTTCAGGATGCCAAGGACTTGGAAAGATCATCTCAGAATATCTGTAAATTCAGGTGAAACCTCATTTGCAGCCACTTATAGCCCATGACATGGGATTTGTGGATGCTTGGAATGGAGCAGTGGGGAGGGCATAAGCTGCAAAGAAGGAAGGTGCTAAAATGACCCTTATTTGCTGTTATACTGGTTTTGTTAGTATGTGAGACTGTGTGGATTAAAACAGCAGATATTTATTTTCTTACCATTCTGGAAGTTAGAATGCTGAAACTTAGATCTCAGCTGGATTGTCCTTGACTGGTAGAATCCTTCTTGCTTCAATGCATTCTATGTGCATATTCCAATCTGGGAATCTGTCATCGGAAGGTGTTTATCTTGTATGTCTGTCTTCATTCTGTCTTTCCTTTTCCAACAAAGTCACTCAAGGTCACTCCACCCCCAATATGACTTTATCATAATTAATTATATCAATAAACCTGTACAGTGACCTGATTTCCAAAAGAGTCACATCTTGATGTGCTCCATGTTAGGATTAAAACATATATTTTACGGATACACCATTAATCCATAAAAGCTATCCAGTAATAAGAAATCATAGAAGCTTTCATCAGGTGTCAGGGGTTGTTCATCAAGCACCTGTCTTCTTCCCATCTTGCCTGTAGCCATCTGGGCTCTGCGTCTGTAGAATGTGAGCATTTATCTCAAAATGAATGAATCTTCTCAAATGGACATGTACTTCTCCAGGCTCCTGGTTCTGGGTTCAGAATTAGAGGAGCAACACGAAACAGATGAGAAATCTGCAGAAATGATAGTGACTATGTCACAGTCATGTAGGGAACTGGCTACCAGCTCCGATTCCTATGGCCAAGTTCTAGAGACCTAGAGACCTAACAGGTCCTGCACCGCTAATGGTCAGAGGCTGTGGTTTGAGAAACACTTGCATAGAGGAAAAATCCTAGGTTTGGAATCCATGTAAGTTTAACTTTGACAACTAGCTAGTCATGTGGATTTGGGTACTAGTAGAGCTATGTAAGTCTTATTTTTGTATTCTAAATCTCCCAGAGTTTGAGAGTGAGGATGTCTGGTGGACTTGGCCTGAGAGTTTCTATCTCCAAGTTCATCCCAGAGTGATGAACTTTGCAAGACCCTGCTGAAGTGGAATCTCTCACTGTCCATTGCAATTCCTCTGTCATCTGCTGTACTGTGGCCCAGCTACTCACAACACCACCTAGGTGACACTTCCCCCAAGGATGGCCTCAGCCAGCCACAAGAAAGCACAAACACAAATTTTCTCCTCTGGGTGGGTGGAATTCGTGTCATGATTTGTGCACAGAAGTTTCCAGGTAGAGATGTGTTGAAGCCATCACCAGGTCAAACCACATTCTTGCTTAATGCTTCCTCCTAGTAGTTATTAGTGCCCTCAGAGAGACAGTACCAGTAATACAGATGACAGACAGACAGACAGACAGACAGACAGACAGGGAATTTATGAAGAGAACTGGTTGGCATGATTATTGAAGTAGGGAGATAACAAAAGTCCAAGGGGAACATGAACCTTGAGCCCTCTACAGGTGCTAGTGGCCCAGGACTCATTTTCTAAGGCTTGGGGGTTCATTTTCCTAATCTATCAAGAGGCTGCCAGCAGTGATCTGATCAATCAGTTCCAGGAAAATGTGATGCATGTTAGAAAATATCGAGGATGAGAAGGGACCCGGGGGAGGGAGGGAAGATTTCCCAGAGTGACGCAGGCTGTATGTGGAGGAGCTCAGCTGAAAGCACTGTGGGTGGCTGGGCAGGCTGGAAGGTCCAGTGAAGCCCACAGTGGCCAAGGTAGGCTCTGGGGCTCAGGAAGGGCCCCTGATACTCTGGGATTTTCCTGCCTGGGATAAGATGTCCACTCCCCTTTTGAATGTCTTTGTTTTGCTTGTTCTGATAATTTTAACAATACAATCATTTTTGAGGGGAAAAATCCTAGCAAAGACCTCTGGTGGTAGCACCTTGGGGTCTCCTCCAAGCCTTGTTTGTCTGGGCACTGTCTGCTTTGGCTTCACAATGAATACGCCTGCTCAGGTCTCTTCTGACTTTCTACCTTGTAATCCTTTCTAGGCTGAGAGAAGGACCTGCCAGCTGGATGATCACTGTGGGTGCTGAGAAGTCCTGTGACAGGTGTTTTCAAGCTGGGCAACCAGTGATGGCCAAGCCTGACACCTTCAGAACTGGAGAAGCCAATGCTGAGTATCTCACAATGAGGTGGAGGCCTGAGAATCTTCAGGGCCACATGAGTGACGGTGCAATTCCTGAAGTCTAGATGGCAACCCTGAGCTCTGATGTCTAAGGGCAGGAGGAGCGTCTGGCTCCAGCAGGCAGCAATTCCCTCTTACTCTGCCCGTGTGTTCTGTCTGGGTCCCCAGCCAGTAGGGCGCTGCCTGCCCAGCTTGAGGGTGCGTCTTCTGTCTGCTGATTCTCACACCGATCTCCTCTAGAAGCAGCCTCAGATGCACAAATAAAAATACCGCACTACTAGCTTTTAGTTGTTACTTAGTCAAGTTGATACCTAACACTACCAATCATGTCTCCACCCTACTTCCTTCAGTCTCCCTGTCCTCAGGGAACCTCTAATTAATCACAAGAACTCTGATTTCTGGCTCTGCTTTGAAGACAAACTGAGACAAATGCTATTCCTATTTTTGGTTAAATTACCCAACACTTACAGAGTGCTACTGTGATCTACTCATTATCTCCTGATGACCCATGAGCCTTTGCTTTGTCACCTGAGTCTGAATCCATTTCATAGCCTTTATTCTTGGTTCCTGCCTTAGTTTTATAGACACTGCCCTTAGGGTGGTAGATCAAAAATATGGAGGATTCAGGACCATGTCATCTTACAGCCATACCCTACTGCCTGCAGAGCTGTTCCAATCTTCCATTTTTAGTGTGCATATTCGCCGTATTTGTGGTCATACCCAAAATCCCTGGAATATTTAGTTGGCCCAGTCTTTCAACCACAAAGCTCAACACTGCCAAGCAAATAAGATCAGGATCTTTTCAGGTGTTTGTAATCAGAGCTAGTGGTTAATTTGACTAAGGACAAAAACGTACTTTGGTTCTGAAGCACTGTTACAAATATGGGAGTGGGAGGAAGGATTTTTTTTTCTAATGGAGATGGAAGTTTGAAACAAACAGTCTTGTTGAATTGAATCATGATCTTGATGGTGGCCTTGGCAGAGGGAAGACAGAGCTGGTGTTGGCTTTGGTTCTGAGGAGCAGGTAGATGTGAGGGAGAAGAGCGTGCACTTTGGTCTAGAAATGATTGGAGCTCGGTCCTTGGTTTTCCCATGGACTGGTTATGCAAAACTGGGTGAGTGAGTTCATTTTTCTGAGTTTTGGTTTTCCCATGTAAGGATACAGCCTGACATCACTGAAAACTTTAGATGAACTGTTTCATAGGACGTATTAGCATAATATCTCAACATGTTGCAGATACTGTGAATAGGCGAGATTATGATCAAGAAGTGTGACTGAATAATGAACCCAACTAAAGCCAGCCGGTTTAAATTTAAATGTTCCTGATCTTTACATTCTGGCAAATCATAAGGATCTTTATAATCCCAACATACTTCAATTGCGGTGAAGCAATTATGTAAAAGAAGAATGAATTGCAGATTGACTACCAGAAGCAGATGTCAAGTCTGATGGCGATGTTTTTCCCTCACTGCTACATATGTAAAAATCCACCATCTCTTGCTATTTAATTTAGACAGCTAGGTTCTCTCCATCATCTTTCAGCTCTCTCAGGCCTCATCTGCTGCTGTGACTTCTTATTAAGAATAAAATTCAAACATTGCAAACTTCTCCTTTGGGCAGGTGTGTTAAGGTTTTTTCCCAATCACTGTATCTCTCTAGTAGTTGTTTGTTCTGTTGACTAGAATTCCATGCCTCTGTTTTCCACCAAATACATCTTATACCCTAAGGCCAGAGGTGCGTGTGATAAGGTGGGCCACATACAGATGCTCACTGTGTGGCCTTGGAAAAATCCTCTGCATCTTGAAGTTCAGTTTCTTTTTTCTAAAAAATTGTGCTGGTAATATCTGGTTCCCTGAGTTATGGTGCTGGTTTAAACAATGCATAGCTAAAACAACTGATTATTAAAAGATAATAAGCTAGTCGCACATTATATTGGCAGTTCTCCAGGAATGTTAAGGATTACTCTTCTCTTCTTCCTGCTCCCCCTCACCCCTACCTTCTCCTGGAACTCAAAATTTATCTTTTTAAGAGAAAACTTTTGAACTTCCCCCCTGGTAAATGAGCTGATTGCTTCTTCCATTTGTCCACCAGCCCAGGTTCTTGATTTTATTGTAATGCTAATCAGGACATCCTGGGTTGTTATTCTCTCTGCATTTCCCATACTCACCAGACAATAGCCGTAAACCAAAACCAGAAGAAAATCTAGCCTGCACTAACCAGTGAGTGGCTAAGAAGATCTGCAGCCAGACTGAACTGGGACTTCTGATCTTTTGTCCTTTGTGATGTGATTGGGAAGCATCAGTGAGCAGGACAGGCTCCAGGGGGCCCATAGTTCTGTCTGCTATGGAAGAGTCTGCTGCTTCCGTAAACTTCTTCTCATAACATCTCCTGTGTGCTACCAGCAGAGTACATGCACCCAATTTATACGCTCATAGGATTGCTAGTGGCTATGTGGGGAAGAGATGGGAGAAATGCTAAATTGGTAGCAGACAGAGCTGTTAAACGTTTGATGCAACGGAACAGGGCAAGGCAGAGAGTCAGGCGGTGGTGTTACTGGAGTTGATCCGCCTCCCGCCTCACCTATCTCTTTAGAAAGGCCATCGGTGATGCGGGAGTGGTGTGTTGAAACAGAAACTGTATACCTCCCTGTATACCTCCCTGATTCATGAGCAGCTGGGTGGATGACGTCAGCACTTACTGAGGAAGAGAATATTGGGAGTGGCAAGGCAGTTCCAAAAGGTTTCAGAAAGGAAAGTATGAGTTCAACATTGGATATGTTAAGTTCCAGATGCTGTAAGGCAAAGCGGATCCATGCAGAGGACATCTCAGCATGCAATACTGAACCCTGAGAAGAGATGAGGGGTGGAGTTTCTGGAATCATTGCTCAGAGCATATTCAACAACTCGGAAACAGCTAAGATCCATGAGATATGCAATGTGAGCCCAGTTTAGGTCTGGAGAAGCCAGCGTTATTGGGACGGTAGAAAAACCAAAGCCAGAATTTAAGAGTCAGGATTGGGCAGAGGAGATATTGAGATCACAGAACCAACCCTAGGTGGCAAAAATAGTTCAAGAAATTCCAAGGGATCTAAGAGGTTAAGATGAAGCTATTTTGACATTAGCTAAGTGAGGCCCAAGAAAGAGTAATTTTAGTGGTGCCTGGAGCATGGTGTCAGGATCGTGGTTGTAGGGAAGAAAAGATTAAGATATGAGTGCAGCATATATATAGATAACTTCTCCAAAATGTTTGAGTACAAAAAGAGGGAAGAACTAGTACCCGGAGCAGACAATATTGTAAGAGAAGTTTCTGTGTTTTGTTTTGTAAGACAGGTGGAACTAGGTAGTTGGTAAGCTGCTAAGGATGAGCCAGAGCAGAGAAAGAGAACATAGTGGTACCAGAGAGAGAGAGAGAGAGAGAGAGAGAGAGAGAGAGAGAGAGAGACAGAGACAGAGACAAAGAGAGACAGAGAGTGACAGAGAAACACAGAGAGAGACACAGAGAAAGAGACAGAAAGAGAGAAAGAGAACAAAGTGTGTTGAGAGGGGAAGATATCACATCATTTAATGAGAAATTGGGAATTCAATTCAGGTAAAAAAGAATAAAGATGATGAATGCAATACACAGGAGCTGCCGAACTGGTGGCTGAGGATAAGGATTCTGTCATGACTGGGCTTTGCCATTTCATGCCGTCTACACTCTGGCCCTCTTCATTGGGGTCAGCATAGTGATTCAGGCTGGAAATAGTTTGTCTGTCCTGGATTCCTAGGTAAGAGAGTTTATTCCTGATTATGTTATCAATACTGTGGAACAGTCAGCCTTCTCTGAGCTTAGAAAAAAATCTATGCTTTGTGGTTTTTCTCCTGAAAAATTAGCGTGGCTGGGCGTCTCCCACAGAAAGGCTCTTCCTGCTATTGATTCAATGTGTATTTGTAATGGAGTTTCACCTAACTGGGGCTTAGATTTTAAAATTCATAGATAAAAACTTTATGTTTGAGGTATTTTATCTGAAAATTCCCTAAATAAAGCCAAGAACAAACATAAAGATTAAGTGTACAGCTTATGTAGCACTTAGACACCCGAATTTCAATCTGAAACCTGCAATGCAATATTGAAAACCTCTGAGCTCTAATTTCTTCATCTCTGAAATGGTTTCATAGAGGCATTAAGTCACAAGTGGTTTGTAGTCTATTGAGAGCCCCCCCGATTCTTTCAGGGGCCCAGGAAGTCAACACAGACATTGTTCACCTATTTCACTGTGATGCCAATTGCACTGATCGTACAAGAAACTGATGACCTTAGACTGCACTGATAATGGTCTCACATACTTGCAGTTAAAAAAAAAAAGCACATTTAAGACTGTCCTTCTTCAGATGGTCTATAGTAAACATTATTAAATCATAGCTTGAGTCTATTTCAAAAATAGTTTGTTTTAAAAATAGAAGTAGGTATAAGCATTTTTCCTGTAGAAAAGAATTTATGTGTTTTGTCTTTCAGTTGTGAGGTAAACTAACCATTTTTATTTCACAGAACATCATTTTTATTTGAAAGAGAAATGATCAGATGAATAATATCCCTTCATTCTTGGGTAGCTGGTAAGTCTTGTTTCAGCAATGAACAAAGCAAGCCTATTACCTCAAGGAAAACAGCCAGCGATGTTTGTTATCAGTGATAAAAACTCAGACTTTCCTGTGAAAACCAAAGAGTTTTACAAAATTTATGTGCATGGACCTGGCGGCTTTCAGATACTTAAGAGATATTTCTGGCCGGATTAGTGATGATATTAGTGAGTAGCATCACTGCCCTTCTATGTATTTGTGGTGCTGATGCATCAACTCACAGTGTGGAACCATGGGATGGGGAAAACCTTTCATTCTCAAACTGTTTATGCTGATTTTCTTGCTTTTTATCACTTGCTATTACTTCTGATACCACGTAATGTAGTAGGTTTCAGCACTTAAATAATCTTCATAACTAGATGGACAAATACTTTGCAGATACCCAGTGCGTTGTGGCAAAAATTTAAGCATGGCAGTTAGTTATCCTTCCAGTGTAAGGCAGAGTATGAATTTTAATATAACAGGACCAAATATTTGTTGGTTTGGTTTCAGATTCACATTACAACTAACTTAAGAAATGAAGTATTGATATATTAGAAAAAAAACACCATTATGTGACAACAGTATTAAACTCCTCTACTTCCTAGTACATTTCTAGATGAGGACAGATTTTCTTAATGTGCCTGTACCAAAATGCTATGTCACAGCGGGTTGAATTTAGAAGTAGAAGAATTCAACAGCATTCTAGCAAGCTACAAATGAAAGAGATCTAAAAACTATATAGCAATACCTTTCTTTCCAATATTTTTTCTGTTTTAGAAATAAAATTGCTTTCATAAAGTATGCCATATGTGATAGGAGGCTATGTATTATTTAGAAGTTAATATATATTTAAAATTCTAAAATTTTACTTTATAATATGATGAATATTGATGGAATCCACTGAAACCAAACACATTTAGGTTTCTCAGAAGTCTAGAGCATATAAATTATCTGGAGACCAAACACTATATCTACTTAGAAAGCTGTTATGAGGTCTAAAGTTGTTTAATGCTTCGTTAATGCTTAGACTAGTGCCTGACATGCATTGTAGATGCTACCTGAATGTTTATTGCACACAAGGCCTAGCATTAGGGTTAGGATAGGGTTACGGTTAGGATTGGGGTTAGGGTTAGCCATTAAGGTTGGACTTAGGGATGGGTGTTAATTGTTAAAGTTAGGATTAGGAGTAATTTTGGGGTTTGATTTAGGAAAAAGGTCAAATTTAGGGTCGGGGTCAGACCCTGTTGGGGTCAGGGGTTAAGGGTTAGGGTCGGGACTAGAGGTCTGGGTTGGGATTATTGTCAGGTCCGTGGTTCATCTGAGGGTTAGCACTATGGTGAACACACTGGACGTACTTCAATAGCATCGTTCCTTCCCGACATCACGTAGCATCACTGCCCTTCTATGTATTTGTGGTGCTGATGCATCAACTCACAGTGTGGAACCATGGGATGGGGAAAACCTTTCATTCTCAAACTGTTTATGCTGATTTTCTTGCTTTTTATCACTTGCTATTACTTCCTAATCCCCTCACTGCATACTTTAATTTATAATAAGTAAAAGTAGGTGCTATGCAGTTATATTCCACTCAGGGTGCTGGGAAAAACATGATTTATAAGACACAGGATTTTCCTAGAGGAAAAACTCCAAGGTAGTAAGGGAAACAAAAACATGAAGATATAATTGCAGTCATGTAAAAATATAATATTTAAATCAAAAAGCAGATGCTTATGTCCAAAGCAGGTGCCATAGAGAGAAAGAATATTTAGATATAAGGGTTTGCCCTTTAATGAAAAGACTGTATAAAGACCCTAGACTATCTGCCAACTAGATAAGGCTGAGACTATTTATGGAAATGATTAGGACAGGGGCAGAGAAAGCTTGAAGAATATAAGCTTTAAATTGGACTCAGAGTCTAGGATAGCAGTGGGGGGAGAAATAAAGGTCAGAGTGGAATTCTTTGGGGATTATCTTTAGGTGCTTTAGGCTTGGAGAAGATGTGTCAGGCACCTAGGTAATGATTAACCCTAACACGCCCTCCTTCCTTTCAGGCCAGAGCTGCCTCCCTTGTCCCTCCTGCCAGCAGGAGACCCTGCGGCTCTCATGGCCCCCTCATACCTGTCCACCCTTATGTGCAGGCTTCAGTGTCACACCCTTTGCTTTAGACCTGCTTCTAAACACAGGAGCACATCTGGATCTCCATTTCAGGATTTCTCTGGTTTCTGCAGTTTCCAAGGGATTGATCCTGGAAATGTGTTAGAAACAGTGCTCCCACCAGCACAGGGAGACCCTGAGGTGCTGTACAAAAACAGGCTCTTGGGTCCTGATGGAGAGGACACCAGTAGGAAGTGGACAGTGGACAGGAGGATTCTCCGGAACTGCAAGTGATAGAAAGTGGTAACTTCATAGAGGTGCAAGAAAGGATGAATATTTTTCTTGGTTGTTTGAGAGCAAACTGATGATCAGTAGCCAGACAGAGAATACATGAATTTGAGCTGTTTTTTTTTTATTAAAGTATATATTACTTATTATTTGTTTTATGGGTCTTCTTGGGATAAGTGTCTGTGTCTGTTTTCCTCTTCTTGACTCTCTGAATGGAGCAAATGAAACAAAATGCACAGTAACCCCTTCCTAGCAGCCAGGCACAGGTTAGGGCTCTGAAATACCAGCAGGCTCCATGCACTGTGATAGCCAAGCTCTGCTCTCCTTTCCTGGGGGAGGGCACCAGCAAGTAGGAGGCGGGGTTCTGACAGTATCCCATGGCTCACTGCCTTGGCCAGGACAGTGGCTGTCGTTCTTATAATTAAGTTTATTCAAGCAGGGAGGGAGTCCTCTGGTCAGCTGCCTTCTGACCAGCCAGGTCTCCTCGCCCCAGGCGTCTTTTCTAGGGAGTAGATGGAGCCGTTTTCACTGCCCTTACAACCAGGTATAAATTACTTTCAGTGAGCTAAGGTCAAAGGCATGGGAAGAATAGAAAGTGACAACACAGAGGATTTATATGGTCTCTTTCCAACAAGGAGACCAAGCGTTTCAAATATATGAACCAATTCGCCCTCCTCTGATCCCCAGGAAATGGAGGCCGTGTGGGGGGAAGTGATTAGAGGCGGGTACGGAGGCTTTGTGTAACAACCTTGGATTATCAGGGAGCCGGCATGGTTTCTATGACCCACATTTTTCTTCCTTTATTTTTTTATAGAGAGTGAAGCAGGCTGACCTTTCCAAGGCTCTGTCAGGCTCTCTGTCACCTTTCTGTTTCCCTGGCTCAGTCTGATGAAGTCGGGAAGGAAGGGAACAGGTAATAAAGTGACTCCACATTCAGTGGGGGCGCCTTTGCTTCGATTCCTGTGCAGATGGATGACACACTGATACCAAGGTGGACATTAATTATCAGGCTAAATAAACGAGTGAATTGCAATATGAAGAAATCCATGGTATGGTCATATCTAAAATGACAATTAAATATTGAGGATAAATAATTATGGCTGGAATAAATGCCCACCAGATTTTCTTCGAGTTGCCTCTACCGTTCGTTCGCTCTCTGAGACTCTTCTATAAGGGGGAATTCTTCTTTAGCATAAATCTGCATAACCCTGGAGGGGACTCTGAGTTTGCTCCCCGGTGGCTGAAATCCTCTCTAGGTCCACACCTCATCTGAACACTGCCTCGTCTATCATTTCCCACACAAAGCAAAGGAAGCTGGAAATGGTCAAAGGGAACATGGCAGAAGCAAAGTAAGAAGGTAAAAGGATTAGAGGAATGTGGTGGGAGAAGAGAGTACAGGAATTTAATCTGTTATTGCATATATTGCATAACATATATATGTTATCCTGCGTATATATGTAAGAGAGCCTGCTGTCAGACAGGTGCCAGGAGGCCTGGTGTCTTCAGTCTTGACACAACAGACTGTAATATTTTATTTCAAACAAACAAACAAACAAACAAGACAAGAACTCTTCTTTTCCAAATTCCTAACACATCCTTAAACTACAATTTAGGACCAATTGTGTCATAAAAGAGAAGTGAGAAGAATTAAGAAGTGTCACGTACATGCACAAAAGTCCCACGATCAATGCTATGGTTATATACATGTACTCATCAAAATAAAATTAAGAAAGAAAAATAAAGAGTAATAGTTATTTATGCCCAGCGATGCACACACAGGTGATTAAGTCACTTCCTCCTCAGAGATCCTAATCCGAGGCCTGAAATACACCAACTTTGGAAAGCAAACTGATCATTGCAAAGTGGTTTAGGATGGAGCAGGACACTTTGCCCAGGCCTGGCCTGGGGCAGTGCCTAAGAGTCACAAACATTCTGTCCCCACTGCAGGCAGAACCGTGAAGGTTAGGGAAGGTATGTGTGTAGGGGGTTGGTGGTATTGTTCTTTCTGAAGTAAAGTCTTTTGTTTTTTTCTTGTTTTGTTCCACTTCTTTCCTTTTTAGACAGGTCATGTGACAAGCCTGAGGAGAGTAATAAATGCCAAAATGCTGTTATAGCTAAATGTCATAATTTTTGTTATAACAATCATTATTTAGTTCTTATTAAAATTTAGTGGAAATTGCAATTTTCAGTTTGAGATTGAAACTATCCTGGTAAATTCATATCATCATCCATATACTTTTTTCCAGAGTATTATGATTACTGAAGAAATATGAGGCTGTCCTTAGTAACTAGATGCAAAAGATAGTGTGTATAAAGCATTCCCCAAAGGGAACTGCATAAATTTGAGAGCTCTATTGAATGGCAGGTCTTTGAGAAACAGCACTGAGAATCAAACTGAAATGTGTACAAAAAGTAAACACAAAAGTTAAGCAATGGATTTTCAAGTATTTCGTCAAATAAACTGAGCCACTTTGATGGTATGATTTTAGAAACTTATTTTATAAAAGAAATTATAAGAAGCAAAGCAATTACCATGTAGGTTGGAGCCTGAGGTAATCACAGTTCACTGTTGGATTTGGGGGGAGACAAGGTATCTCTGAGGAAAATGAAGTTGTTGCAAGTGGAGACAGAGGGAGAGAGAAAGAGAGAGAGAGAGAGAGAGAGAGAGAGAGAGAGAGAGAGAGAGAGAGAGAATGTGTGTGTGCACGCGTGTGCAGCTCCATCTAGAAAATAAAGCTTTCCTCAATGCGCCTCATGCTGGCCTATGTCTGTGGTTTCCATGTGGACTCTATAAGGTTTTGTCTCTCCAGTTACAAACCCGCAAATTCCATTAGTGTTTTCCTCAACTGCGTGGTTCTGCTCAGGTGAGCTGGTTCCCTCATCCTTTTCACCATCATGCTAATACAGATAATGGCTCTTCCTGCTGGAAAAAAAAACCCCAAAACCTCATTTGCTGCCAAGGCAAAGTTGGCAATGCTATTTTGATGGTAGGGACTTTATAAAGCTTCATAATTTGGGGTAGGATACAAACACTTTCTAGCATGAAATCAGCTTAGAACAGTGTATGGAAATAGTATTATCTATGTTCCAGTTTTATATAACTGTCTAGTGTACAAAACAGGTCCTGAAGCAGCCAGAAACTAAATGAATAAGGACACGCAATAGAAGTTAGATTGATGTTCAAGTTTATAGCCACAAAAAATTTCAGTAATATTATACAAATTTTCTCTCATTGCATTGGTTAAAATTTAGATATGCCCAAATAGCTTGCTATGGTTTAGATAAATATCATCCTGAGTTCTGCATTAGGCGCTTGGTCTCCAGCACAGTGATTTGGGCAGTAGAATCTTCAGGAGGCATGGCCTAAGGGAACACTGTAGGGGTGTGGCCCTTTGGGGGTGTGGCCTTGAAAGTGACTGTGGGATCTTGGTCTGTTTCCTTCTCCTTTTGCTTCCTTGTTGACGATAGAAGCAGCTTCACTCAGCCACAGCCTACCCACCACTGCCATCTTGGATGTCTCCCAGAGGCCCAAAGCAATGACTGTGCCTTGTACTAGACTTCAGCCTCTAGCACTGTGAGGTGACATAAACCTTTTCTCTTTATAAGTGAATTGGCTGGACTAATTTGCTATAGGACAGAATACTGACTAATGCAAGTCTCTTCCATGAAACATTGCTACAAAAGATAATTTTAACTACACATGTATAGAGAGCCCTTCCTGGTCCTCATGAAAGTCTGGGAAGTTTATATTTGTAATACCATGGAAAAGTTACTGGAATCCTAGCAAGTTAATTCCAGTCTACCACTACCAGTGCAATGCTTGGTGAGAATAAGGACATTAAGATGTATCTGTGGGAGTCAAAGGAGTCCTAAGTCCAGCTAGGGTGGTGGTTAACCAGAACAAAGGCCTCAACACAGGGCTGAACCAGGTTTTATTAATTTGTGGAGAAGGGAGTGGCTTGAGGATGAGTGACTGGGAGAGTGGCCGGAAGTGTGTGTGTGCTGTGTGTGGGCTGAGCTAAGAGGGAGGCCTGAAATCTCTTCTGCAATATGCAGAGAGAAGGATTTGCAGACAGGGCCAATATGAGGTAGTATCTCATGTTTTAGGGTCAGTGCTTCAGCTCTGATGTGTAATCTTTTATGCCCTGGGAAGTCCTAGCCTCTTGTTTTGAGCTTGGATCATGGTTCTCCTTCCTGCCCAGCTCACACATGTTTTTTTGGAGCTAAGGAGCAGAGCAACACTGACCTGTCACCTTTCTTCAAAGACTACACATCAGTACTTTGGTTAAACCAATTTGTATTGCTCAAAACTAATCGAAGGGATAAGGAAATGTCCTATCTAGCTCTGTACGTATCAAAACATGGAAACAGGACCAGGTTTAGTCACGATGGAGATAATTGCTCCTCTTTCAAAGAGAGTCATCCACGTGGTTTTCCACATGTATGTGGTTACGTTATTCAGATTTTCTCACCTCCAGTTTTCCTTTCCTTTAGCTTACACTGGCCATTTACTGAGAATAACTGTTTAAAAATTATCATTTGAAATCTTTTAATACTTAAAAGTTATTATAAATTCTGTGAAACTACCTATATGGATAATACATAGGAAGAATATTCCAAAATACACTTAGGAAGACTTAATTTCTTCAACAAGTGGAAAATACTATCCTTGTGTGGAGCTGGAACATGTTCCTACCACATCCTAGTTCCTTGTTTTTCCCTTTCCCTCCTTCCCTTGTATTCCCTCTTGATCACCTCCACTTCTGAGAAAGATTCACATACTTATTTCCTACCATCTATTTTTATTTTGCTTTTTATTTATACTCTGGGTTTGTCATATAAGAAAAATCATGTGATATTTAAGCCTGTGGGTCTGATTTATTTCACTTAACACTATGGTCTCAAGGTGCATCCATTTCCCTACACATAACTCAAGTTTATCTTTCTTTATGGAAGTGTAGAACTCCACTGTGTGTAAATACCATGTTTTCTTCATCCATTCATCCACTGTGGGACATCAAGGCCATGTCCAAGATTTAACTACTGTGAATTCTGCTGCTGTAAACATGGGCATGTGTGGATCACTGTAAGATGATGTCACTAACTCTTTCAGGAAGGGTAATAGCTGGGTCAAATATAATTTCTCGTTTTTGCTCTTTGAGGAATCTTCATAGGGTTTTCCACAGTGGTTGTACTAGTTTTCATTCCCACCAACAATGTAGAAGGGTTTCTTTTCCCCTGTAGCCTCAACCAGCAATTGTTACTACTGTGTTTGGTTTCTTGTGACAATTTAAGTGAATTTTATTCACTCACTTAAAATTACAGAACTAGTCCAGTAGACAGGTACCTGCTTTAATTATTCGTAATTAAGTAACTTTATGCTTTTTCTTCTCTTTCAGTAAAAAAAGTGAGAGGATACAATCAGAATACAAAACTCACCAATCTTCTGTACATATAATGATAAGTAATGCTAATTATGCAACATGAGGGACACATATTCTTAACACAGATGAACTGCAAAGACACCAGCCTGAGTTTCTGACAATCCAAAAGCATTTCCGTGGCGCAGCAGGGAGCGTTTTTTTCTTCTGGAAGGAAGGATGTCTCTGAGTCCCTGCCTCTTTGCTAGTTGCTTTTCCCTGCAGGGAGCCTTGTCTTAGTAAGAGTTGAGTTCACAGTTCCCATTACATGGCTGCAAATGCAGCTATCTATTAGCTAATCAATTATTGGGATTGATTAGCAAATAAGTGCTCTTCGCAAGCAGCGATAGGAGATGAGATTGTACGGATTTCTCTCACTCCTCACTGTGTCTGCTTGGGTGCCAGTCCCTCTGTGTGGAGAGCACTGCTTCATTTCCTATTCCCCACAGGAGCCCTGCATGTCAGCGGTGTCCCTCTGCTCCTCAGCGGGGCACCGATCAGCTATCCAAGGTGAGACCCGCTTCCTCCAAGGTCTCTGACTCCCTCCAAACTTGGCCTTGTTCCTCTCTTCCTAGTTCCAGGAAGCCTTTTATTGTAGAAGTTGTGACCTGCACTGTATTCTCAAAGAACGAGCTGGAGGCAACCAGAGGAAGGAACAGAAAACAAAAGGATGGGACTGTAGTGTGACCTTCATGGACTCCCTGGAAATAGGCCCTAGCTGGAAAATAATCAGCCTTGAAAACTAGAAACCCAAGTGCCCTCTCGACTCAGCTGCCATCACCACCCCTGGTTCGGTGCTGCTCTGTGAGGACAACCAGGACAGGTTGACAGGGCTGGAGGTTTTAGCTCTAGTTTTCCAGGCTGATTATTTTTCAGCTAGGTCTTATATTCAGGGAAACACAGTGGCTACAGCTATTTAAAATAAATCTCCAAAAGCCAGTCTTATATCTATATGCCTATACGCAATCATATATGTATATATGGGCACATGATAGATGAGAATAAAGTTAAAAACAGGAAGAATGATCAAGGCTTTGTTTTTTAATATTCTTTTAGTTTTGAGCGAGAGAGTCTCTGCTAAGTCAGTAAAGGACCCACGCTAGCCTCAGGCTCCTGGAGCGCTTGGATTCCAGGGGTGTGGCACAAGGCTCGGCTCGCAGATTTTATTCCTAAAACCTCTTTCCAGGACTTTGTCTCAAGGAAATTTCAAAGTTGCCACATGAGACCAGGGCTAGATGCAGGAATCTATTATAAGTGCGTGTTTGTTTTTTCAATAAGGGAGTGAGAACCAACCAATCCCTCCCCAGGGACCTACTCGCAGTCTGTTCAGCCTTTAAAGAACACTTTGCAGGGACTTGGCCTCAGAGGGGCACTTGCATGACAGCTGCCCGTGCTCTGAATTGATAACCATGAGGTCTGCGGCCCAGCAGTCCTTTTCCTCCTCCTCCTCCTCCTCCTACTCATCCTCTTCCTCTTCCTCCTCCTCCTTCTCCTTTTCTCCTCCTCCTCCTTCTTCTTCCTCTTCTTTTCAATTCCTGTATTGAACCAAAGGCCTTTGAACAGAGCTACATCCTGAGTCCTTTTCTAAAATTTAATTCTTGAGACAGGGTCTTGCTAAGTCTCTAACTTTTCTATGCTGGATTCCAACTTTC
Organism: Hydrochoerus hydrochaeris; assembly: GCA_004027455.1. Lineage (NCBI taxonomy): Eukaryota > Metazoa > Chordata > Mammalia > Rodentia > Hydrochaeridae > Hydrochoerus > Hydrochoerus hydrochaeris. The sequence goes on along the minus strand of PVLA01000199.1, from coordinate 438,969 downwards.
CAACTTACTGCCTCAGCCTCCTGGGATGAGAGATATGTCCCACTGCTCTTAACTGCAGCCCAGTTTTGAAAACCTCTCCCCCAGTGGAAGAGGAGTGGACACCGATTCCAAGATTTCAGATTCCTCCCAAGTAATTTCCTTTCCCGTTCCTTTTCCCATTCCCTTTACTTTCCTCTTTCTCTCTCCCCTTCTCTCTTTCTGTTTCTTTCTTTCATTTTTTTGAGACAAGTTCTCACTGTGTAACCCATACTGGCCTTGAACTCATAGCAATCCTCCTGCCTCAGCCTCCAGAATGCTAAGATTACAAGTGTGGGCCACCAGGCCAGGCTGTCTGTGTTCTTTCTCACAGTGACCTTATTGATGTGATTTTCCTACACAAGAGCTTTGTCCACGTGAAGGTTGGACAGCTTATATTTATATGCTTCAGCTTCAGAATGCCTTCCTCTTTCCAAGCCTTCCCCAGAAGCTTTCGCAGCTGATCAGAAAGGAAGATGTGGTAGGTCTTCTCCTCTCCACGAAGCCACTGGGGTCCTCAACAGGAGGAGCCCTTGGTTCCCCATTCTTGGCCGGGATGCAGAGCTGGGGGTCTTGGTTCTTGCAGACATGAACTGGGGACCTGTTGAGCACTCAGTTTGCAGCAGATCAGGAGGCTCTGAGGAGCCAGAGTCCACCGGGGTGCAATTCCTGCCTGTCCTTCACTGGTGGAGACAGGATACTCAGAGGCCTGCTCTTCTCTGGAGGGGCCAGACCCTGCTTCCACCAAGTCCCGGTGGTGCCAGGCTTCTCCCCAGAGGAGATGGAACAGAGGACACCGCACCTAGCAGGGTGAAGAATGACTCTACCCACATCGTCCTCCCCCGGAAGTCCAGCTCCAGCCCGCTGTGCTGCCCCTCCACCTGGCCAGCTGCTGGCTGCCTGAGCAAGTATCCCTGCTCCTGAAAGCACCCTCCTTGCCACCCAGCAGTCTCTGCCACCTGTCACTGTCTCACAGGGGTTCTCCACCCTCACCAAGACTCTCCTGCTCTGCAGAAAGCGGTGCCCACTTTCAACCTCCGGGTGCCATGTTCTCTCTGGATGATCTTATGGCATTTTAGTATGTTTTTGTTTGTTGAGAAATAATAATTTTGCTTCACCCAAACAATAGAGGAATTTGAAAAGGTTATCAGTTGGGTCACAATGTTTGAAAGGTGTATTAGGAACGGATCTAGCTCCGGGCAGGAAAACAAATTTTGACAGTTTGGAACTGACTCAAACCCGGGCAAAGGAACACACCAAGCCTCTGCTACTAAAAATCATTTACCTCATGGTGGGAGAGTGTGGGAAGATGGCATGCATTCCTTTTTCTCTTCACTTTTGCTCCTTGAGAAGGAAAAGCTGTAACTTTAAGGTCCTATCATAAATAATTAACTTCAAACTGTATGCAGAATTTTTGTCATATTCCAAACAGATGCATTCAGGAGATCTGGTTATGCCTTTGGGTGAAATGTGGAATTTAAATTTGTGGCAAGGTAAACATGGATTTTACTGATTATTGAATCATAAGGAAAGGTGTGCAGAGGTCAGGAACATGAGATTCAGAATCAAGACAAGGATTTCACTCCTGCCTTCGCTACTTACTGAGCCTGTCCCTGTGGGCAAACTCATTTATCCTTCCTGGGTCTTAGCAATTTTAGCTGAGAACATTGCTGTCTGCCTCAGAGACTTGTGAAGATTTAACGACATAATATATGTGGATTTTGCACACTGTAGAATATTATAAAATGTTAAGCAAGTATTTACCTTTGCTCTTTCAAAAGCAGAAACATACTGTGGTTTGAAAATCCGTCTATTGAGTTGGCTATCTCGCCAGTCGTCAATGAATTGATACAAAGGTTACTGTGAAAATAAAGTGTCATGCTATTTTACCTTCGTTAACTATGGGATGAAACCACTTAGCATTTTATGTCGACTGGTTACTGCAAACACCTGTATCTGGGATTATGAACTCAGAACATGAGAGCTAGAGAAATCTCGCAGTCCAGCTTCCCTCGGTGTTGTGTGGTGAGGTGCAGGGAAGGAGGGATGTTTGCCTCGTGTCACCAGCTTCCTGTGGGTGGTGCAGGGCACCAGTCCCACACTGAGCACTTCCACCTCTCTACTTCCAAGTACCACACTTGCGCAGCAGGAGAGGTAAATGGCAAGAGGTGATCAACATAGGGCGGGCCTTTAAATTAAAAAGAAATTACTACAGTAAGTGCTCTGTAATCTCATTAATCTCAGTTCCTCCCTCTCATTCTAACGCACTTGCTCTATTGTTCTTACCACTTTTTAAGGCATTCTGGGGGTCCTCTGTTGATGCCAGGCAACTTCAGCTCTTCCCTGAGGTCAAAATGACCAGAAGAGGGAGATGTTTTCAATCAGTTTGCTCATCAAGGCAGCCAGGACAGTACAACTAAAGACCCTCAGGAAAGAGGACTCCAGAGCTGCTGCAGAAAGCAGCAAGGACAAGGGAGTGAGTGTATGTTTTTTTCTCTTTTTTTGGTACCAGATCAAACTCACAAACTCATGCTTGCCAGGCAGGTGCTGTGCTGCTGAGCTATATCCCCAGTCAGAATGAGAGTATTGAAAGAGAAAGGAAGTATTTTGAGGGGAACTAATTGCAAACTTTTATTGTAAGTTTGCAAATTGGTGCAGTCTTATACTTTTGGGATACTGCCACCTGTCAACCTAACTGCCTATGTTTCACTGTTACACAGTTTCTCAGGCTTTCCTGGGGCAGAGCTTTGTACCAATGAAGGAGCACCCCTTTTTCCAACCAGCTGTGGATGCTCAGTGAGCCTTTATCTTCATTTACTCACTCAAATCCAGGATTCTCGGCAGTGGTTTTACCTAAGGCTGAAGTACAGTTGGTCATCCAAGGCGTGGGGAATGGTGCACAAGAGTGGGAGATCCCATTGCTTGTCTTTTAACTAAAGTTTTCAACTTCCTCCAAGTCTCTCTGAAGGAATGACTTGCCTTTAGGAAAAGGAAAATGCTTGTTTGTTTGTTTGTTTGCCCTTTGTTTTTTATGGAAAGTGAAAAAGTGAAGTATTCACACGGGTACAGGAAGGAGGACTTCGGGTTTTGCCTTCTGAGGTTCTTCATCAGCTGCACATCGTGACAATTCCTACAGAGGTCAGCGGGACAGGAAAGTGAGTCCCTGAGCACAGGCTCCCCAGAGACCCTCGAGCAATCAGGGGAGCTTTTTATTTTTTGCTTCTGATGGGAAGAAAATTTCCACTGGCCTGGAGGGCATTTTAGAAAGCAGGTGAGTTCCTTCAGTGCCTGCTGAGTATCCTTTGATAACAGAGACACAGTGGTAATTGTACTGGAAAAGGTCCCAGAAAGAGACTTTCTGAAACAGTTCCCCAAACATCCTGCTGTCATGGCTAATGGCTCCGCTCACGGATTCTCCCCAGTGACGGATGGCCTTGGCTTGTGTCTGCCTCTCTCCGTTCTAACCCTGACAGGAGGGAAAGGGCTGTCCCAGAGCCTGGTGTGGCTACTCAGGCAGTGTGATTGCTCTTATCTCAGGGGAAGACAGGATTGCCGTAGACGCAGGTCCAGCACTGGGGTGTGCGACCTGCGTCTGTCTCTGAGCTCTCATTCTTTCCTGCAGAGAGACCTCGTCTCGGGCCTGTTATTTTTCATCATGACGTTTCATTCTCTTGGCCTCCCATTAATCAGTTTGAGTAATAAAGCAAGGTCTTTACAATCAGAGAGATTTGGGTTCAAATGCTGCCTACCATTCATACTGTTGGCGTGCTGGAGCAGGTAACGCAGAACTAACAAGTGACTGCTTCCCTATGAAGAGACCACTGCGTTAGTGTTAGGGAGGGTTCGGTTATGGACCTCATGCCAAATTCGTGCATCACTTACTACCAGTGTTTCTATCTACTGCATAGGATATAACGGATCGATACAATGAGTTGTGAATGAAAGGTAGAGTAAAACAGAAAAGAGAGGGTAATATTTCAATTAGTATTTTTCCACAAGATAGAGAAAGCCAAATGTTTTGTATTTAATGTAGCTAGTTGCTATACCAAAAGGCTCTCCTGGAGGTGATAATTTTTCATTTCTTTTTTTTTTGTCTTTAGCAACATAAGGACTAGATAAGAAGAAATAATCATGCTGAAATCTCCAAGGATACCTTCTTAAAATGGTGAATGGTCATGTCATTTTTGGTGGTAGTTTCTGTTATGAATTTCATGGAGAATGAGTATCTTCTATGGTCCAGGAACAAGGTTTCATAAAGTTGTTTAATCTTAGAAAATTGCAAAAGACAATTCGTTGTTTTGGGGGACTTGGTACCTTGGAAGGCACTGAGCATGGTAATTCTACATTCATTCTTTGATTTTTATTGGCTTCTTTCATAGCGGGGCATGGATGCCAAAATTGCTGAGTGTAAACTGAGACATAACACTTGGGAACGTGATTTTACTTTTCCAGAATGATCGTGGGGTTCAACAGTCAGACACCATTAGTGCGTGGACAAATACTGCTCAGCAGACTGTGATGGGGAAGCATGAATAAAGAAGCTGTGTGATAGTGGAGATCCACAAGAAAACAGATCAACTGCTATTGCAATCCCGAATAAGGAGCATGGTAATCCAAGTATTGCAATCTCTTTCTCTGTCCTCCTCACAATCCAAAAAGTTTTTACAATGGGATTTACAATCCCATTGAGACGTTACTGTAATCCTGGCAAGTTAATTCTAATCTGCCACCTCCAGTGTGAACCATGGGGAGAGTAAAAACACCAAGACACATTCCAAGTTAAGGGTACCCCATGAGGCTGTGCAGACAGAGGCCCTGATTGTAGGCCTCTCCCAGAATTTATTGTCTTGTGATGAAGGGGGTGGTTTGATGATGAGTGACGGTGAGGATGGTAGGAATTACTTAGGTAACTTGAGCTGGTTGGCCAGGTAAGGAGAAACGCATCTTTGCAAAATGCAGATAATGACATGCGGAAGGATCCATCTGCATAATACAATTAAGGTAACAACTGAATTGTTTTTGGAGGCTGTTGCCTCAGTTTCTGATACATAAACTTTTGTGCCCCTGGGACTCAGAGCCTCTTTATCTCGAGGCTCATACCCAGTGGACATTCCTGGAGCTGACTGGCTCTACTGTCCCGCTGTGGTCATATCTTTTATAGAGAGCTCTATGGGAGGAAACAGGAGACTGTCTGATGGCTTTAGAGATTACATACCAGTGCCTGTCTAGCCTTATTTGCAATGCTTAGAGCCAATTGAAGACAGAAGGAAATACCATAGTCAGCTCTGTACATCTCAGTACATGGAAATAAACTTCAATATAATCAAAGTCACAGCAATTGTTTTGCATGCAAGGGGAGTCAGTCAAATTGTCTCTTATAAACTGCAGTTCAGTTTATTCTATACTTGTATTGGAACAGGGACTTTGAGTCAATGTTGACAGGGGTTTTGGGGCAAATAAATTAACAGGGACAAGTATTGATGTTTCAAGAGAATTTTTCAACTTCCTGTTGCATGAGGAAATAAGGTTTTAGTAATTAATGGAGAAAAATTAAAGGAATGTGTCTCCATACTGATGATATTAGACAGTGTGCTCTCTTTTATGTTTTTGTCTTCAATTACCTATTTTTATTTGCAGGATATTTATTACCTTCTTTCCAAAGTGAGAATTTTTGTCTTGCATGTGAATAGTGTGACCCTAATCCTGCCACATCAGTTAAATGAGATTAGGAAATGCTTCACAACATTAATAAAGCATATTCCTGGGTTTGTTTGGGTGGTCATGTGTTTGTGACCTTGAGTCTATATCTGGTCCCTGTGATTGCTCTCTGGTGCTATCCCTTGCTCTGCTTCTGGGCCACCATGAACTGAATTTTATATATATATATATTTCTCTTGGGGTTTATTCATTTTTTGTTTGCTTTGTTTCTTTTGTTTTCTAATTTGTTTTAGGCTGGGTTGTTTAGGATGGACCTTATTTTACTGGCTGTGACTACTCTTTTTCATATATAAGATTTATATATTGTCATAATGTTTGCAAAACTGAACTTCTTTGGTCACAACTAGGTGAGATTTCTGTCTCTTCCCACTCTGATTTCCTTCAGTCCCACCAGTTCTCATGTGGGATAGTGGCAAGGGTTTTGGGAATTTGACAAATGATGACTCTAGTTTGGGATAATTTAGTCTGGGCTTACTTTGACTTGTAGTTCACAGACAACCATACATAATTAAACTTCTGCTAATTGGCCTAGTTTCTGTACTGATTTATCAGGTGCTTGTGATAAAAAGATGCAGGGCTAGAGATGCCACTAGGAATGAAATGTGTCCTACTGGAAAGGTGTTTGGCCTTGGAAGTAGGTCAATGGTAGAACAATAAATGATTTAAAATATGTCAAACTGGAAGATTATCAGTGAAAAAAATTTTTTCCCAAAAAAAGTACTTGACACAGAAATATTTGATAATAATCTTCAGAATTTACATGGCATTACAAACTATTATTTATGAAACTAAAATAAAGATTCTAAATTGTTAATAATTTTAAAAAGACAAATCCAATCAACCAATCTAGAAAAAGATTAAATTATCTTTCTGCTTTTTTCTATCAAAAATAATGGTACAAAATCAAAATGTGAAGATGCAATCAAGGAGTGTACAGCTAGAATATATAGGAGAAGCCAGACATGGTGTCACACACTTGTAATTCTAGCACTCAGAAGGCTGAAGCAGGAAGATCACCACAAGTTCAAGGCAAGCCTAGGGTACATAGTGAGTTCAAGACCAACCTGAACTACATAGCAAGATGCAGTCCCAAAATGAAATATATACAGAAGCGTTTCAACTGTTATATAATGAAATATTATTTCTCCTTGATTTTTTGATGTTTGTGATATTTTAAAAATTTGTACCTTGCAATTTCCTTTCTTTTAAAAATATTCATGCATGTACCTAATGTTGCATCCTTGTCCCTAAAAAATAAAGACCTTAAGTCCCAGAAATCTGGCCTGTCCCTAGGCTTACCTTTCCCCCACATCTACTGCATCATTAGTAGGAAGAAAGAGATGTAATGTCTTCTTTGTTTTAATAGTGATGAACTACAAACAGTTTGCTTTAATATGTATTACTCCATGGAGTATAAATCATACCACCAATTGTCCAATGTTCCCAACACCAGAGACCCTAAAATAAGAAAAACTGATGTTTAAGATGACGAATTATGGTATACAGCTTAGCATATCTGAAATAGAAAGAGGCAACTTAGAATTTAGAGGACTCATTCCATGTCTCATCTCCCCTCAGCTGCTCTGTCTATTTAAGCCCTAATATATTTAGCAATCAGTTATCAGGAAGACAGCAGGTTAGAGAAGATATGAGAATAAACTACAATAAGTCAGGCTGGGTTTGAATTTTAGCTCTCCTAAGTAATACCTGTACAGGAGCCTGGACAGTAGCACAATCCTTTGCACAGTGATGTCTTCATGTGTGGCATATGGCTTAGCAGTGTGAAGCTTGCAGGCTTGCTATAGCACTTAAACCGATATATGTAATATATCTAGTTGTTACATATCTAGTTGGTTCAATACCTAAGTCATGCTAAGTGCTATAAGCTATGTGTGAAAAGAGATAAGTTGTTGGAGATATTTTTAAGAATGTAAGGATTGATAAAGAAACCAAACTCAGTAAGCTACGTACTTCAGACAACAATCCCAGTTCTCCAAAAACCTTAGTATGAAGAAGGAAATATGCCCCAAGAAGAATTTAAAATGATTTTTATTTTACAGCATAATAATATCAATTATTTTAATGTGTGAATGAATGCGTGTATGTGTCATGAAGGAGCTAACACAGGATCTCACACATGTTAGGCAAAAACTTTGCTACAAATCGGGCGTGTTGGTACACACCTGCAACCCCAGCACTCGGAAGGCTGAGCACTTGGAGGATGGTTGTGAGTTTGAGGTCAGCCGGAGCTGCACAGTGAGCTCAAGGCCATCCTGAATTACATCGCAAGATCCTGTCTCAAAAAGCCAACCAAACCAAACCAAACCAACTAAATAAAGTTCTGCTACAAAGCCTCAGACACAGCTCTGAAACTGATTTTTTCATAACATCTTGGAATCTCTGCATTAAAAGTTTCATATTTTTGTTCACTGTTCAACATTTAGGTTGCTTTCTCAAACAAGATTTCCCAAGGAATCAGTCTGTAGACTCTAAATATTAAAAGCTACTTGCATTACTTTCCTGCTGCTGCTGTGATGGATCACCGTAAAGCCAGTGTTTTAATACCACAAAAAATTTTTGTTGAACAGCATTGCAATTTGTAAGCCTGAACTGCATCTCCTGGGGCTGAATCCAGTGCTAGCAAGACTGCATTTCTCCAGGGGTTTCCGGGGAAGAGTTTGCCTCTGTCATTCCCAACTCTTAAGCCAGTCTGCATTGTTTTTTAAATTTATTTTTCTGAGTCTGTGTTTGCAGTAGACAATTACCACCTCCCCAGTGGGGAGCTGGTATATATACATGACACATGTTAGTTCTTTTTCTTACCTTCTTACCTTCCTGTCCCTCCATCTCTTGTTCACCGTCCTTATTGTAGAAGATCTGTCTACCTGTTTCTTATTACTTATCTTTCATTTTACACGTTAATCATTTGTATTTTGGGCTAAGCTATGCGGCAGACTCCTGTGCTCCGTCCTCAGGGCTCTCCAGATGGCTCCATAGCCACGGGTCCAGATCTTAGACTTTGAAACTCCTGCCCTCTTTACCTTTGCAGTGGGCTCAGCCAATTGCTATATTGTTTTGTTGTCTCTTTAATCACTTAAGATACTTACATTTTTGTTTCAGAGTTAGGCTTATTACTTGCCAGCCAGAAAAGTTTCATTAAACACTTCTACTCTCACTTAGAATTTGATTCAAATTCCAAACTCTAGACTTCCCCATGTTTCTCATGTTGAAGTCTTTTCTTCTAACTATTCTGAGGGTATTTAACACCTGCCTTTGTCCCAAATTGTTTTCCTGTTTGCTTGTTCCAAACTACTTTCCTCCATGGCTGCTATTTTTAAGTGGGGACAGTTATTCTTGGAACCAAGTCTCTATAGGTGGGCAGGATGCTGCGTAACTCTCCTCCAGAATGGGTGCACAACCTGAGGAATTCTCTTAGAACCCGGCATGGATATCAATGACCGCAGTGGGTTTGAATCCTACCCTCCTCCATACTGGTGGTACAGGAAGAGTGAGGGGGCTGAGGAGAGAAGGACTCAAAGAAGCTTTCCTCTAGGTTTAGAGAAATTTATGTTGCAAGGGGAAAACATGTTGGTAACTTCAGGGATTTTAGATGTTTCTGTGCTGTGTGCCAAACATGCCATCCTTGAGATTCCATTTATAGTCAGCCCGAATCAGTCATTTTTTGGTGCTCAGACAACGTACCTGATACTGCAACTTAAAGGAAAAGACATTGATTCTTGGCTCATGATTTCAGAGGTTCCAGTCCATGGTCAGCTGTCTCCAGCACATAATACCATAGTTCAGGAGACATATAATCAGTCATGGCACATTTCCTAATTTCTTTTACTCACCTGCATTCCACATTATGGTCCGCCCCATCCCCGCCACTACCTTGTACAAATCCCCCCATGAGACATAGTCTTTCACTCTTCCACTGAACTTTGGGGAACTTCTGGGCCATCTGCTTGCTTCTGCACCTGTTTAATGACTATTTCCTCACTACTTTGTCTTTGTTAAAATAAGGCAGACCCATGAGGATTCTACCAACATTTCCCCACTCAGCTAGTGTGGACTTCATTTGCTTTTTTATTTTTTCTTTTTCACCTTTCTCTTTTCTTACAACCAGAAGTTCATGCCTCTTTTGGTTACTTCTCTTTTTTCTTCTGATGGGTGGCAGTTATTTTTTTTTTGGAAGCTCCTATGATCTAGCAAAGACCTTTTATCACCTCTCCTATGATTGATTATCTTAGAACTCTTCCTCTTCCTTGGTCTTTCTCCTTCTCTTCCTCTCCTTTTCTTTCCTCCTTCTCTACTTTCTTCATCTTTCACAATCACATCTTTCTGCTCTGCTCCCCTTGAGTGGACCTCTTCTACAAGAAAAAATGATCTAAACATCTTCCAGTGCTTAATCTTTTGAAATTCAGTATTGTTATTGGAAATCTAGTTAGAGGTGAAGCTCTGGAATTTGCTATTATCCTTGAAATCATAGCATCTATCATCTCTCTGTCTACAACCTTGGATTTTTTTTGATTTTAAGAAAGAGCATACTTTTTAAAAATGTCAAGGATTTCAAAGTAAGTGTCCTATTTTCTTATTTTCAATGAACTTCTTATTTTTATCTCTTTGGTCATGGATTGCTTCATTCATTATTATTATTATTACTTTCTTGAAAATACCATGACTTCCTCTGCTCTCATTTTCCTCTTTTTTACCAACCACAGAAGGAAATTATGACTCATATCCTTTCTGTCTGCACCTGGGCAGTTAGATCTGACTGAGAGAAAATCTCACAAGTAAGACAATCACTTGTGTTTCCCTACGCGATCACTAAGCGGAAAGGAGAATTGCCTAGGATCTTCCATGTGTCCCTAATAGGTCTTTTTATCATGGTCCAAGAGGACTATGGCAAAGCTAATTCTCTATTCAAACCATCCTTTCATCTTTCTCAGGGATGACTAATTTCATCTTTCAAACATAAAACTGAAGTCATCAGAAGTGAATGCCTATATCATTTCCGACACAGAAGCCCTCTTAATATGCACTGTGTGACAGCTCATGTTCATCTCTCAGGGGTATGCATCTAGGATCATAAATTCTAAGACTAAGATGTACCTCTTCTCCTCACTTCCAAGGTGATTACGTGTGGATGCTACATTACCCCCCAGAGAAGTTTCTCTGAAAGGGAAGATAAAGTTTGGCTTTTGCCATTTCACCATTCCAGTGTTGTTATAGAAACTCTGTTGTCCTGTTTTTGTTTTCCAGACCCACAGATTTGGGAAAGGAATTTTCTAGGAGAAGTACCTGCACATAGATATAAACCTCACCCCGTCTGGGAGGAAGGAGGCAGCCTACGGTGGGCAGGACCTCCTTCTGAGGCTCTTTGTCAGAGGCACCTTAATGTGTGTTACATCAACTCTGCGTTTTGCTGGTGCATTTCTCGAATAAGACTAGATTTCAGTGGTAACAACTGCAGATTCAGGCAACTTCTGGACTCCAAATGGTGATGGAAAGCTCATCCTTTTCTCACTTCTCCAAATCTATCTTGAGAAATAGCTGCCCAGATTGGGACCACTCTAACAACTTCCAGACCTGTAGAAATATGCACATGTGTTGGATTTCTTTCCCTCTTGCATTTCAAATGCCTCCATCTTTAACAAGTCACTTTCTCCTGCATCCTTAATTTTAATTTCTCTGGTGAATCTTTCCTCAATAGCCTGTGAGCAGTCTGCAACATTGCCCACTTACTATTTTTTTTTATCTTCATTTGGTGTCTTAACACAATTTTCCCCAGAAACTGCTATTTCCTGTGTTTCCATTAATAATCAAAAATTTCAGCCATTATTGTTTGTTCTTTAGTTTATTGGTCACTGATGGCTGTGTGTATTTTGTTTTGAATTTGAAGATTAAAAAAAAAAATCTAAAGTTTCATCCGAGATGCCCAGATGCCCAACATCCAGAATCAATAAGAATATGCTGTAATTAAACTCCAGTCACACAGTTTCCTTCCAAGGCTACCGCCCTAAACTTTGACCTTGAATCTGTTGTGTTTCCTACTGCTCCATTTTATAGATGCCGTTAAAAAAATGCCTTACTGCTATCATGCATGCCGTGTCACTAGGCAATGGACTGACTCCACATTATAGTCCTAAAAATCTGATTGGTTTATTTCATTTCTTACAGTATTCTTTTATGTGAATACACTACATTATTTCTGCCTTTATATTGTTTCAAGTGTATCTGACACATGCCTTTGAATTTTTCTATAGGGTAAACCAGGGAGCAGAATCTCAGTACAAGAAGTTGTGTTCATTTCAGTTTCATTAGGTTTCTAATTGCTTCCTAAATTAGTTTTATAAATTGGTAATGTCAGACATCCTGAATTTTGTCAATTATCAGATGCATAGGCAGCATCTTCTCGCTGTTTCATTCATTCACAGCTTCCTGTGGGGCTGTATCTATTTTTGTATTTATTAGTTATTTTTCCCTTTGGGAATTGTCTGTTCCATTCAATTAATTCTTTTCTGTTTTCCTTATTGAATTTTTTACATTATAAATATTGACTAGTTGGCATTCTTTTCATTTCCTGAAGATTCAAATGTCTTATTTGGTATACAGTAGAAGTATCTTGTTCCAATGTGACTTCTTTCTAATGCTATATCTATACCTTTACATTCCTGAGACCTACAATCCTGATTTTGTATAACCAAAAATGTCAAGTTTTTCTTTTTTCTTGTTTTAAATTATCTAGGAAATTTTTCACATTTTTAGTACTCCTAAAGATGTTGTATTTTTTTGCATAATACAGATTAGATTTTATGCATTAGATATTTAATGCATCAGGAAGATTATTTTTCTGGGATGTAGGGTACTGCTCTAGACTTTATTTCACATTAAAAAAATTAACTGGCCACCTTTCCAAGTAATGTGGCATTATGTACTGATGTGTACACCATACACGCCAGGCACAAATGCACATATACTCTTGTCTGGTTCAGGTGTCTCCACCAGATATTTTCTTTTATATATAAGCCCCTGCCTTAATTTTTTCATTACCATAGCTTTTTAAGTCTTAAGTCTCACAGGGAAAGCCACTTACCTCTTTTAGTCTTTATAATTCCTTTGGAAAATGTCAGATAATTACTCAGTCAAGTAATTTTAGAAATAATTTGTTTGGTCCCACAAAAAATCATGTTCACATTTTGATTTAAATAACCCTGAACATATGGATTTTTGGGTGGGAGGAATGGACAACTTCAGGATAGTGAGATTTTCTATTTATGAGCAAAGTATACATTCTCTTTTATGTAATTCCTAAAATCTCCTTCAGTAATACCTTATACATATCACAAGATGATTCTTCCTCATATTTTGTTATTTATTTCTATATGCCTTTAGGTTTATTCCTAAATGCCTTCAGTTACTTTTGTGAATGATGCCTTTTTCTGTGAGATATATTACTATTGGTTAGATGTTTGGTGTTTATTTTTGCATTTTGATCTTGAATTTGTCAGTGCTTCAATATTTTCTTAAGTATGTGCATTTTGTGTACAAATCTTCAAAATGTTACGCAAGAATGATCATTTTTACTCTTCATTTTCTGGTTCTGAGAATCCTTTTGAAAAATAGTTGTACACGGTATAGCAAAAGCAAGATGGAACTGTCTAGAAGGAGGAGGAGGAGATGGGGAGCAGCCAGGGGGCGGAGCTCTGGGTAGGCGGCACAGGAAGGCCTGTGAACTTCAAGCTGCGGCTCACTGCGGGCGTTCCCTGTACCGCAGTTCCTGGCCATCATGGACCAGATGCCTCTTTCCGTGGGCATTGGCCACTGTTGCTTCATTCCCCTTGGACTTTGCTCACTGGACCTGTGTGTGCAGCGATTAGGGAAGCATTGGCCACTGTTGCTTCATTCCCCTTGGACTTTGCTCACTGGACCTGTGTGTGCAGCGATTAGGGAAGCTGCGCACGTGCCTGGGTCTTCCCTTCTCCTCCCATGGTGTGGCTACTACCAGTGCCCAGGGACTAATTTTCTAGCAGCAAAGACCCCTATTGAGACTGGCGAGCAGTTTCCATTCTCCTTCAACAAATCCAACTCCTGCAGCACCGGATTCCATGCCTATGGCTTATTCACACCGACGCCAACCTTAATCAATTTCCAGTTTCCTAAGCATACCCCTGCATTTGCTCCCCTAAAATTTTAAGAATTTTAATCATACTCAAGCCTGAGATGAAGCACCCAAACCATTTGTGCCTGTTGCTCAAATTCCCTCCTGAGTGTCCCACTCTGAGGGCATGCCTTCTAGAAGTTTCTGCAGCAGTATTCTTCACCTGACTCAACTCATGTCTTCCTGAAACATGTTGCTACAACGACATAAGTCACACTTCTTGGGTTGCCTTGTGAATTTACTACTTCGAAATAAACCATGCTTTTCCTGTTCATCCTGGTGTATAAGCATTCAGCATATTTTATTGAATAGATGTTGATCTAAGTGTTGTTTAATCCATTTTCTAGTATCTAGGAGATGCACTAAGAAGACTACAATCACATCTCAGATTTATTATACACGGAATTTGCATCTCCCTCTTACAGCACTCGACTTAATAGTTTTCAAAGAAGGTATAACAAAGTACTCTGCCCACCATTGTCATGCGTTTTGTTACGCTGTTCACTAGATTTCTAACCCTCTGGGCTTTTATAAAGATAAATCCAATTCATCCTTTAAAACTCAGCAGGAATCTGAAAATACCCTAGCCAAGGAGGCTTTGAGCCTGAGAGCTTCCATATCGCTGGTGCAGCATGGGGCACCGGCTGGTGATGTCTTCCTTGTGGTCTTGTTTCCTCAGTAAAATATTAAGATAGTCATGAAGTAAATGTTGGTGTACTGTTAGGGAATAGAAATGACACTTTTTGAATGAAAATTCTTTTTATATAATGAGAGAAGTTGGGCTTAATATAAAGTAAGAAAAGTATGGGGTTTTTTTAATGTAGAAAAAATGCATTTGGCTATGCTATTAAAAAGTAATTCACATTCATGCCTGAAGAGGAAGAGATAGTGCACAGTACTAAACTGTGCAAACCCTCAGTGTAGACCAAGGAAACAAAGGTTTACTATTGTGTGTGTATGTGAAATCCTCAAAATTTTTAGTTTTCTCATGTAAAAGAGTCATAAATACTAGCAAGATATGTGTTTTACTTTAGGGAGAAAAGAGTTTTGTATAAACTGTAAGCTCTGGAGAAGTAAGATATCCCTTTTATCCCAAAATGAGTAGCAGAACATGAAGCATATATTTATTCCATATATCATGGCTATGAAACAATAAACGGCTATGAATTATTTTCATTTTTAAACGAAAATTTGAACAAAGATCTTACTTGATGGAAATATTTGACTTCAAGTGAGGTACAAAATATTTTAAAGTTTGCTTATGTACCCTCAAAATACAGTACACATGCATCAAGTGTGATACGTGTAAGATCCAGTTGTCATCAAGCAGTTAAAATGGATCTTTAATGCTGGGAGTTTTTCTGAAAGGTGAATTGCTTCTTTAAGCCTCCTCATGCTGCATATAAACTGCTACCACTGGCCAGATGATGAGGGGAACTCCACATTGTTGGTCTTATGCACCAGCACATGGCTAAATCTACACAGGAGCATTTCCTAGGTGTTACCTTGTCCTCCCATAAATTGGAGCAGTCTCTGCACTGCTGGACTAACCGCCCTCCCAGTTGGCCAAATTGCAAACTTGTTTTTCCATTCTTAGGGGCTTTTCTTATACTTGGATAAAGTGACATGCACAAACCCAGAGCCCAGGAACCCAGATGGCTGGGGCCCAGGTTGACCAAGCTCCAGCCTACAACGCAGGGAGAGATGAGAGTGCAGACCATGGTGCAGGGGCAGGTTTGGGCTCAAAAGTGGGGCTCCAGGATGCTGAGTCCAGGAGCTTGCAAGTGAGCTTGTTCACATCCACACATGCTAGAAAATGTCTCAAATTTTATTTAAATTATTGATAAAACTTCTATTTTTTTCTTATGCTTTAAAACAGGCTCAGTTGCCGGGAGTATTGGCACATGTCTGTAATCCCAGCACTTGGGAGCTGAGGCAGGAGGATTGCTGCTAGCAATTGAGGCTAGCCTGAACTACATAATGAGGCCCTGTCTCAAAAATAAATAAACAGGTAAATAAAATAAAATACACTCAATTATTAAGAGATAATTTTGAAAATTCAGTAAAGAAAAAGAAGTCCCATCTCTCTAGTCAACCTCTATTCATATTTTAAAATTTAAATTTTTAAAAAAATTCCATTTTGCTTTTTTGTTTTTGGAAATTGGCTCATGTCTTTCAACACAATTGATGTCTTAGTGTATGGGTAACACATAGCCAAAATTAGAAGGAAAAAAACTATCATAATTATCATTATCTTATTATTAGTATTAAATTTGTCCTTGATTACTTATAGAATCTGCTGTAATTTCTTTAGCAGTTTCACATTGTTGGACTCCTCTGCTAGCCACTTGTCATGACGGTGAAGAGAGTGTGATGAATTCCTCCAGACATGACATTTTTCTCATTTCCAGATCCTCACGAAGTGGTGAAATTACTTGGTCACCACCGGCCACATCTTATCTGATGCACTGCTGCCTCCCAGAAACCTTATCATGCTTAACACTGTCTTTTTAATAACAAATACGCCAGATGCTGATTCATCTCCAAGGCTTAAAACATGGTGCCTTCCACTGGCAAAGCACTTTGATGTCATACTTGGCCGTGGAACATTCAGCGATGACCCTGTTAGATCTCATGCAAACAGCGGCAAGGTGAACCTTTCGGCTTCTCCACCACAGATCCTGGCTTGAAAACCCCAATACGAGATTTTTTCTCTCTGAGCTTTTTGGGCAACCCCTTCAGTAGCAGTTTCCAAAAGAATTCTAGAGATTAGGAAAGTGTTCTCTTATTCTTAATCCTTCTTAATTTTCCTCCTTCTTGCATAAGAACTAGGGGTAAAGAACACTACTCTGTATGTTCTGAGACTACCTTGTAGACTTAGTAAATTATCTTTCCAGATAATGTACAGTGATGGATGACAAGATATAAAAACAGAGCTACCTCTCATCACCTAGGACCTCAACCAATTTCCCCCAAATTGACCTTTAACAGGACTGAGGTCAAAGAAATAAAAAAAATTGGTAGAAAGGTGACTACTAAGTCATAACTAACAATGCACTTTTAAGACTACAACGTTTGGAACTCAGACAAAGTCATTCAAGGTGACCTACAACATCATTACCTTGGTCAAATCAAGATGCCTTTCTTTCTAGACCCCGAATCACACCCAGAATTCCTCAGAATACTGGCTCCACTTAGAAAGTAAAGAGCAGGAAACTGATCCTCAGATAAAGGAACAAGTTGAGAGAATTCAAAGAATACTCAGATTATCCATCTGAAAAAATCTGGGACCATACCTGCAATATGGACCCAAGAGAGTGGGGCACATTTTCCTGGGGTTTTTACTCCCTCAACAGTTCCAGGAATTCAGCACTTCATCCTGTTTTGGGCCCACACTCTATTTGTGTGAGTGTGTACTCTTTAATACTAGCATAGTAAACCCATCCCAGGCCTCTCATTGAAAATTCTTTCCTCACAGCAAGTGTCAGCAAATTTACAAACTTATTCTACAAGCTGGGCCAGTTAGGTTCCCCTGTCTCAGCTTCAGGAATTGCCTAAGGCCAGCAAACTGACTTGCGTGGACTTGTGATTCTGGCACTGAATGGTGACGTCTCTAGTAGCAGGAAAATGATGCAGGCAGGGAGAAAGCAGTAACGACAGCTCTGATTTACTGTGCACCTTCCTCCCCAGGTTCTGTAATAAATATCCTATGAAAATTGAGCCATCTCATGCTGCTCCAATTTAAATTTTTAATATTTAAGTAATGAAAAGCATATTTTATCTGTTTAGTGAGATCCTTGGCTTGGTGGAATGGTAGAAGTTTGTTTTCTTCCTGCTACGGCTTTTCAGTGTCACAGTGACATGCATCCCTTACCTTTCCCTGCCCTGACCTCGGGAATACTAAATGGACCAGATGAGTGTCAAGTCAATACGTTGGTTCTTAGTTCACCTCTATCCCTTCAACCCTGGATCGAAGTCAGCCCGGACTTGTGTTCCCTGAGCTTCCAGGTTGCTGTGGTCAGCGTGCGCACATTTCCCTCTTACTGCTCGACTTTTCTGCATTCATCTCCATCTGATCCTATTTGAAAGAGAGGAGGCAGGAGTGGTGAAGGTCCTCTGTCTTTCTCAATAGGAGCAGTTTTTGTTAGGATTAATGCTCTCTGGACATTATAGATGCACAAATGGCTTGGTAGCACTTTTGCAGATTTCTTTGCTATCTCCTTGCAGGGAGTCGTTCCTGAACATCACTGATGGGATATGGTATGGCTGATGATTGGCTGCTCTCTCTCCCTTAGCTTCTGCATCTAATGGTACACCTCCATCTTCTGTCTGCTGGGACCAAATTCAACCCTCCCAGAAGTCTGCATGGCTGCTATTCTTTCCAGATGACTAGAGCTTGGTTTCCTCTAGTACATCTACTTACCCATCAGCATACATAAGCAGCTGTGGGATGAATTTTAGTGCATGACCTACAGCCAGAGAAGCTGCACCCATTTCCCCGGCACTGGGTTTCTCTGAAGAAGAACATACACTGGTCTCCAGAATCCAGGTGCCACTTTTGGGTCTCCAACACCTGTCACCTCCAATATTGCCCTGGTCCTCTGGCAACAGTGATCATGCATTCGATGCCCAAAGGAGATGGTGAAGAGCCGATGCCACCATAATTAGATGTTGTTGTGAAACTCTAGAGATGGCAGAGATGTAGCTTGGCTGTCAGGAAGCATGAATTTAAATCTGGCCTTTGCTATTTTTAGATTTTTGTAACTTTAAGAATATCACTGAATTGTTCAAGTCTCAGGAGTCACAAGAACATGTTATTGGGCAAATCAGAAAGGAAAATAGAGTCAATGTGCTATAGGCCGTACATAGCTACCCTAAGATTTCCTTTTGTGTTGACATGGATTTCTTAAATTTAGGGGACACCTACCCACCTGCCAAGAGTGGGCTTTCTTTTTACAAAATAGTCAGGCTTCCCGAATAACATGGAACAAAGATATACGTGCAGTGTGTGCAGGAATGAGTTTTTCTGGGAATAGTATACTGGGTCTCCCATCTGAGAATAAAATTCTTCAATCTTTTGCTTGTTTGTTTGAGACAGGGTCTCACTACACAGTCCAGGCTGGCCTTGAACTCACTCTGTAACTGTGTAGTCCAGGCTCCTTGCGTTGATCCTCTTGCCTCAATCTCCCAAGTGCTGGTTACAGGTGTGCACCACTATGCATGGCTTCATTCTTTCAACTGGTAATGTCGCTGCTGAGGGCTCAAGTGCCTGTGGTATTGAGGGCCAAGTAAGGTGCATGGAGGGTCAGTAGTACAGGTGGTAAAAGAATTTAGGAATACAAAAAAGACACAAGTTTGTTTAGTTCAGAGTACATGGTAAGAGGGACAGCAAGCGTATTTCCAGGAGAGAAATTGCAGAGCCAAGATGAGAGGCTGGGGTTTGCTAAGGGGCAGGATGTGGGTTAAGGATCTGTGCAGCAAATCTAGATATCTTAGAAATGCTATTTCTGGTACAACTGGTTTTTATCGATCTTTTAGGAACAGCTTTGCTGTTTCCAAAATTGTATGCTAAAGTTGCAAACTGTCAAAGTTTTTTTTTTTTTGCTTAAGCCTCACAAAATGCCCTTTGGACTTACACAAGGATGTCTGCATACTTCAGCTTTTTTGAGAAAGATCGGTCATTCATTAGCTCATGAGGGGACTGAATAGCTCTGATATTTATTTTTGTCTTGTGCTGTTCTTACTTAGCATCAGTCCAGTGCCACATGAATGCCCAGTGAGCCCAATGCAGGCTTGTATCACCAGAGTATTAACTGATGGGTCACCAAAAGAATAAACTGGCATAACTGTCCCTCACCTTACATCTGACCTCTTCTTGTAAACACTCTGGTTTTCTCTTCACACACCTAAGACTGAGATAATCACAAATTGTTTTCTCAGTTTATGCCTCCTAACTGAGTGTAGAATTGATTTCAAAAAACCATAGAAAAGCATGACATTCATTTCAATATTTCACCCATCGCCAGGTGCTAACACTGAACCTGGGATTTGATCAAGGTCTTTGGTGGTGGAATAAACCACATAGTTTGGCATTAATGCAGGTATTTCCATGAAACACAGGTGAGCTGATCCACATGCCTTGCAACCAGAATATTTTCATTGGTGTGTGCTTCAATTCTCTTATCACTTTGGCTAAGCCCACCTCTGTCTGCTGGCATCGATTATATTTTTCTTTAGTGTCCTCAAGTTAACCGCCATGCTTTGGCCATTATTTTAGTTAGTTTTCTCATTGCTGAGACAAAATATCTGACACCTCAAGTTAAAGGGGGAAAGGTTTACTTAGCTCAAATTTTCAGAGGTTTCAGTTCATAATAGGCTGGCTCCAAGGCAGGGTGGCACATGACAGAAGGGCAACAGGTCATGGTGGCAGAAGATAGAAAAAGTAACAAGAAAGAGAGACAAGCCTCTTTCTGTCCCTTATATTGTATGCAGCATGCCAGGAGTAAGGCAGCTCCAATCCAATCAGTGGACTGATCTAGTAATCATTCACCCTTAATCTTAGCACCTTTAATCCCAGCATTGCACTAGGAGTTAGTCATACTCTAGATTCAGCCGCCTCCACTAAAACCCTATGACCACATGAGGCTCTGGGGGGACATCTAGACACA
The DNA here is from genome assembly GCA_004027455.1 of Hydrochoerus hydrochaeris. NCBI lineage: Eukaryota > Metazoa > Chordata > Mammalia > Rodentia > Hydrochaeridae > Hydrochoerus > Hydrochoerus hydrochaeris. Next base: position 418,407 of record PVLA01000199.1, on the reverse strand, counting down.
GCCATAACAGACATCACAGAAGATGCTTAATAAAGCAGTATGTTCACTGATTCAAATGTAGGCTGTATGTTCCTACCTCAATTCTTTGCATTTACTGTATTCACTTCCTAAAATGCTTGCCCCATTTTTTGTTATTGTGCTTTCTGAAGTGTAATCTATCTCAATTTATGACAAAGTAAGAAAATTAGCTCCACAGATTGTATTTTTTTCTCTCAGTTTCTGTAGCGATCTGGAGCTATTCCCCAAGGACAGTTCATTGGGTACCAATCACATTAGCATATATAAATATTGTTTTTAGGAGTTAATTTCTAAATAATTGGCAAGCTAAGAAACTGAAACAGTAAATAAGAACCAAAATGTATAAGAGATATTGAGAAATAGCAAGAATTTTTCAAAAGGAAAGAGAAACTAGGGAGGGGGGAGGAAACAAAGGAAGAGAAAAGAAAACATTGATACAAGAAAGATAAAATGAAAACAAAGCTTTGTATATGAGGAGAAGGGAGGTCTGAAGGGAGGGGAAGGGATTAGGAAAAAAGAGGAATTAGATATATCCTGTACAGGAACAAATTTCCCATGATGAATGTGACCATTATGTATATCTAAATTGTACCCATAAACTTAACTTTAAAAAGTAGAATCCAGATATCCCATTTCAGGAAGGAGGAATAGAATGGAGACTCAGAGGAGTTTTCTATGATCAGTGTGTGGAAATCATGGTCTAATAATACAGCTGCCTCTGTGATTTGGTAAGTATATTGAATGGAAGTGAAGCCTGTCTACCCTCTTGGAATATTTGAGATTCCAGATTCTGACTCTATCTGAAGCATGATAACCAGCACTCAGATCATATCCAAGGTAAAAACACGCAGTAGGTAAAACTATGGCAAAGGAATAATTGGATGGTGAGCAAAAATTGTGCAAGTAGAAGAGCCTTATTACACAGGCTCCTTCTGATTCCCAGAATCTACCACGAGGCAAAGAATCTACTGTTTTCTGTGTTGCATCTGTCCTAGCAAAGAGAAAAGTAACCAAGGCAGAAACTCTTGAACATTGTTGTTGGGGATGTAAGTTGGTACAGCCATTATGGAAAACATTATGAAGATTCTTAAACAACTAAAAACGACACTGTTCTATGATCCAGCATTTCCACTGCTGGACATATACTCAGTTTGCTAAAGAGACATCTGAGCTCCTGTGTCTGCACCATAAGGGCTTCTATTGTTGAGTTGTTTGAATTACTTACATGTTCTGGATATAAATCCCTTGCCAGATAAATAATATTTATTTATATTTATTGTAGTGCTTTTATTTTTCTGGCTTGCACTTTCTACTTTGCTTACGTGTGCATTTCCAATTTTTTTCACTTACCTTGAGTTCAGTGTTATGTTTCCCCACCTTGTTATCTAATTCACTTAATTCAGTTTACTGTCATGAAGTTATATTCAGTATTATTATTTTCTTAAATAAATGTCTTTGAATGTGGATTGTAACTTCCTCCAACTCTTACTGTTGATTATCAACCCTTCTTAATAAGTACTTGGGCTCTTAGGCAGTTTCCTGTCTTTAAGGTCCTTGAAAAGAACCTGCTCCAGATTAGGTATCTCTGATGCACACATTTTGCCTTTTAATAGTTTAAGTTTTGTTTCTATTATTATCAAATTCCTCCTCCTTTTGTCTGCTTTACCCTTGCTTATTTAAAAGCTAGTTCCCTCCACTGTACCTATTTCTCTGTCTGGATATTTACAGGATATCCTTCTTAATTCTTAGAAGTCATAAAAATGCCCTCAGACGTGAAAGGCTGAGGCTCTCTTTTAACATGGGATATTTTCTATCAACTCAGCCATTGGTCTTTGTTCATTCCTCTAATAATTGCTTTCAACATATTTACTCCATTCTTTTCTTACAGAGTTCTAATGTACTGATAGTGACCTACCTAGTTCTACAGACTCTTTCCCTTCTTTGCTGACAGCAGCCTTTTATTCTGTGCTAGATTCCAGGAGGTTGAGTTTGTTTTCTGCATGATAGCCATGCTCATTCTAGTATGTATTGAGAGATAATGTAACAATTTTGCAATCAGACTGTTACACACTGGAACTTCTTCGTACCATTCTCTTTTTCCTTCCTTTTGAGGAATGCTAGCTATTATTACAATCAATTTAGTACCTCACTAAATATTTAACTTATTAATATCTGACATTTCAATATTTTCCATGTTTTCAGGATAGCTTTTTCTTTGGCCTTTCAATCTACTCTTTCTTTTTGTATATTTCTTGGACAATGGGTTACTTTTGTTATTGGTTAATGTTATGGATTAGATCCCAAAGCCTCTGGGGTTCAAAGGCAGGGCATTTGGAAGGGAACTGGGTCTTGGGGTTGCTGTACTTGTCAGTTGATACATTCACTGAAAATTCATACAGGTGCCCCAGGTGGAAGTGGTCAGTCTCCGGGGAGCAACAGGGACAGGGCGTCACCTTCCTCTCTCGCTCTCTCTGTGCTTCCTGGCTGCCCTGAGGTGAGCACCTTTCCCTCTTTCTCATACCTCTGCCCTCCTGTTTCTGGCTTGGAATCAACCAAACTTGGGTTGAATCTGTGAGCCAAAACCAGAGAGCTCTCCTCTGTAATTATGGGGGGAGGGAATTTTGTCCCAGTGACAGGCAAGTGTCTAAGACAGTTCATGTTTACAAAGGTCTGAAAACACCCGTTTCAATGATAACTAAGACTTTTTCAGCTATGGTGAAGATACTGTATTTGTTTTCCCTTCTGGCATCATCCTTTTCAGCGTTGGAGCCACAACAAAAAGCAGAGTAAACCCATGCCTTTCCCTCACAGCCTGTCCAGGGCAAATGGGGCCGGGGTAACTGAACAACCTTACCTCCTAGGTACAGAAGTGAGCAGAGGACCTCACATGCCATCCACAATCCTTGGTGACTCCTCCATGATTGATGGCTCCACCCTCCAGCTGTTGCTGGTCACATTCAGATGGCTGTTTCCTATTGCAGTAATAATAAATGGCAGGGGATAGAAGAGGAATTAATTAGGAGAAATAGAGAAGGTTTCCTCCAGTCATAGCTTCGAGTTAGTTGGCATTACTTCTTTCTTTTGGGTTTTATTTATTTGCTGTTTACTTATTATTTGCTCTATTACTTCATATTCTTGTTCTTTAACCCAAATTTGCACTAAAAGTAAACTGTGTCATAGATGAACTGTAATTGTTGTAAATTACTCAGTCACCAAAAGTAAGCTGGCAGGAAATTGACAACAAGCTCTATTTCTCTTACAGCTGTGAACTCTAAAATGTCTGTCTACATGTGGCAAAGATAAAAGAAAATAAATACTTGCATTTTGTGCAAAAGTGAAAGTTTATTTTGCATTCTGTGCAAAAGTGAAAATTTTTCTTTAAAAAGTGACAAGCAGACATTTTAAATTTCAAATTTGCATAAAACCCTGCAAAGAGATTTGTTTACCAATTGTTGATATATTTATGTGATATATTTGTTGCAATTAATGAACCAATACCATTGCTCTTAACTGATGTCCATATTTTTTTGTTCAGATTTCTCTAGCTTTTATGTAATGTCCTATTAATGAATCTGATCCAAAACACCAACATTGATTTTTTTTTTCTGACTGTGGGTGTTGAATTTAGTCTATACACTGAGCTGCATCCCCAATCTTTTTTATTACTCACTTCTTATTGCAAGACAGTGTCTCACTAATTTTTAAGTTTCCCAAAATGGGTTCTGACTTGCGATCCTCCTGCGTCAGCCTCCCAGAGTGCTGGAATTACAGCCATATACCACCATGCCTGACTTTCACGTTGATTTTAATAATATTTTCTTTACTTCCCTTTGGCTGTAGCAGTTTATTACATGTTCTTTATTTCTGTTAACATTAATAACTTAGGAAATTCTTGTTTAGCTATTTTTAGAACACCATTCATTTGCATTTTTTTCCTAAGATGAGTGGAGTTGTGGTTTTTACGGGGAAAAATAATATATATTTTCACCACATCATTTAAGAAGCACACACTGTTGACATCAGTGTCACTGCATCATGATTCTGGTACCTGGCAGAAGGCGAGCCTCTGCTGGGCAGTGCAGCATAAAAGTTTTCTTATCATGGTTTATTGGAGAGAAGGAACTTTACTCAGTGCACTCCTGTGAAGCAGAGGGTTATGCTTCTCCTACTTGATGGCAGAACATTTACAGAACTACTGGGCATTCTTCTCTATGGGTGGTTTGTCTCTCCTCCCCATTCATTTTAATCAGTGTTTTATTTATATTAGTACAATCTCCTATATAGCTATTTTATATTTTGGGTTATAATCCCAATGTCACTTTTGTTTTGTTCCTTAAACTTTTCTGGTTTTGAGGATTGGGAGCTTCTTCAGCTGGCTTCTGTGTCTCTAACGAATGCCCATGAATGTAGGTTTTTGTCTTTCCTACCTTCTGGCACAGTAAGGTCCTGCAGGCTCACCTTCTGTATTTCCTGCCCCAGTCTTAGGGTCACTCATTTCTCCATAAAGCGCTGACGCTGTTAATGCAGAAAAGTGTTTGAAACCAAGAATTGGCTGTCAGGCATACTGTGTGCTCATAAGCTGTTATTCCTGGCCTCTCTCATATGACACAGAGAGCTTCCTCTCCATAGGTCAATTGTCCGTATATGGTTAAAATGTGAGAAAACAGTCTATTTCTGGGGTTGTGAACGTTTCAGTTGCCTGACATTCTTTCTAAGCAGAGCATCCCTCAATCAAACTCATGCTCACTTGGACTCAGAGGTTGAGTTCCTTAAAAAAAATTAACAAAACAAAACAAAACAGGTGACAGAGTACAGCTTTGTTTTTGCAATCCAGAATCTGGCCCAAGAGTAGCAACAACAGAAAGCATGGAAGCCATACTGACTTGGGCTATTTTATGGAAGCATATTGGGGTTCTCTGCACACTTTTATTCATCACCTCTAGCCCCATATTGGCTTCCTTTACCTGGCTCTTGGTTCCCATTTGCCCCACGGCTTCCAATTTAACAACTCAAAATATTGACTTTGTTGAGCCTTGAGTTCACAATATTGTCTCTATCTTATTTTGCTTACATGAGCAGTATTTTTATTAGCTTTATTATTGCTCTGAACATCTCACTATTTTCTTGAAATTTCACTTCGGTTTGCTAATGTTGCTTTGCCCTTCTAAAGAGACAGCAGCAAATATGGACCAGTTTTATAAACCTGTAAGTTTAGCAAGATGTGGACCTTTAGGAAAAGCTAGCACATTTTATTTACAGGCATTTCTTTGTAACAAGGAACCTCAGCTGTATTTCCAATTAGAATGAGCCCCTCCATAGCTTACCTAAAAAGAAACCCCTGACAAGTAGCTGAGGGGTTCTTCGAGCTTGTTACATCTCAGTTTCAATTATGATTATGCAAAGTTGAAATAGGAATCTATAAATCAGGGCTCTACTTGAGAAGAATGCTTTTCTTTTCTGGTGCATTGAAAACTTGAGCAGAGCACCAGAATAATTTTTTACTTGTTGGTGTTTACAAACCTCATGTGATGCTTTTGAGATTTCTGAATGCATGTTGGCATTGAAGTTTGGCTTCACATTAAAAAAATTATATAAATCTTCACCTTTTTGCTTTTGATAATTAATCTGCTAGCAATGTCATGCTTTTCCATAAAAGGTCCTTCTAAGGTGCAAACATATACCCCACACATTCTTACAGGAAAGAGTTTCCATTGCCCCAAGGGTCTAGTCCTCCATACATCTCCAGTGGTTTTTCATATTGCTTCTCCACTGACGATTTTCCATTGACAATACACACTTTTCCTTGCAATGAATATGCTATGTTTCTCCACATCAGTGCCTCTGCCTGATGTCTTACTGTGCTATGTTGAAAAGCATGTTGAATCCTGATAGACTGTCCCAATATTAATCTTCTGACTTACTGAGCACATAACATTAGGCAATTCTGGTGAATTCCATGAGTTCCACTCTTTGGCCAAGTACAAAATTGGCAACAAAGACATTGAACTTGATATCGTCAAATTTTAGTGAGAGCCCATTACATCGAGCATTTGTTATTTCCCCGGACACATATAGGTTGTTTAAATACCATTTTGATCTTCACTGGGTAACTTTTATTCATTCTTCAGGGATTAGAGGAGGCTTCCCTCTTTCCAAAAGAGAAATTTATTCCTTCTGCCTTTCCTGCCCAGCCAACTGTGTAACAGTTTCCAGTCTTGAATAGAGGGACTCTGTCTTACTTATTTTAAAATCCCCAAGGAAAGTCTCTCTTCCAGACTATGCTTCGTACTGAAGGATTTGTTAAAATAATTGACATTAATTTTATTGGCCAGGCCACTTAAATAAATTTATAGTTTTTAGTTTAGGATCATATGCAAGTTTAATTATGAGCAGAAATCAAATCTCATGTTCTAAACTCTCTGGTTCCCATCTGTCCAAATAAGCACTACTTTCCATTTCCTAGTCCATCTCTCAGGTTCAGAATGAATGTGAGGTTTCTTTTATCATCAGCCATCACAGGCACAGTGGCATAATTCATTGGGGACAACTTCAAACATCTCAGCTTTAAATTCTTATGACTTTGGGATCTTATCGTTATATTTGACACAAATGCAATGAAAATTTTACATAATTGGTGCGTGTAGAGTTCCTTGGATTTTAAGCAGCTTTTACTTCCTGGAGGGTCAGTCTTAGTCTCTAATTCCTTGAAACAGATGGATAGCTCAACGGAAGCCCTCATTTTCTCCAGAAATGGCAGGTCTGAGCTTTGTCTAACTGTACCTGAAAGACACAACCCCTCCTATATAGGCTTAGTGACTAGTGAGATCTTGTCTCAAGCCAAAACACAAAAGATGGCTTAGTATGTAGCTCAGTAAGTCCAATCCTCAGCACCATCTCCAACTCTCAAAAGCCAGGGAGCCCAGGTGATTCTCAAGTCACTACCATAGATATCCCTTGTGGAAAAGCAAGGCAGAGTGATTTTTCTGGGTTAACTGTTGATTAATAGCCATTTAACCATGACAGCAGATGCATCTATCACATTTCATTAAACACACTAGTACAAAGCTGGGAACTCAACTTCTGATAAACATCTTGGGTTCACACACTAAACCAGGCATGTGTGACCACCACGTCATTTAATCCTTCTTGGACGGTCTCACCAGAGTCTGATCCAGTGTGCACTTTTGAGACTCCTGGTGAAGGAGTGTCTCTGAGTTCCTTTTTAGGGCATGGATCTCCAACCCATGGACAATCTGTAGCTTGTTAGGAACCTGCATTTAAAGTAGGAGGTGAGCAGAGTGGAACAGTGAGCTAAGTTTCACCTATCTTCCCATCTGCTCCCCATTGCTAAATCTTAATCTATGCCCTGCTTCCTGTTAGATCAACAGTGGGATTAGATTCTCAGAGGGCTATGAGCCCTACTTGGAACTGTGTGTGGAAAGGATCCAGGTGGCGTGCTCCTTCTTAGAATCTAATGTAATAATAATAGAAATAAAGTGAGTGATAAATGTAATGTACTTCAATAATCTTGAAACCAACCCCTTTCCTTGTGCTTGAAAAAATTGTCTGCCTTGAAACTGGTCCCTGGTGCTAACAATGTTTTGGGCCATTTCTTTACAGGATCTACAAGCAAAGTAAAATCTACATTCACACTAACACAGTTTTCATCATTTTCATTCAGTTTTTCTTTCATGTGCAGTGAAGTTTCTCAGAAGCTACATGATTTGCAAAACTGCAAAGAGATTGTATGTGTGACAATGGAATACTAAATAAAGGAAGTCTTCTCATTAAGTATTTGTTAATTAAATAGAAATTTTCATAAAATGCATGCACATAAAGTGGATTGCTGGTTGTTTTAAATGACAATAAGCAACTTTCTATTTTCTCCATTTTTGTTCTAATACTGTATTTATTTATAGATATAACATGTATTAGGAGATTTCTTAGAAGTCATCAACAAATTTTGAATAAGAACATGTTGAGTTTTTATACAAGACAAAAGAGATTATCTTCAGGGTTCTCATGGAGATTCTATCGTACAAAATACAAAGCGCTATGAGAACTTCAGTGCACGATAGTAATAGATGGTATTATTCTTTATAACAATCATTTTGGAGTGGAGCAGGGTTTGGAATCCCAGGGGAAATAATTTAGATCAACCTCATGGTTTTCTTCTCCCCTGGAGCTCTTTCAGCTGGTAGTGGCAGCTAGAGAAGTGTACTCAGCTATCATCATTATGTGTATATTGTAGGTTTTCTTTGTTTCCTACAGCTCGAAAGGTGCCTGTTATTTCAAGCTGCTAGAAACTGAATGTGCTGTTTCAACGTGCTGTTTGCAGACAAAATATCTTTCTTTTTAATACTATGAAGGGTTAATTGTTTGGCTAAGGTTTAGAAATTACAAAATGAAGAAGTACAGTCCCCTTCCTTAAAGCCCTTGTGGCATGTGTTCTAATAAAGAGCGTGTGCATATTACTAAGTTGTCTTTATTGTGACCACTGTATTAGTGAGCATAACAGAGAAGTACATACAGTGAGAAGAGAGAGTAGGGTCATTACAGCCATCAGGAGGAATCTTGAGAAAGGTTTCTTGGAGGAAGTGTTGTCTGGCCCAGGAGTGATGAGTTGAGTAACTCAGCTAAGGATATGAAGAGCAAAAGAAAGACAATGTAACAAGTAGGGAAGACTACTAAATTAATCCAAGATATCAGATTGCATAGCATATTTGTGAACTCCTACAAGAGCAAGGATTTAGAATGGCTAACCTGAAAAGTGGGAGGCAACTAATGGTAGAAATACAGAGACTAAGCACTTAAAGTGAATGACCCTTTGGGGACTTGAATATAATCCTATATGTAAAGGGACTTTGTGAAAGGCTTTGTAAAAGTTTTTAGAATCAAAATGGAGTCACTTTCATCAGCTTTACAAAAAATAAACAAATAAAATCAAGAGATTGTAAGGAAGAATTTTCATGCATCATTGACTAATAGTAGTTATCACAAAATTTTCACCAGAGCCACTATTCACTATTACCAGAACCAGAATTCACTATTACTTCACATAAAAAATACTTCTGCAAGAACATCTACCCAGACTTTATATTTCCCCATGGAGTGGTACCACCTTCATTATTAATCCAACTATTGTTTCACAATATTTTATGGAATCCTCATTTCCCCTTTAAAAAACTACCACTTGTTCCAACTTTCTTGAATATCTCCATAGTTTAACACTTCTCATTTAAAGACTCTAGATTAATATATAGGAATTCCATAGAGAATGTTTCTCTGGTTATTATTTTGGTTGATAATTTCATCGGATAAAGTAGGATATAGTTAAGAAAGATGAACTCTCTAATTGTTTATGAAAATGTCTTGTTTTGTAGCCTAAATACTCTTGTCATTGAGAGAACTGGCTTTCATTTTGCTAAGGTCACATCTTATTCCTCTGTTACCTCAATTAGCCCCTTAAATACTAAAAACAGGCAGATAAGCAAATGGTACTGTTTAAGGCAAAATCAGGAAGTGGAAACTTCCAGTGTCCAACTACGTCCTTCACCAGAAAGAACCTTCTGCCTGTTGATGAGCACCTTCTGGGGTCTACCAGATGGCTACTATAAACCTTTTCCATTGACCAACTCTTTTATCACAAAGGAAAGTAATTTCCAGAACTTGTGAATTCAGTCTTTCCCCTAGGTGAGAACTACATTTACCCCTAGTATAAATACTGTTTAGACAAATCATGACTGATGAGTGTGGGTCTAAAGATGGTCCGATTTTGGTACATAGGATCTTGGTAGCAGGAAAGAGGGGAGGACTAGATGTTACATAAACATCAAAACACCCCACATGGCTGGGTTAGCTCCACTTGACCCAACAGGCAGTCTACCCCATTTTTGTAATTCTTTTGATTCTGATTCTGGAATCCTAGCCGGAAGCCTGAATGAACCCTTGGAACGTTACTGAGCTTCCTGTTCAGGTTTACCAGCTGTGCTTTTGACTTGCTCTAGGTCTCCATGCATGCATGTTGCTAAGCCCTCAAACATCCATTCTCCACTCTCCACTCCTCTGCTCCTTACCTCTTTTCCCTTAGACCACCAAACGCCTCCTTGCTCAGCTTCCCAGAGTCTGCTCACCAAAAAAGAGTTGTAAATTTTAGTGTGAACTGTTTAATGCACCTTCCAACGTATGCATACACTTTGTAGCACCTTCGGTAGTTTTTCTCTTCATTGCAGTAAAGATTCCAGGCTGGCCTCTTTTGAACAGGTGACTCTGGGAAAGAAAAACACAATAAAGTCAAATAGTGAACTTCAGTCTTCTAAAGCCTTGTATGGTGGGATAGTGCTTTTGAACATATGTTCCTTACACTGGCAAAAGCAACATTAGCTGTGAATGAGTGTAACATGTATTCTGGAAGAGTTGAATCAGAAACCTTGAGATAGGTCCAGAACTGTACTTTAATAATCTTTCCTAGTGATTCGGATACATATTAAATTTGATAACCACAGAAATGAAAACATAGGAAATATACAGTGAAGTTTTCCAACTTTGGTTAAAGCAATAAATCTTTCTGTAATGTTTCCATTGAGAAAATCATACTTATTGATGATAAAACACCTGCCTGAAGAAGATTAAATAGATAACCATTTGTCAAGTGCTGAGCTTAATTTTTGTCACTTCTTGGCAGTATAATTGTATCCTCATTTTTCTCTTCCTCACCTTTCTGAATGTTATTTATAATATTTTTTTGAGTTACACTTTTTAATGTTAATTGAAGTTACAACCCAATTACACATCAGAAGAGGTTCAGTGTTCAGCCTCTCTTTAGAAAAGATCAGATTGTGTTAAGTACAGATTCTTTCCTTTCTTTGCCTCTGATTTCAGTGTTTGTCTCTGCCACCTATATTTTCACTCTCTAACCCCTAAGATGTTGCATTTAAGTTACAAAATGTGCTCTGCAAAGGTGGCTCTCCAAGGTGCACTCTCTCTCTCTCTCCTTTTGTACTGTTCTTTCATCTCTTATTTCTGATTCATGCAGTTGGTATTTCATTTATTTGAAAGTAACTTCGCTTCAGGATGAAAACCATGCTTGAAGATGCCAAGTTTTCCGGCTGTGGAATCACAGTTGAGAAATACCACCGTCTGCTCGCATCCTGCCTGAGAAAAGCACTCCACTTGGGGCTGAGTGGCTGCAAATGGTCTCAGTTAGCAGGACCGTGTGGCTCTGTTTCTCCGTGCAGTGTCACAGCATAAAATGGGCATCGTTTGTGGGACTGCACATGTTTCCTGTCCCTAGTTCTGATTCTCTTGAGCAGGATGTTGGCTCTCTTCAGCGTGAATAATGAGGGATTTTGTTTCCAAATGCTTCTAAGAAGCAAGACTGGCTAATTTTTCCCCTGAAGACGCTAATTCTAGGAACTACAGTTTGATAGAAGCCACACTTTTCTAAGCCCCTCCTATAGATACACGGTATACTTACATGCATTTGAAGCATCATCTGGAGTATTTATGCCAACACTGCAACATAGATACCATAGCATTGTCCTGCAGAGGAGGATACTAAGGCTCGGAGAAAGTAAGTGCTTTTCTCAAATAACTACTAATTAGGAGCCTTTCATTTCTCCCATCCCTCTCTGATTCAGCCTCTCTCTATCATGCTGAACACGAAGGCACATTGTCAGGAATATACAGTGAACTCTCATGTACTAACTATTTTGGTGGTAATGAAATTTGACAAAGAGTAACCTGGTTATATAGTATACGGCAGATATCATTTTGGTGTTAGTATAAACACTACCATGATATATCTACTTAGTTGTTATATTGCTGACTTTTATTAGTACATGTTGAAGTATATAATGATTACATTCACTATGGGAAATTGGTACAGGCACATAGCACATTTGAAGAGACTATTTATCTATAACCACATATTAACTGCAAACCCAATAAAACTTGCCACTTCATTTTCTTCCCTCAGAAAATAAGAGCAAATGTTTAGAAACTTAAGTTGTTCCCCTCTGTGGTTGTGAGGATGCCCCATAGAAGGAAATTAGGCAAAAGAATAGGAAACCAAATAGGTTGTATAAGCCAGGGAATCATATAATGCTACCTTCAAAGCCTGCCTGAAAGGCTCAAGGCTAAAAAGAAATTGTCTTTAAGCAGATAGAGACATGCAACTCACAGAATTGCTGTGATGACTGAAAAGGTGCCTAACATGGTTGGTGAATAGTAAAACATTACAAATGTTTCAGTTTCTCTGCCAAGAATGCTGCATACCTACTCGGAAGTGGTGATGATGGATTTGCGTTTTAGGTTTTAACATGCAATCTCCCCCTCTTTTCAGAACATTCAGATATTTCTGCTTTAGGTAATTTTTCAAAACCCATACAATTGAAACATTTGCTTTTTTCCATTTGTAGAGATAATTACTATTTTCTAACTGGCCTTGTGATAGTGTAAGGGAAGTTTCTCTTCCCTCGGGCTCCCACCCTCTTCTGTAAATCTGCACATTATCTTCAAAACTTTATTATAGTTATGTACACTTTTTTGCTTATTCACAGAGCTGTGAACTCCATGAAAATGGTAACTCACATTTAGGTCTTTATCCTTAAAGCATGTAACTTACTGGCCCATGAAAAGCACTCAGTAAATGTATGTTGCCTGAATGAATTTTTTTCCCTAAATATACCAAGGAATGCTTTGTTATAGACTGGGAATTCCACTGGGATTTTGTAAAATATTTTGTCTATACATATCTATATAATACAACTTTAAAACTGGTTTACATGCATATTAATATTCCAAAGTAGCAGATATATGTCAGTGCTCAATATGATCTCAGAAAACATTTTCTGGACTTCTATATGAGTATCAGTTAGAGAAGGATTTTTCAGCATTTTCTTTCAGAAGATATATTTCTAGAAAATGGCTTCTCATGTGTTTTTCGAGTGTTTTGAAGAAAGGCCAACCTTAAGCCAAGTATATCATGAAGCTAACTTGTTTTGCTTGTTTCACATCGCTCCAAGGTCACTCATTTCCAGTTAGTTTAGAAAGTCACATCTCAGTTAAGAGAGCTGGGACTGGTTTCTTGCAGAAAGTGAGAACCACTAGATAAGTGTAAAAATGAGGGTTAATTTTGCACAAACAATGTGAGGGCAGGGAGTTAGCTGAGTGATCAGTGCTGCATAGATATTGTAAATGTACCAAAATGTGTAATTTATTTCTTACTGATAACACTATTGAAAAGCTTCACTATTTCCCTTGGAAAAGAAAATTTGAGAGTGTAGGTGGACCAGCAAAAGGAGAAGTGGCATGGACCCATTGAACCACACTTCTTTCCTAGTTTTTCCTAATGTAGGTTTGGATTCAGTTTTGTAAAGGAAAATATACATGAAAATATCCAGTATATAATACACATTGTTCTTAGGATGGCTCCGTGGGCTCAGTCAGATGTGAAAAGAGAAAGAATCAAAGGACTAGGATGACCAAAATATCTACAGATGTGCAAAGACTTGAGCGGTCTAGTGGTGCATACACTCTGGATCCGCGGTGGCAGTGGCCACGTGAATCTGTGTGTGTGCAGAATTGCATGGAGCAAAGTGCATCTTCATGTACACACCCATGTGAGGTGGCAGGAGAGAGACAGGGAGGGGGGAATGATTAAATCTATAAAAGCATAAAAGATGGTGGACTTTGTCAATATTTTCATTGTCAGTACTGAACCAGGGCTTGTGCGTTGAACTACACCCTTGGCCCTTCTTATTTCTTACTTTTTAAAATTTTATTGTAAAACAAACTCTAAGTCACTAATTTGCCCAGGCTGGACTTAAAGTTGAAATCTTCCTACCTCAGCCTCCCAGTTGGGAAACATGTGTATCACCACGCCCAGCTCAACAATGTCAATTTCATGGCTGTGAGATGCCAGGATAGTTATGCAACATGTAACCTCTGAGAGGAGCTAGAACACTCTGAGTATACAACATTGCTCTGTATTCATTAAGACTTTAAATCTATAATTATTCAAACAAAAGATTTCAGAGCTAGGGGTTTTTATAATAAAAACATGTACAAATATGGATCTCTCATTATTTTGTAAAATATGTGACCTATAAGAAAATCCTGGAAGGGATTAAGTTATCCATCCACATGTGTACACAGAGGGCCCCAAATAAGCCACATAAACATGCTGTTCCAGCTCCAAGAAGCCAAGGGGCCCAGGTCAGCCAGGCAAACAAGTTGCTAAGCAGCGGGGTTAAAACTGACATCCTCCTCTTGAATGTATAAATAAAGGCTCTACAGTGGTTGAGCAGTTCCTTCCCTCCCATCAGTAGAGTAAGGGCTACAATTGAGCCCAGCTTTTGTCTCTTTTCTTTATTTTCTCTTCCTCTCACCATCCATCCTTCCCTCAGGAACATCTAGAGTTGCAGCTGGTCACTACAACACCTATATCTTTAGGAGCTTTGCTTATTTTATTTTCCAACAGACTAAGTGTTTCTGTTTTAGTGCTTGGGTCTTTGCTATTCTGATTTTAGTTTAGTATGTAGTGTTAGATGTGGGTCTAGACACCTGCATGCAGACAGCTTGTTTTCCCAAAGGCATTTCTGAAAGTGGCTATAGTTCCTCCAGTGTGTGTTTCTGGTCTCTTTGTCAAAGCACAAATGGCTGAATGTGTTTGGATTTGTTTCTGTGTCCTCTATTCTGTTCCATCGATCCATGTTTAATTTTGTGAAAATATGTTTTTTTTTTTTTCACTATACTTTTGTAACATAAATTGAAATCTGGGGTTTTGATGACTCCTGCACTGCTTCTGTCATCCTGATTTTTGTTTGTTTGTTTTGTTTTTGTTTTGCTATCTCTTCTAGTTCCCTATGAATTGTGGGGTTTTCTCTTATTCTTGAAGGAGTGCCACAAGAATTTTGATTGGGATTGCCTTAAGTCTACCTAGCAGTTTGAAAAGTAAGACCAGTTTGACAATATTGGTTTTTCTTACTCAGTGGCAGTAGTTATTGTTACCAAGTTTTCAAAAGCAACAAATGCTGGAGAGATTGTGGAGAAATACAGGGCTCTGAGACTTCCGGTAAGATGGCAGAGCAGTGAGCAGCAGAGAAGGAGACTCTGAAATTTCATTTCTGGACCCTGGAATATAGCAACATGAAGAAGAGAAGAAAGAAGGAAGTGATTTCCAGGACCCACAAAGGACCTGAAGAGACATTGAAGCCCAAGGGGAGAGCAAAGAGAGAAACTTCAGCAAAGAAGAAGGAGGAGGCAGGTGGAGCTTTTTCCCTGAACCCTGACCTACCACATGGGAGGGGCTGCTCAAACCTGCAAATGCTCAGTGACTATAGGCAACCCCAGAAGCTTCCACAGACAAGCACGGCAGTGGAGCAGTAGACTGCAGTGTCTGGTGGTGAGTTTTCACACTGGAACATTCCACAAGAGACAATGATGGGCCAGGAACTGTCTTGGAGAAAAGCCAGCTGAATTCAGGACTCAGAGTGGTTGCTTGCTCCATCTAGAGGCGCTCAGCCCAGTTCAAAACCAGGGGGGCCTAGAAACTGCTTTTAGTTGGGTGGGTCTGGTCCCTGTCTTGTGGCTGAAGGCCAGTTTAAACTTCAATGGAAATAGGGATGCAGGATCACTGGGATAATCCTCTACTTCACTGTGGAGCTGCTCCTGGCTTGCAGGGATTGACTGACATGGATATGAAGTCTGTGTATGTTGTCTAGTGGCAGCAGAGCTGTATCATAAAGTAGACTTTGTTCTTTTCTTTTTTTCTTTCTTGTATTTTTGATTGTTTGCTTTTTCGTTTTTTCTTCATGGTTCTGTTTTTATCTAAGTGTGAACATGGTTTCTTTCCAGTGTTGCTGTTCTGTTCTTATTATTTCTCCCTTTTCTCTTACCTCCCCACCTTCTGCACCAGTTGCCCAAAGTTTGCACGATCCTCTTTTGTTCTTCTGTCTTGCTTTTAATCTCTTCCTTTTCTTCTGTTCTCTATTTTCCCCTTAAACCCTTATAAATTTTCTCCCCTGAGGGTAAAATTGACATACCGAGGACTTATTTACTGTGTACGGTTTTCTGATTTGATTTAGATCTTGTTACATAACTAGAAATCTAGCTCATGCTGTTAAAGGTGGCAAACTAATAGTTACCTCAGTTTATTATTTTCTAGGCTGTGTTTGAAACTATTGTTAGTGCTGTTTGTATCACTTTCGCCAAGATGACATTGTTCTAACCAGCTGTTCTTCCTGGCGCACCAAGACTGAAAATGCCTAAGGGTTGTAAATAATACTATAGGCCAGTGACAGAGAACAAGGAGCTGGGCCAATTAGGTGGCAATTTGTCATCCCCAATAAATTGAAGAGGGATGGATCTTGTAATGGACTCGAAGTCGAGTAGCTAGTTATACCTGGAAGACACTCCTGAAAATAGTCATTCCCTAAAGGTTCCAAATACTAGCAATAATGCTACTCACCATAGGCAATTTACAAGCATCAACCAGGGAATTAAAGTAAAATAATATACAAAATGAGAAGACACTAAACAAGATGCAAACCCCGAGATCCAGCCCACGAAAAGCAAACCCAGCATGAAAGGAGGTGAAACAGTCCAAAAGCTGCCACCTGTACTCTCTGAAGGGATAACAATGAAGTAAATAAATAAGACTCTAGGAAAAAAAATCAGAATTAATTTATTAGGTAGCTACAGAGATAGTGACCATAATGAAAGACATGCTTAGTCACTCTAGAGCAGATGCAGATAAAAAATAGAAAAGCTTTAAAAAGTGATACAAACCATGAATGCCCAAAATAGGAAAGAAATGGGATCCATAAAACAGGCTCC
Organism: Hydrochoerus hydrochaeris; assembly: GCA_004027455.1. NCBI lineage: Eukaryota > Metazoa > Chordata > Mammalia > Rodentia > Hydrochaeridae > Hydrochoerus > Hydrochoerus hydrochaeris. Next base: position 401,550 of record PVLA01000199.1, on the reverse strand, counting down.
AACAGATACCCAAGAGATTACAAATTCCTTTGAAAATATAGGTAGCAGATGAGCCAGTGTGAATACAGAATCTCAGGGATGGAAGATGGGATTGTGGTTAAAGATCATTAAAAGTAACATTTCTTAAAAATAGTAAGGGACTACAAGAAATTAATCTAGCAGCTGCTAGAGGATGCAAAGATAAATAAAATAAGATTGGTTGGAATCTGTAAAAAGCATTAGATAATGAAAATGACATAAAAATCCTGCTCATAGATATCATGGCCAAAACTTCCCTGATAGGGAAAAGAATTAGATATGTAGATAAATCAGGCATAAATAGAACTGCAATTAGTATGTTAAAAAAAATTTATAGCAAGTTACCTAATCGTCAAAATTTCAGAAATTCAACACAAAAATAGAATACTGAAAGCTGTTCAAAGAAAGAAACTACCCACAAAGAAAAGCCTATCTGAATCACAGTAGATTTCTCAACACAAGTCCTCAAGTCAGGAAAGTTTGGAGTGAAGTGTTTCAAGTTCTAAAAGAAAGCAAACTCCAACCCAGATTTACATACTCTGCAAAATAATCTTTCAAAATTGATGAACAAATGAGATACTTCCATGACAAAGAACACCTGAGGAAATTCATGAACACCAAACTAGCACTATAAAATGTTTTGAAGGACATTCTAGAAAGAAATAACAAGGATTGCAACTCAATGAAGCCCAATAGAATGAACCCACCAGGCAAAGCAAACAATTAAATGGGGGAGGGTGTCAATAAAAGTAAAATAAAATGACAAACACAAGTTGGTACATATCAGTTATAACCACCTACCTTAATGGTCTCTATTCACCAATCAAAAGAAACAGACTGGCAAAATGGATCATGAAGCAAGATCCATTGGAATGCTGCATAAAAGAAACACATTTAATTTAAAAAGAAATTCATCCCTACGAGGGAAATTTATAACACTCACATCAGGAAGATAGTGCACTCAAATAAATAATGTAATATGAAACTTAATCTTCTAGAAAAAGAACAAAAATTAATGCAATGGAAACTAAGAAAACAATACAAAGAATCAGTGACTTGATGAGTTGGTTCTTTGAAAGTTTAAATAGAATTGATGAACACAGTCAGCCTTAAAAAAAAAAAAGGATGGAGAAACTCAGGACCACACAATTAGGAAAAAAATGGTTAAATCACAACAGTTCTTGTAGAAATCCAGAAGATCAGCTATACCTACTCTGAGAATTTGTATTCGAATAGGATGGAAAATGCAGAAGAAGTGGACATATTCATAGATACACATGAATTACCAAAGCTTAATCAAAAAGATATAAAAATTCTAAATTAACCAATGCCAGTCAATTAAATTGAAGCTGTAATTAAAAACTCACCAAAAAGAAAAGCCCATGCCATGATACTTTCACTGCTGAATTCCACAGGTATCTGGAGAAAACTTAATACTACTATACTGAAAACTACAGTACTCTAAAAAAGGGAGATTGAATGGAGAGAGATTCCTTGCTCTTGGGTAAGAAGAGCGAATATGGTGAAAATTGCCATACTTTCAAAATTGTTGTACAGATTTAATGCAATCCAAATTAAAATTCTAACAACATATCTCCCAGAATTAGAGGAAACAATCCTAAAGTTAGTTTGGTACCAGAAGAGATGGAGAATAGTAAAGACAATTCTGGGCAACAAAGGTAAGGTGAGAGGCATCACGATCCCTGACCTCAAATTATACTGCAAAGCCACTGTGACAAAAACAGCATGTTACTGGCAAAAAACTCAAAAAATAAAACAAGTCACCAGTCCTGAGGAACAATGGGACAATTTAGGAGATACAGAAGCAACTCTAGACACACTTAGCCACCTTATGTTTGACAAATGGGCCAAACATGTTCACTGGGAGAGAGATAGAATCTTATAAATGGTGATGGAAAAAACTGAGTTTGCACATGCCAAAGATTAAAAGTAGACCCATATGTTTCACCATGCACTACTAGTGAATCACATGAGATCTATTATAATCAGTATGATCAAAATGGATCAAATATTAAAACAGAAGTGTTAAATCTGCTTGAAGATAGAACAGGTAAACTCTTGAAGACTTTGATGTAGGCAATGACTTTATGAACAAAATCCTGATCACAGAAGAATTATCACAAGAAATTAACAAATGGGATTTCATCCTATTAAAAAGCTTTTGCACAGCAAGAGAAACCAGCAAGAGAAACTCATCAGAGTGAAAAGACAGACTACAGTGTGGGAAAATATCTTTGCCAGTTTTTCCTCAGGCCAAGGACTACTATCTCGAATATATAAAGAACTCAAAAATGTCAGACCAACCAAATTTAAAAAAAACAGTCCAAAAATGGGTTTTTGAAATAGACACTTCTCAGATGAAAGAAGCACAAATGGCAAATTAATATATGAAGAAATGTTCAACATCATTAGTCATTCAAGAAATGCAAATCAGCAGACTACTAGGATTTCATCTCAACCCAGAAAGGATGGCTATCATCAAGAAATCAACCAGCAAAAAATGCTGCTGGGTCTGTGAGGGAAAAGGAATCCTTCTCCATTATTAGTGATAGTGTAAACTGGTGTAACCGCTGTGAAAGTCAGTGTGTCAATCTTCAAAAACCTAGTACTAGCGGTTCCATTTGACCTAGTTATCTTGGTATCTTCCCAAAAGAATTAAAAGCATCACACAGCAATGACATAGGCACACCCATGTTTATGGCAGCACAGTTTGTAATAGCTAAGCCTTGGAAACAAACCAAATTTACCATCAACTGATGAATAGATTTAAAAATGTGTTTTTTTTTATACAGTGGAATGCTACTATGCCATAAAGAAGCCCATAAATCTTGAAGAGGAAGTGCTCACATTTCACAGCTGCCATCTGTCCTAACTCAGAGAAACCAGAATGCCACTTCGCAGGCACATGGGAGCTAAAAACAGAGGTCTGGAATAATTTTAGCTTTCCACAAGAAGTGGCCTCCTCTTTTCCATTGCTGGGGCAAGGGAAGAAAACACAAGGGATGAATTAGACAAGGAGCTAGGGCACTGCCTTGAAGAGAGAGAGAGAGAGAGAGAGAGAGAGAGAGAGAGAGAGAGAGAGAGAGAGAGAGAGAGCAGCTGGGCATGGTGGCTCCGCCTGTAATCCCAGAACTCTGGGACGCTAAGGCAGGAGGATCAAAACTTTGAACCTTGCCTAGGCAAGATAGCAACATAGAGAAATCCTATCTAAATTAAAAAAAAAAAAAAACTAGTGTGCATCTCCTAGGTAAAAGGAATGCGTGTATCTCAGAATGGTCAGGTTTATTCTATAGAACTCAAGCAATATTTTGAGGCTTCCGCTGGGAGAAGGTTAAAGTAGTGAAGCTCAGCAGATTCACAACATACATGATGTATGCATTAAGGAACACTTTTATTCTAAGAGATACACACTGTACGTGGGCGGATGTCTAGACTGTGGTCATGGCCCCACCTTCCTCTGTCTGCGTCAGCTGGGAAGCGTGAGAATGCAGTGCACTGCTCTCTGAGTACGGCTCCTGCTCAATCAAATGATCATTATCCACACCACACTCCTCCACATCCTGAGCCTCCTAGTCACAGAGTCACTGTCTCTGCCTCTGTGCTGGAGATGGGCACATTCCTGCTTTTCTGTTACCGTAGTGAAGGCCCTTGCCTTAAAACACCAGCCTCATTTTATCTCACCTGATCTTCTAGAGGATTTTTCCACTAAATGTCTCTACTGCTAATTTTGGAAATCTTGACAATCTAACTCATAGTTTTCTCACTTTGAGACTTGGAAGTCATTGGTCAGGCATAAAGTCCTTGGGTCAGGAAGACCAGGAGTCACCGTGGATTTTCTGCTGTGCCTCAGGACATCCTACTGTGTCCATCCACAGAATTACTTCCTGCTTCCAAATGAGGCTGTGTGGACTGTTAGCACAGGAAAATTCTGGGTATTTATTATTTATTTATTGGTGCTTCTCAGAATGGAACCCAACGCCCATTGAGCTACATTCTCAGCCTATTGCTAATTTGTTTTTGCTGTAACACAGGGCTTCACTAATTTATTAAGTTAACCAGCCTAGGCATAAATTTATGGTACTCCTGATTCAGCCTCCCAGAGTACTAGGATTACAGGCATGTGCTACCAGACCTGGTTAAAATTCTGCTTTTTGCTGTGACAGAACTATGCTTTGCAACCAGGTGTGGTGGTGTGCTCCTGTAATCCCAGCACTAGGGAGGCTGAGATGGGAGAGATATTTGCAAGTTCGAGATCAGCTTGGGCTACAAACTGAGCCCAAGTCCAGCCTCAACTGCACAGCAAGACCCTGTCTCAAAAAAATTATGCTATGTTTCTCTTCTCTGTGTTTTGGGGCAGATAGCTCAAATGAAATGCCCATTTCTTCACATAAACAGCAAAATGCTTTTCCCAGGGTGTGAAATAAAGATTAAATTAGTGAACAATTCATTCCACAGATTACTGTACCAACCCCCAAAAATGAGAAGAAAGAATTATCATGGAGTACAAGAAATACACCCAAAACCAAGTTAGGGGAGTTTTTCTGGTTGTGATTTCTGAAATACTAAGAAAATCCTTGAGAGATGGTTTCCTCCTCTGTACAATGTAGATGGCGGCTGAGAGGTCTGAGTAAGACCTCGCAGGTCAGTGCCGCACTGAATCACATTCGAACCTGAGTCAAAGGAAAATTCAGTGATACTGACCTGCCAGTCTTTAAACTCCTAGCAAACTGCTCACCACAGACTTTTGGCATTGGTTTTGATTTTTAAAAACTGTACTATTATTTGTCATGATGATGTCTTTGGCACCTCTTAAATTACAAGCTTGAAATAACCCCTTCATTCCCTTTGCTCATGTTGGTCCTAAAACACAAGGTTTGCCATGAATCTAGAATCAATGAGTTGATATATATACATATTTATGCTCATCCATGGCTCTCTCATCTTAATGCATAAAGTAGGTCAGGCTAAACGCCTTGAAGAAATTCTTACCCAGGAATTGTTGAGCTTAACCCAAAAGAAATTGGATTAACTTGGTTTAACAATTATCATCTGTTTCATCCCTAACATAAAAAGAAAAACCTTAGGCAGGATGAACTAGGTTTAAAGTGTTAACTCTCTCTGTTTTCTTTTTTTTTTTTGTCAGTGAAGATTGAGTTCACAGTTTTCTTAACACTAAAATACTAAGTCTAGATCACACCTATTTATTAAGTGGCTAAGTCTCTACAAATTGCTTCTTTGAACAAGGTTATCAGAAGGTGAGGGGAAATAACATTGGTAGGAGTTCCACCATACCCTATGCATTCCAAAACATCTATTGATGGAATCACAAGTGTTTGAAAATTCCCCTTCGATGTTCCGTATAAGTTTTTAATGTCTAAATACAATACTCAGGAAAATATGGTGGTCGTGAAATACTGGAGCTAAAAGGTCTTTTTTTATTTGGTACTGGGGATTGAACTCATGACCTCATGCTTGCCAGACGGGAGCTAAAATGTCTTAAATGAATTCCAACCCAGGGGTTGTGGAGGTATAAGCATCTCAGAGAAGCACTGTAAATACATGTGTCATGACCATGGTGCCCACACCTGCCATCCCAGCTCTGGGAGGCTGGCAAAGGAAGGTTTCAAGTTCGAGCCCAGCTTAGGCAACTTGAAGAAAGAAAGAAAAAAAAAAAAATAAAGGCCTGGGAATGTAACTCACTGCCAAGACCTTGAGCTCAATCAGTAAATAAAAATAACTAATCAATAAAATAAAAACTAAAAAATTTCAAAACCCAAACACATGTGACTTCCCCAGATGTCTCAGCATGTGCAACAGCTGCAGATTGGTGTCCCTGATGGTGGGCAACCCGCTGCCGTCCTGAGATCGGATGTGGGTGGGAGGTGGCCCCTCACCAGCTGTGTTACAGTGGGAAAAGGTGAAAACCCTGAGCTTGCTCTGACTTCATTGGAAAGAGTGGAGAGCCCAAGGGGTGGGTCCACATCTGAATCATGCAGGTGTAGAGCTGGCACCAGGACCCATGGGGTCTTGGGTTCCCAGCCAGCTCCTATCGGTTTCTTTATCAAGTAGTGGTTCCAAGCTGTGCACCTGGGAGACAGAAAGTGGCTGAGGGCACATTCTGAAAAATCCAACTGCCGGTCTGCCAAATTAACCACCACCACTTGTTAGATGTTTGATCTTAGCTACTTGACATTTTAAAAACCTTAGTCTCCTCATTAGTGACATGGAAATATCCACGGAGTTAACCCCAGGTTTGCAGCAATGATTAAGTGATGGCCATGTACAGTCATTAGGTGCCCAGCAGGACTGTGGTCTTTTTTTATCAGCTGCCACCTAGAATGATGGCTAGAATTAGTGGTTTGGTCTCCAGGGTCTTCAGTGCTGTCTCAGCAACACCAGAAACATCTTCTGCTTAGTATACTTGATTTATGGACTAATTTACTTATTAGGGTTATCTATTCATTAAAAAAGACTTGTTGAGGAAAGTACTCGGTAGTCACAGCTGTATCTTGTGCTATTGTAGGATCCCTGGCGTCTTTATGAGAGGAGAGGCCACACATGCTCTTGTCTTGTACTTTGTTTTCTACTAGGATTTTCCTGAAATTGGTCACCCATTCACTTAGTGTAAGTACCCACAGCTACGCAGAGATCACCAAGTCTTCTGGGGTCAACTCTCACATTTTTATACGGCTTGCTGCATATGTTTCCATTTCCTGATTTTAATGCTTAAGTCTTCAGAGACTGCTGCAATGCTTGTTATCAAAAAAGTACTCAGGAGCTGTTTTTTGGTACCAAGAATGAGACAAATTATAAAGGATAGCAACGTCAAGTGAAATAAATTAGACACACAGGCATACACATGGGATGGTTTTTCTTACGTGATAAGCCCAAAGTATAAATTAAAGAGAAAAATAAAGGATAAATAATAGGAATCAGAGCAATAGACCTTTTCTAAGTGGGAAAGATATCTACAGATGGAGGGAGAGGTTGAGAAGAGAGGGGAAGTAATATGAATTAAGTTGTGTAAGTACCAACTTCCCATGATGAATCACTATGCATGCAAGCATGTCCTAATAAAAATATTTGTTAAATCTATAAGGACTCTTAAAAAGGACCTCTCCACCCTAAAAGGTAAAGTTGAATCAGCTCAACATACAGACAATATAATCAATGGGTCATTAGTTACTGACATGTATAAACCCCATCGTTACATTGTAATGCTTTGTTGGAGCCTGTATGTGCTTGCTTGAGGATCCCTGTGTTAACTCAGCTTTTCTGTGACTAGGACGCAATACCTGATACCCACAAATCAGAAGAGGAGAAGTTTAATTTTTCTGATGGTGTAGGGAGTTTCAGTCTATGGTTAGCTTGGTCCAAGGCAGAAATATCATGGTATCAGGGATTATTCTAGCCATTTAGTTCATGGTGCCCAGGGAACTGAGCGAGAGAGAACACGGGGTGAAGGACCAAGCGTAGTACCCAGTACCACCCTCCATGACACACTCGGACGCTCAAGAAGTATGTGAGTCTCAAACCAACCAAACGAACAGTGAAAAATCAACAATCACAGTCTGTTGAAGATTCTATCTCTTCCTTCTCCTTTCCCCCACTTCACATCCTAGGGACCACTTAACGACTGTGGACTGACTTGTTGACTAACAAGGGTCTGACACTAATGAGAAAGAAGTGAAACATGGAGAGAAGATAATTGCAAGGCAATATGTATCACTTTAGTACAGGGAGGAGGATGGATTATTTTAGGGATTGTGGGTAGGTGGAGATGTGTCAAGAAGGACTTCTAGCAAGGGATAACATCTGATCTGATGTTTAACTAAAATAGTTTCACACCATAAGTGCTAAAGATGGCAATCCTTGTAAGAGTCCCATAAAATAGTATTGTTCATAGTTACTCAATTCTCTCCTCCTTCTCAGTGCACTGTGCCTCCAACCCATTGCTCTGCATCTTGTCCTGCTTTTTAGGGACACTCACTTTACCTGTCCCCACTTTTGACATTGAGTTTAGACGTGGGATTTATATTGGTCAGTGGAGTATGTACAGATTAATTAAAACCATCCAAGCAAAATCATCAAGAGCGCTATCACGCCTTAGCTGGTTTTTTGGTTTTTCTTTTGGCAAGAAGAACAGATGGGTCCAATATTGCCCTGTTCATTCAGTGCAGGCATAAGAAGACTTTTGAAACAGAGTCACACAGAACCACATCTGACCCACGGATAAAAGTACATGATGTGTGTAAGTAATAAACTTTTATCATCACAAGATACTAAAGCGTTGCAGTTTATGTGGCAGCAAAATTGGCAGCAAAACTCTATAAAGCATTGTTCTCTCTATTTCTGAAGACAGAACTAGATACGGAACGGATTTGGGTAACTGGCCCCATCATGAATTTAGTGAGAAAAGAGATCCATGACTTACAGCCAAGTATGCTGTGTTCTATATTTTTTTAAGTATACAGTCCATAAACAACAGCTTATGTAAGGGAACAGACGTATGGACAATTTAGTATGTAAACAACTAGGTATTGGTAAGTGAAGCATTGTAAAGAATAGGAGAAGTGGCTACAGATCAGGATAGGGAAGTTGATAGAGTAGGTTTGACCAAGAATGACCTTTAAATGTGTTAAGATGTGACTTAGAGCTAATGAACTAATGCCTGACTTGGTGTGTCAGGCTGCAGAGACAAAATACTGTAGGTCGGGGGCTTATGCAAAGCAAATTTGTTTTCTGACTCTTCCGGGGCAGTCTAAGATCAGAGAAATGGGTGTCTGGTCAGGTCTTTATTCCTAATGGGTAAGAGGTCATCTTTTTTCTGTGTTCTCTTCACATGATGGATAGGGAGAGAGGGAAAGAACAGGAAAGGGAGGAGAGAGGAAGAGAGGGAGAGAGAGAGGAGGGAGAGAAGAAGGAGGAAGAGAAGGAGAATGAGAAAAGAAAGAGATGAGTAAGAAGGAGGAGGAGATGAAGGAGGAGGGGGAGGAGGAGAAGGAAGAAAAGGAAGAAGGAGGAGCAGGAGGGGGTGGAGAAGGGAGACAGTGAGTTGCTCTCTTATTTACTTTTGAACTATCCTGTAAGATCAGGATCCTACTCCTATGACTCCATTTAATTTGAATTACCTTGTGTCTATATTCAGCCATACTAGGAGTTAAGACTGTTGAGGAATGAATAGTTCAATCTGAAATAAGTACTTTGGAGGAAACCTATTATGAGTATTTTAGAATTTTCAGCACTCTATATTGATCTGCATTAAATAAAATGCAACACATTTAAGCTCATAGCAAACACAGATATATTATCTTTTTCTTCTAGATCAGTTAACCATTTTACTATATAACTCTGCAAAAGAAGAAAGATTTTGGCCAAGGTCACATGAGTAATTAATTCCAGGTAAGGAGAAGTCAGAGTCTCCTAACTCTCACTGGGTTTCTAAGAGCCAAACCGATCATCCGGTTAAACGAACTTCCTCAAACTTGGTATTGCAAAGTGCTGACTCCTGTCCAAGTCTAGATGCTTTCCTTGAACTTCTGAAGTATCTGTTTCTTTCCCCTCAGGTTTCTCTTAGGAACCCTGACTTTGCGCAACGGCCCCCTCATCCCATCAGTTTCTGTTGTCACATTTCCACCAGATTCCCGCCCTAGGCGATGCTGCTCCCTGGGAGAGGAAATGAGTGGTCATGTCACTGCACTCCAGCACTACCCCACTAACTTGCTGAAGTGTGCAGACAAAAAGCCTGGAAAAAAATGGATAAAAGTTTTCCTAACGATATGTCAGTTTTTAGAATTGCTTCTTTCATTCACATATCACTTTCAGGCCATGATAACGTGGGAACAAACAATATTTTTATGCAAATTTTCAAGTTAAATAAAAGCAGTGCTAGTCCATTAGATTCCTATGGTCATTGCTGTGTTCTTCAACGGAGGCCATTGATTCCATAAAGACAAAAAAGGGATTTGTTCAAAGCGAGCTGCAGGGAGAACCCCCATCATCCCATGTGCAGGTGGCCATGGGTGCTTACTGTAAGGAACAAGGGAAGGAGGACAGGAGAAGGCTATTTCATCCCCTCTGCCACCTCCAGCTCATCCTGCCTTTTCTTGTGGAAAGGAAAGTGGCTCCAGCTTCCTGGGTCGGCATGTTCTATCACTTCATCTGGGCTGGAGGTGTCGGACATGTGCTCACAGGAGAAAGCTTACAGAAGTTACTTTTCTCTAAAAGAAAAGAACTCCAGCTTTTAAAATTTTCCTGTCACACTGCTGGCTACAAAAAGACAGAGATGGAACTCTACCAGTTAGCAGCCTTCCTTCTATGTAAATAGATGAGGTTCGGATGTGTGGGGGTTCTCTCCAAGCAGTTCCATGTATTTGGTCAATGATAATAATTTCATTGCAGATAAATCTTACAGAATTGTAGCAGCTACCGCAATCACAATATAGACGCCATTAAAGAAACTGATGTAAGAATGACTTTCTAAAAACTGTAGGTTATTTTCCTACCTCATTCAATAAAGTAATAAAAATATAAATATCCTCTTTATTGATTTAAATAACTCAGACCACCATTTATACCCATTTTAAAGTGTAAAACTCATTAAATGCAAAAAATATTTTCTGAATTTCTAATACAGGCTAAGAAATATTCTTGGTGGTCAAAGTAAAAATAACGTAGTACAACAGGGGTTCTGGGACCACTTCCCTCCTCTCACAGGAACTCCGGCAATGCTCTAGGTCTAAGCTCCCTGACCTCCGTCCTGATACTCATTACTTTCAAGCAGAGATAAGAATGACAAAGAATTACAAAGACCCCTGGAAATTCTTGAAATTTCAAATCAAGACTCATGCGTTCTAGACCTACTGGCCTGAGCTATAGTGACCTTTTCCCCCAGCAGCTCCCTACAGGTTCATGCATATGGATCACATCTCATAAATCCAATTATAACAGACTGAATTGTGGGGAAGGACACGCGCAGTAGACACAGCTGACGGGACTCAGCTAGCTCCCTGTCAATCACGTTGTCAATCATGCTCTGAAAGAGCCAATAGGAGGCGCCCTTGGCTCAGCACAACTTTTCAATTCCTTAGACCCAACATATTTAGTTTCTGTGCCATCTGCGTTTCTTTTCCATTCACTCTGAGCAAACCTCGCTCTTTAAGCATCGCTGAACACAGCTGTTTTTTCTTTATTGTCCTGTACTAGATCCAATTCTTTTTTGTGCACAAGGACTTGAAAACGTGTTCCAGAACCACATCACCCATAGCAACAAAAAAAAGTGAAGTATTGTTTCCCAACGTCTTGAAGACAAAATGTCAGAGTAAAGCAATGACGCTATTCAAAGTTATTTCCAATTAATTAATTAATTAATTTTTTGTTGCACTGGAAATTAAACTTAGGACCTGTGCACTGAACTATTTCTTCACCTCTGCAACTTTAAATTTTCTAAAAAATTCAACAGGGTCTCCCTAAGTCAGGTAAGCCAAAGAGTGGGCTTGAACTGGCCCCTTCCACACAGAATTCTGGGATTATGATTGTTTCCACTTCCTGAAGGGTTATTCAGTGTTCATTCGTCTGCAGTTTGACCTCACCTGCATGAGAAGACCTCTGTAAAACTGTGTTTGCTGACCTCGCCTTTGCCGGTCAGTGAGTCTCTACATAGCTCCTACCACCCTTCTTCCCTCCTGGGCTTCTTTCACTGGCTGCTCTTCTTGATCAGTAATTCCTGCAATATCTTCTTCGATCACTCTGTTCTATTTCTTCTGATTCTTTTGTCTTGAACCTAAAGCCTTTGATTTATCTTCATTTTAACACTTTATACTCCAGAACTCTGTTGTGGCACTCACTGTCCATTTTAGCTCACAGTTTGTAGAGGTTTTTTTCCATAATCAGCTAGTTCCAAGGGAAGGAAGGAATAGCAGACAGGCATGGCAGAGAGCAACAGTCCATGGCAGGATAGTCAGGAAGCAGAGGGGCATCAAAGAAGAATATATATGTATGCCTACTGCAACCTACCTTTTCCCACCGGGTTTAACCTCCCAACTTCTTACTCGGCATGAGTCCATCAGTCGATGGATCTGGTGCCCATGATCCAGTCACCTCACAAAAGCCCACCTATGAGCCAAGAGGCTTCGGGGATCATCTAGCTATAAGCCATAACATTCAGCCAAACGCTGGTTCTCAAGTCTCTTCCCTCAGCTCAACACCTTGAACCCTACACCCGAGGTGCCTAAGAAATAGCAGCACTTGAGTGCTTCGTGGAGCTTCAGATCTGCTTCTCCATGTGGAAGGTCTGCTCTTTCTCAGCTCTGCGTGTCCTGTGGTACTTTCTGTCCCTGGTGACTGATATCAAGAATAAATTCAGCTCCTCTGCAGAGGTTTAGGAGTTATCCATGCACATTTGCTATTCAGTACAGGTCTCTAGAATCAATCTAGTTTGTTACCTGCCTTAGAGGTCCTGTTTAACAAGTATTATATGTAGACCTGGCCATGTCCCATCTCTTACCTCTGTATTGTAACAGCCTTCCACTTGGTCGACTGCCCCTCACTCACACCATTTGTAGTCTTCTGGCATACTTCCACCTGTTCATAAGGTGAATCAGGTTTCTCTCGATTCATCACATTCTTTTGCATCAGAGAGTAGTGGTAAAAATCTAAATTTTTGAGCACAGGATTCAAAGCCTCTATTAAATGCCCCAATCTTGATTTCTTACCCTTTTATCAGTAGTTTTCATCCAATTTTCTTGCAGTTTTAAATTACTCAGAGGTATTTTTCATTGCTCACCTGTCCTAAGGCTGATACTTTCCTCCCTGAAATTTTCAACTCCTGCACTAATTTCCTAGAATACCACTTAATGTATAGTTTATATACTACGATACTTCTTTGGGATAACATAGCAAGATCTCTCACCACCATAGTGAGAAGTTCATGGTAACCTACTGTGTAAATGGGTTGATAACTCTATGTCCTCCTGGACCATTTGTCCTTTCTTTCCTAAGAATGATGCCTGGAATGTAATAGGAACAAAGTTATAAAAGTGACTTTTTTAATATTAATGAACAAGAGAAAGAAATTTACAAACACCTAAAGAAATTACAATATTTAACAGAAATTTTTGGACAGGGGTTAAAAAATTTTTCCATGTTTCAAAAGCAAGAGAGGAAGCACAATTTCTGGCTTCAAGAAAGATTTCTTAAGGGAAATACCATTGCTTCTGGTCTATGGGAGACTTAAAAACCTACAAAACCAGGCTAGCATCTTACCTTTTAGTCCTAATATCCTTGATTAAATATATTTATTTTGAAGAAAAAAATCCTAGCTAATTGGAATTTCTGACCATTTGCAACTTCTCTCTATTTGTGTAACTGCAGTTTTCAGGACAGTTTGAGGTAACACCTCCACCTCCTATTACCCTAATTTATATTTTCTCTTAGACATTTCTTCCCCCTCTAGCCTTTGCTACTCAGTACTTTACTAGTCAGAATCCCAGGTGTTTTTTATTTCAGGAGTTACCTATTCCTATAAAATGCTATTTTTCCCCCCTCAGAAATCCTCAGAAAGGTAGAGAAAATTAGCAGCACTGCTGTGTTCTTATTTTATCTTTCTATTAGACCTCTGAGATTACTAAGGAAGATACCTCTAGATAAGTAAAAAAAATACTATATACATATTTCAAAGGCATTGTGTCTAATGATTTGTAAAGAATTTTTAAATTGTTTTTGTTTCTTATAGAAACCACAGGGAAAAATAACTCTTTACCTGTCATAGGATTCAAAAAATATTTTGGTTTGCATTATTTTAAGTCTTGCAACAAAGCAAGTGTTGAATTGACAAGAGCAGTGTTGAATTGACTTTGCACAGGTGAGAAAACAAACTCAAATGAGTATTTTTTACCCAAAGATGCAATGGTGGTGATGCTAAAATTGAAGCTTGGGTTCAGACCTTTTTCATTTAGACTTCTCTTCAGGATGGTATTTTCTTTGTGCTTTTGCTATTGTCCTTTCAAATACTTTATAAGAAGGCTGTGAAATCTTAGCTCTTTTGGGGCCAGTTCTATATAGTAGACAAAACCAACTCTATTTGTAAGAGGCAGGAGACTATTACACTGCAAAGTGATGCACTTATTTAGGCCAAGTATTTCAAATTTGCAGTAATTCAGATTATTGCTCTACTATTATATGAAAAACATATATAATAAATATAATGAAGATTGCATTAGTCAGCGTTCTGTCACTGTGTCAACAACGTGAAGGGTTATCTGAGGAAAGCCCTGTTTTGGCTCATGGCTTTGGGGGTTTCAGTCCATGGCAGTTGTATATATTGCTTTTTGGGCCTGCAGTGAGGAGAAGCAACATGCTTGGACAGAAGAAAGCTTTTCACTCCATGGCAGCCAAAAAGCAGTGAGAAAGGAAAGGAGCCATAGGAACAGGGCCAGGGCCAGATCTGGTCCTCAAAGTCCCCCCTCTGTGATCTACTGCTTTTAACTGGACCCCCAGCTCCTGTTTCCTTCACTCCCTTTTGGACCCATCAAATTGGTAGATTATTTTATGGCTTTACTTTGAGCTTTTATGATCGACCTACTCCCAGAAGCCCAATGGCCAAACCACAAGCATAATAAGTCTTTTATGGGACATATTTTATCACAACAGTAAGAAGGACTTGCAGTAACTCACCACCCAAAACTTAGTGGCAGGAACACTGGAATTCCAAGAATATTTATTCATGCATTCATTCATGTCTCTATTTACTCAAAGAATAACTTGCACAGAAAAATACTGTACACCTGCTATGTGTTGGTCCTTTTTATGCTAGCAAGATCACTCAATGATAAGTTGCTTTTAGGATGGATCACATCATGACAAGAATGTTTTAATTTAAAATCTTTATTTATGTGAAAATTATTATGCATACATAGATGTCAGAATATTTTGAACATATGATCTGCTGTATCACAAGATTTCATGTTGACAAATATTCCTGAAATTAATTTCAGAGGTTCAAACCAAAAAAATATATTGCTTTTTCTAAGGAACTAGCTTATTCTTTTCACCGTGAGACTGAAGTTTGCCACTGTGTTCGTACTTGTCTCTTTAATTTGGTGACTAAAATACTGTTTTTAAATTTTTAGTTTTAAGGAGAATAAAGCACCACAATAAAAAAACAATAAAGCCAATCAAGACAAAGCGGTGAAGGTGTCACAGAACTTCAGAACAGGACAATAGATCAGCAGCAGTGGCTACCACAGTGTATCTTGTTATCTTCATAATAATGGTCCAGCTTCTCAGACACAGTAGATTAAACAGAATAAAACCAGAATAAAAACAGAGCATCGAATTAAACAAAACAATAAATTGGAACAAAACAAAACAGTGAGAATAATATTGCATTTCAAACACAACACAGAAGGAAATCCCCCATATTTGCCACATTGCATACTGTCATCCTCCGAAAAGATGCTCAGACTGCTGGCCTTAAGCGTTCAAAGTCCATCACACAACACAAGCATTTAGTTGTTTTCGTACCTTGTTTTATAATAACTCAGCCTTTCCTTCGAATCAGCTAGTTGCTTACGGGGGTGGGCAAGTGTGGAGGTCTTGATTCTTAGCCTGCTTGCTTGTCAGCTCACAGAAAAGGTGGCCTGGCTGCTTTCTACGTCTCCACCTGGTTAACGCGGCTCACTGGAAGATCAAACCAGTTTCTTGACGTGCTCTTCCCGGAACCGGCATGGCCTCTGCAGACTCTTGGGAACAGCCGACTGGCTTCTCTTTTCCTCTGCCCTGCATGGTCTCTGCTCATTAAAATCACAACGTCAAGTTTCTTTGGCCACTAAAACACACACACACACACACACACACACAAAAGGATGGCCTCCAGTAATTACATAACATTTTATATTTAGCTTTTTGAATTTGAAATATTTTCTTACTAACCTCTTATTGTATTTACTTTGTCTCCATTTTCATATTTTACATATTATGAACATCTCTGTGAAGTGTATTTAAGTATTTGTAGCAACAAAAACCAAAGGTGTGGTTAAAAGAGAATGAGGGGAGATGGTGGAGAAAGAAATTAAAAACAGTATGGAAAGAGAGTTTTGGATTTATGAGGGACGTTCAGAGTTAATTTTAACAAAATTTGCCACAATGTAGGATTCCTTCTAACAATGGCCCTACACAATGTTCCTCTGCTCTTGCCTGGTACAAGGTCATAAATAAGAAAATCACTACCCTGTCACTCCAACACTGCCCACTCCACTGAGGGTAGCTCTGGTTGTGCATAAGTTCATCCTCCTGTTAGGTGAAATCTGCCTCTGACTGAACTTTCAAACTGTCATTTCCAAATTCAACGCTTTGAGTTTTATTTAGAATTGTAAACACAGGGAACAATAAATACCCCCTCTCCTCTCTCTCTCTCTCTCTCTCTCTCTCTCTCTCTCTCTCTCTCTCTCTCTCTCTCTCTTTCTCTCTGCTTTGAGATGACACAGAACCCAAAGCCCAGTTGTTAGAATGAGAGCTGTTAATAGAATCTGGAGGAGAGGCACACAGTTTGATATTCACTGTCAAAGACAGCTTGCTGGGCTGTTTCTCTATCAAATCTTCATTACCCACCACACCTTGTCATTACTCACAAGCTTTAGCATCAAAGTTCTGCCTCTCTTTCTCTTTAGAAATAAACACTATTGATCACCAGGAGCCATGTCTAAAGCTGCCAGGAATGTGTGAACCTATTAAGTTCTTCTATTAAAGTTGAATATAGTCTGGAAAAAAGAGTTGCTTCTCCTTGGATTTGTGATCATTTATGGTTTCCCCTTGTAATCCTCCATTTGTGACATTTCATTACACACTGGCTAATAGGGTTTGGGGATAGTTTTGTCTCGCTGCTTTATAGGGAAAGATGCAAAATGAGGCTGTGGACATCTGCAGTCTTACCATATTTGCTCTGACTTATAAAGGGTTATGAGACCAAGTCTTGGATCCTAAGAGCTTAACTGCAGTGTCCTTCTGTCCTACTTACCATGTTTCTTTCCTATCTCTCAAATTACTCCAGGCTGTGTTTTACTATAGCTTTTTATATTTCAGCCCTTCCTCAAATTTCAGCACATGCTTCTTAACTGACCACCCTGCCAACAGGCTCCTTCCCTTCTTTCTTTTGTCCCATCTTTTGATTTTCTTCTGCAACTAACATGATTTATCTAAGCCCAAGCCCAGATCATCATCCCAGTACTTATAATTTCCAATATTTTGGGTTACATTTCATCCCAGATCCAAATTCATTCTCAAAGTTCAGATGTCACGCCTGATGATGACTCAATTCTGTACTCAAGCAACCCATTCTGTTTATCCATCAGTTTCAGCTTCAATGAGCTGCATCCCTTGTATTTCCACATCTGCATAACTGTGTCCACAATGCAGTATAATGGCTAATGTGAAGTGTCCACTTGGTTGGCTTGGAAGCTGCTGGAGGAAAGCACACTTCTGGGTGTGTCATGAAGGTGTAATCTTGGGTATCATATCTGGTCCTTGGCCCTCCCTTCTCTGACAATTTTGTTTCCCTGCTTCGCTTCCCAGATGATGTGAACTAAACATGATCTTTGCAACCCCATGCCCTTCTGCCATGATGTTGTGGACTTGGAACCTGCTGATCCTGAACTGCATCACCTGAAACCGTGAGTCAAAATAAACGTCTCCATTTCTGAGTTGTGAATGCTGGGTATTGCATCCTGTGATAGGAATGTTGACTATTACACATTTTATCTTTTCTTCATCTAGCTGATTTTTTCCTCTAAAAGCTTTTTCTGGACCTTCTGTTTTTGTCTCTCATGTAGATCCTTTGTTTGGGTGTGCCTTCAGGGCACTTACCACATTAGACTTTAATTACCTGTACTTGAGTTTGAAGCCATTATTCCTAAAAATGTTGAAGAGAGCTCTTGTGTCTCTATCCATCCTCAAAATATAACTTCTGGCTTTGATCTTGATGCAAGGTAAGTTTCTGATAAAACTCTATTAACTTATTGAGTGAAAGACTAGATAAATCAATGAAAAAAACTGTAGCAAGGTGTACAGATCTTGTCAAAACAATTTTAAGCTCCAGAAAACAAAAAATGTGATGTCAGAATAAAGAGACCTGGATGATAAGCTCCAGAGAACTGTAACTCTCAGTAAGCTGACCTGGAAGGAACATTAGAGAGTCCCCAAAGGCTCCAAGCAAAGCCAGTCCAACTCTTCCTGTGACAGGTGCAGAAACTGAATCTGGAAGAGGCTGAGGGGCTACTTGGGGGCACAGAACCTCTGTCTCAGAGCTAGTGCACAGAGGTTTCCATTACTGCTCCTCGGTGACTGTGAAATGTTAGTCACTTCATTTTTACAAAGCTTCAGTGCTACATGGTATGGTGCAACCTTCATAAAAATATATATATTACTCAGTAACCCATATGGTTAGAGGCAGGAGTTCTAAAAGAAGACTGTTCAAACCACAGGAGTCTTCAAGTTTTCAAGTTTTACTGGGGATGATTTCAGCATTTTTCTAAAATATTCTCTTGACTCACCATGAGTTGAGAATGCATTAACACCCCCATGAAATGTAACCAGGAAAATCTGTTTCACCTGGAGGTGTGTAGTCTAATTAAAAATGAATAAAGCCTGAATATCTCAGTTTCTTCCTCATACTTACTTTTCATTCTATTATGAATATATTCCAATTATCTACTTCAGCCTTTCCATTGGATATCAGAAGATAGTTAAATTTCTCACCTCTAGGGAAACATAAGGATAATTTTGAGCAAACTTTCTTCAGGTTTATTAATGATAATATAAGAGGCCCTACAGAACATTTTAATATTTCTAATGCTAAAATAGATATTATGCATTATCTTTGAACAAAATTACATAAATTTATTAGAATTTTAAGTTAGCTGAGAGAGTACACTGATAGACATTGCTACAGGCAGCTTGTATTTCTTTGCCCCACAACAAATGGAAATAGAGTTAGCCATGACAAAACCAAAACAAATACAATTTATTTGGTAGACTTTTTATTCCTCAAAATACTATGTGTCCCACAAAACTTGCATTATATTCCTTGGTTGTAGCAAGATCAAAGTTCTTGTTAAAATGTCATTTCTTCTTTTTCCAAGTCTGAGATTTTAAGACAGAAGACTGGGGACTTGGATCGAAATAATTTTTTCACTATGGACGATCCCTGAAGAACTGAAGAACTCAGGGCACTAAGCATTCTCCTGAGCCAGAGGTCCCAAGGATCCTAGAGAAAACTTGTAGAAACTCAGTTATTATGATATTTTCAGTGCTTGGCTAGGGGCTCATGATTAAGCAGACTGAGAGAAAGCTCTAGAATTCCTGTTAATATTTACATGGTGAATATCAAATTTAAGTGAGTAGGTGTGAAGAGTGGAGACAGGAGAGTTTAAGTGCTCTCAGTTGAT
Source organism: Hydrochoerus hydrochaeris (assembly GCA_004027455.1). Classification (NCBI taxonomy): domain Eukaryota; kingdom Metazoa; phylum Chordata; class Mammalia; order Rodentia; family Hydrochaeridae; genus Hydrochoerus; species Hydrochoerus hydrochaeris. Next base: position 382,072 of record PVLA01000199.1, on the reverse strand, counting down.
CTGGGATAGAGTCCACAGCTCCTGAATTCTGGGTGCCATCACCTGAAAAGTAGCAGCTCTCTTTAAGTCTGCAGTGAACACAAATGGTTGATAATAAACTCATTGCGATTTATGACATCCCCAAATTTGTGCCAGAAGAAGAGATACAAAAACATTTCAATAGAAATGACACTATTATGAAATCACTTCATAATCCCAGCACTCAGAAGGCTGAGGCAGGTAGATCACCCTGGGTTCCAGGCCAGCCTGAGCTACATAGTGGAATCTGCTCAACCCCTCCCCTCAAAATTAAAAAAATATAAAGCACTTCTTGATCAATTTTAGAATTTAACTTTTGCCACTTTTTGATTTTTTTTTTGAGAAAAGCTTTATTTTGGTTGCCACTTTTCAATTACTGATGCATGGCAAATAAAAATCTTTAAAAAAATAGTCCGGCCCTGACTGCACACATTCAGGCTGAATTGCAACACAGAGGGAAACTTGGAACTTTGCTCCCAGACGCTCCCACCCTTTATCTCAGAATCTTGGACTATGGTGGATTAACTGTGCTAACTTGAAGGGAGATTCAGTAACTGCCTAACCAGAACAAAAGATCTCAGCAGGCTCCAGTCAGTGTGGTGAGTATGCTCCTAAAATAGAGGTGTACAGTGAGTAAATAGGACCAGTAGTAAACCTCCCTCCTACTGTAAGACATTGGTGAGTCTGACAAGAGGGTGGGTGACTCTTTCCTGCACACATAAAACATCAGCCAGGGTGAGGAGTGTGCCAGTAAGGACTCCCCCAACTTGGAGAAGATCAAAAGGGCTTATGAGACACACAGGCACACAATAGGGACGCAGTAGGGCCTCAGCTGAGACAAACACTAAAGACAGGGAGACTTGGTGACATGGAATAACCTGAAGATAAAGTAATAGCAGGAACCAAAAGTTGGCCTGCATCAATACTACTAGGCTTGTCAGCCCAGGAAGAATATAGGACTCACTCAACAGGCCCTGCAGTGGGAAGTCAGGAGACTGGCCCACCTATTCATTGTGAGATCCAGCAATTGGACAAACATCAACCTTACATTAAGACACCAAGATACACAATACCAACAGTTGACAACAGTGGGATTGAAGGACCAAATATTAACTTGAAAGGGGAATATGGCAAAATGAAAATGCAAAATGCAATCTCAAACATCCAGTCCACCAGTAACAAGTACAGGAGACACTGAAATAGAGGACTTCAAAAGTAACACACCAGAAATCTCTGAAAAGATAGCGATCAAAATAAGAAAAACAACTCCATGAGGCTATAGAGGAAATCAAATTAAAAGTACTCTCTCATGTAAAGATAGAAATAACAACCTCAGTAAAGGAGTTGCTGAGCACAGCTAAAGAAGAAATAGAGAAAAAAGTACAGGAGCATGGGAAACTGATTGAAACCTTGAATGAATAATATAGAAAACAAGCAGAATTCATGAAAAAAAAACTCAAAGAGAGATCCAAGAAAGAAAAAATTCTATTCAAAGTATGCAAAACCATTTAAATGAAGCTGAGGATAGGATTTTGGTCCTTAAGGACAGGATCACAATTAGTGATCATGAACGGATAGAACTTTTAAAAACAACAAAGCAGTATGAAATGACAATACAGCAGCTTCATGATGATGCCAAGAGAAACAATGTAAGATTAATAGGCATCAGTGAAGATGCAGGAGTCAATGCAAATGATGTAAGGAAAATATTCACAGAAATAATAGCAGAAAACTTCCCAAACATGGGTAAAAACCTGATATGTAGACAAGTGAGACATGTAGAACCCCAAACAGACACAACCAACATAAATCTACACCCAAACATATAATAATTAAGATCTCAGACATACAGCATAAAAACAGAATACTAAAAGCTGTTAGAGAAAAGACACAACTCACCTATCAAGGAAAGTCCATTAGAATCATGGCAGACTTTTCAGCACAAATCATCAAGTCAAGATGAGCTAGGAGTGAGGTATTTCAAGCCCTGAAAGAAAACAACTTTCAACCCAGACTGATGTACTCAGCAAAAACTTTCACTCAAATTTGATGGATAAACAAGATACTTCCTTGAAAAAGAACAACTGAAGAAATTCATGTCCACCAAGCTAACCCTAGTATTTTTTCTTTCTAGTATTGAAAGACATACTAGATAGAGATAAAAATGTCCACAATCTCCAGAACAACAACAGAAAGAAACCACCAGGTAGGACAAGCAATTAAACAAGGGGGAAAAGCAGAAAGCAAACAACTAGAACATAACATGGCAAGGTCGAGCCAGTACATTATCAGTTATATCCATAAATGTAAACGGCCTCATTTCACCAATTAAAAGAAATAGGTTGACAGAATGGATCCAGAAACAGAATCCCACAATATGCTGGATACAAGAAACACATCTGACCCAAAAGGAAACTCATAGATTAAAAGTTAAAGAATGGAAAACAGTATTCTATGGAACAGGAACTAAGAAAAAAGCAGGGGTAAGTATTCTCTTTGCAGACAACATGAACTTCAGACCTAAAATGATTAAAAGTGATAAAGAAGTTCACTACATACTCATTAGTGGAAAAATTCAAGAGAAAGAACTAACAATTATAAATATATATGCACCAAATACAGGAGCACCCAACTATATAAGACAGATACTAATGGACATGAAAAACCAAATCCTTAAGAACACAATTATAACAGGAGACTTTAACAGCCCGTTGTCACAGAGATAGATCAACTAGACAAAAAGTCAGCAAAGAAATAACAGAACTGAATCATACCTGTGAGCAATTGGACTTAGTAGATGCTTACAGAGTGTTCCACCCAACCACATCAGAAATACACATTCTTCTCAGCTGCACATGGGACATTCTCCAAAATAGACTATCCCATAAAACATTCTTAAGTAATTGCAAAGGTATTGAAATTATCCCAGCATAATATCTGACCATAACGCACTGAAATTGGAAATTAATGGCAAAAGAAATTACAAAACCTGCATAAATACATGGAAATTAAATAACAACCTTTTGAACACCCAATGAACTACACATAAAATTAAAGAAGAAATAAAGCAATACTTACAATTCAATGAAAATGCAGAAAAAACATACTGTAATCTATGGGATGCAATGAAAGCAGTCTTAAGAGGGAAATATATAGCAATAAATTGTCATATCAAAAAAACAGAAGGCACACAAATAACCTAATGCTTCATCTCAAGCTTCTAGAAAAAGAACAAGTTAAACCCAAAGCTCATAGAAGAGCAGAAATTGTAAAGATTAGAGCAGAAATCAATGCAATTGAAACTAAAAAAAAATACAAAGAATTAATGAATCAAGAGCTGATTTTTTGAGAGAATAAACAAAATTGACAAACCTCTAGCTAACCTTATAAAGAAAAAGAAAGAAAGAACCAAAATTCACACATTAAGGGGGAAATTACTACAGATCCCATGGAAATTCAAAAGGTCATGAATACCTACTTTGAAAATCTCTACTCACATAGAGTGGAAAACACAGAGGAAATGGACAGATTTCTAGAAACATATGAACTACCAAAGCTCAACCAAGAAGATATAGCAATTTTGAATAACACAATATCAGTAATTGAAATTAAAAGCATAATTAAAAACTTACCAACAAAGAAAAGTCCAGGTCCTGATAGATTCATGGCTGAATTCTTCAAGAAATTTGGAGAAGATTTGATGCCAACACTCCTTAAATTGTTCAATGAAATTGAGAAGAAAGCAATCCTCCCTAAATCATTCCTGGAGGCAAGTATTATTCTCATACCAAAATCAGAGAAAGACCCAACCAAAAAGTAGAACTATAGGCCACTCTCACTAATGAACATTGATGCAAAGATTCTCAACAAAATACTGGCAAATAGAATGCAACAAATCATCAAGAAGATTATACATCATGACCAAGTGGGATTCATTCCAGGAATACAGAGATGGTTTAACATATGCAAATCAATAAATGTAATGCACCACATCAACAAAGTCAAAAATGAAAACCACATGGTCATCTCAATAGATGCAGAAAAAGCTTTTGATAAAGTCCAACACATGTTCATGATAAAAACCCTTCAGAAACTGGGAACACACTGTGTCTACCTCAATCTTATAAAGGCCATCTATGACAAACCAATAGCCAATGTTATAGTAAATGGACAAAAACTGAAGGCTTTCACTTTAAAATCAGGAACAAGACAAGAATGTCCAATATCATCACTTTTATTCAATATATTTCTGGAAACTCTAGCCAGGGCAATCAGACAAGAGAGAGAAATAAAAGGAATAAAGATAGGAAAGAAAGAAGTTAAATTATCACTATTTGCAGATGACATGATACTCTATGTAGAAGACCCAAAAAACTCCATTAAAAGACTGCTAGAGGTAATAAACAAGTTCAGCAGTGTAGCTGGATACAGAGTTAACACTCAAAAATCAATAGTATTCCTGTACACAAAAAACTCATCAAGAGACAAATTATGGAAACATTGCCCTTCACAATAGCATCTGAAAAAATGAAATACTTAGGAATCAACCTAACTAAGAATGTAAAAGACCTATATGTTGAAAATTATGCTATGTTAAAAAAGGAGATTGAAGAGGATATTAGAAAATGGAAGGATATTCCTTGCTCTTGACTAGGAAGAACCAACATTGTGAAAATGGCCATACTCTCAAAACTGTTGTATAGATTTAATGCAATCCCAATCAAAATACCATCAACATATCTCACAGATCTAGAGAAAAACTCCTAAAATTCATTTGGAAACAGAAAAAAACCTAGAATAGCAAAGGCAATTCTGAGCAACAGGCAGGAGGCATCTCAATTCCTGACTTGAAACTATACTGCAAAGCCACAGTGATAAAATCAGCATGACACTGGCAAAGAAATAGACCTGAGGATCAATGGAACAGATTAGAAGATGCAAGCACAACTACAAAGACACTCAGGAGCTACACCTGATATTTGACGAAGGAGTTAAACATGTTCACTGGAAGAAGGATAGCCTCTTTAATAAATGGTGCTGGAAAAATTGGTTCTCCACATGCCGAAGACTGAAACTAGATCCAAGCCTATCACCATGCACAAAACTAAAATCTAAATGTATCAAAAACATAAATATTAAAATAGAAACACTAAATCTACTGGAAGACAAGGTAAGTAGAAGTCTTGGAGACATAGGAGTAGGCAGAGAATTCATGAACAAAATGCAAACTGCACAGGAAACACTTCAAAGAATCAACAACTGGGATCTCATATTATTGAAAAGTTTCTGTACTTCAGAAGAAATCACCAACAGAGTGAAAAGAAAACCCATAGAATGGGAAAGAATTTTAGCCAACAACCCCTCAGACAAAGGACTTATATCCAGAACATATAAAGAACTGAAAAACATCAAACCCCCCAAATTCAAAGACCCTCTCCAAAAATGGGTATCTGAGATGAACACACAGTTCTCAGAGAAAGATATACAAATGGCAAATAAATACATGAAGAAATGTTCACCATTACTCGTCATTCAAGAAGTGCAAATTAAAACAGCATTGAGATTTCATCTCACTCTGGGAAGAATAGCTGCCATCAAGAAATCAACTGATAACAAATGTTGGCGAGGCTGCAGGGAAAAAGGAACACTGCTCCACTGTTGGTGGGAATGTAGACTGGTACAACCATTATGGAAATCAGTATGGAGAATCCTCAGAAGACTAGGATTGGAAGTTCCATTCAACCCAGCTATTCCCCTCCTAGATATTTTCCCAGAAGAACTGACAAGTTCATATCACAGTGATATATGTGCACCCTTGTTCATAGCAGCACAATTTGTAATAGCTAATTCTTGAAAACAACCAAGATGCCCATCAACTGTAGAGTGGATGAAAAAGATGTGGTATTTTTGTACAATGAAATATTACTCAGCTATGAAAAAGGATGATGTTGAGGTCTTTATAGGCAAACGGAGACAACTTGAGGCTATCCTCATTAGTGAAATAAATAAGAATCATATTTATAAATATCACATTGAGTCTCTAGTGTAAAAAGTAATAAGAACTCTAGGAGTAATAAAACCCAAAGTATGTAATTGTTACTGTAAAAAAAGAGAGGAAAAGAAAGTATTCTAAAGGATATAACTGCATGTATGTTTAAGTGTGTAGGATTGATAACCACATTACTAAGTTTTTGTTGGATAGGTGAACAGAACTGTTTGCAGTCTCACTGTTTGAAGGTCCACTTTGTAGGCTTTATTTTTATAACTTGAACAACTACTAAGAGGACAACATGTAATTATCAACTAGTGATTTCTTACTGTTTATTTTTTTGAAATCATGTGTTTTTCTGCACTCTTTCTGTTTTTTTTTCTTTAAGTAAAATTTTAAAAAATATAAGCATTATGGAAATTTCTCAAAGTAGTAAAGTTAGAAAATCCATGTCTCAGAAATCCATCTTCTAGGAATCCTCCCGAGAGAGTTAAGGGTATCATCATACTATAGTCTTATGTGCACATCAGTGTTTATGACAGCGTGATTCATAACAGCTCAATCCTGAAAGCCGTCTGCATACGCATCAACAGATGATTGGATACAGAAAACAAAGTGTCTATACACAAGGGAATACTATTTGGATGGACAAATCTGAGACATTGTAGGAAACCAGACGCACTCTGAAAACATAGTGTCGAATAAAATGAGTCAGACACCAGAGCTTAAATACCATAGAGTAACTCTCATTTGAGAAAGACAAAGCACAAACAAAGAGCAACTAAAGGGTGCTAGAAGGAAGACAAGGGTTGCATCTCTTGCGAAAAGGAAAGGATCCAAGAGACCACAGGATGGAGGAGAAATAAGAGAGTGGTGCGCCACCTACAGGAACCTGGTAACCGCCGCGGATGGGAACATTGTATGCCCTTGACAGGAAACCAGATTAATACCAACAAGAATGAAAAGAGAAAGGGAGGTTTACAGCAGGAGGGAGGGAGGAGGAAGGGAAGAGGAGGGGCATTTGAAAAAGAATCAACTGTGTTAGTGCTTGTACCCACTCCCCAAGATGACCTGTAAAGGGCCTGTGTTGCATGTATGCACTAATGAGACAGCGTTTGTATTGAAGATATCATCTTCAGAACAGAAGTAAGACAGGTGGTATAACCAGTGTCTAGCTTGCTTCTTATCGGAATTTCTGCATGACCTTCCTTCACCCCTTTCCTCTTCCTGACCAGATTCTTGTCAGTGAAATTAGGGGTCATTGCTAGCCCTGTCCTCAGGAGCCTATTCAGTTTGGCTCAGGGAAAGAAAGCGTGAGGTTGGTTCTTCTGCAGCAAGGATCATAACCTCTTAGAGAAGTAGCCCTAATGTCCCATTTGTACACTTTGGCAAATTATTCCTTTGCATTTGCCTCTTAAATGCTCTCTATATAGTAGACAGCTCACACACACAAATCTTATGGAAATTAGTGATTTCCCTAAAGCATAGCCATTTTTTTCTGCTAGGCTGAATTATTAAGACTTTTTAAAAAGTTCTTCCTTGAATTATTTTCCTTCCTCCAGTGATTGATGGGTGATGGCTGAAAATAAAATTAGAAGGCGTCCCCCAACTGTGAAATGACTCATGGAAAAAGTTTTCTTTTGAAAGTTATTTGATTAGGAAAGTGCTTTATTCCCTTAAAATATCCTGGATGAAATGTGCAACCCTCTCAGATTGATCTAATCTTAGCATTCAAAAGGATCTTAGTTCCGTTTTCTACAGTATCTTTTCCTGGATGGCAAATTTAAGGTTTGGATATATTTTTCTGGCTGGGGAAGAAGACGAAAAAACAAAAACAAAACAAGCCTCTCATACATTGCATTCTTTATAAATAATGGTTTCTCATGTTTGCATACTATTTTAGTATTTACAAAGCACTTTCTGCCATAATAATTTACAAGCATCATCAAGCAGTAAGGTAGGAAAGGCATTTATAAATATCTTATTTTATATCATAAATAAAATAATTAGCAAAGTCAAAAAAGACTTTCTGATTTAGATAAGTGTTATTTCTCTTCACAAATCTACCTTAAGATTTGATGCTAGTAGAGACATGAATGAAGGAATGATATTATCATGATTTCCAGCTATTTTTTTCTGGATAGCTTCCTAGATAAAATTATTGTCAGTAGTGACATTGATAGAAATGTTCCTGCATTTGCTGTACAATAATAGAAGGAGGGTTACACAATTTTTAATGTTTCTTTCACTATTTGCTAGCAGAATGGTAGGTGATTAAAAAAAAAAAAACTAGAACCCAGAGGATAGAAGTGTACCATGAGCTGTTCAAATTGCATGGGGCAGAGTTTGTTCTCACTCTGTACCTATGTTAATGCATTGTAAGAGTTATGGGAGACAGCTGTTAGGGTCATTTTGCCGAGTCATGCTGGAAGCACAACACAGACTCAGCTTGTTCCAGTATCTACCATTTTTCTCAAAAGACATTCAAAAAACCTAGTAGCTCATGGCAAATGTTAAGTCAATAACTATGATACATAAATTAAAACCAAGATTTAATTGGGTATGAATTACAGAACTCCACACTGAATTAGGGTATACCGATATGAGATGCTTAGTATGTACAGAGGAGGAATAAAAGGGCATAGTTAGGAAGAGAACCCCACTTTCTGTGCAGCACAAACCCTTAGTACTAGGTGAAGACTAAGCCAAAGAAGGAAGTGAAAGGAGACAGCAGTCCAGAGAAAAGCACAGCCTCTCCCATCCCTGCTCTTTCTCCCTGTAAGGGGTCCTAAGTATTGGGTATAAGAATCACCCAGTTATTCTGGAAAGTTCAATTTCCTTCATTTCTAGTACATGGGTTGTTTTCCATCCACTGGGACAAAATACTGAATCTCCACAACAGGAAGGTAGCACATCATTTGTTCCCAGCCTGGGCAACTTTGCAAAGCCATATCTTAAAAATAAATAAATAAATAAATAAATAAATAAATAAAAGGACAAAGGGCTGAGGATTGAGCTCAGTGAGAAGGTGCTGGTCCAATTCCTAGTAGTGAATAAAAGCACTTGGCACATAGAATTCAAAAGTTATAATAGGTCTAGTTGAATTTCTGGCTTTTTCGTTGAGTACCTATATCTCCAGACAAACAGTTGAGCTTTCTTAATCATTTTGCCATTGTAAAAGACAGGTGTGAAATGGGTCAGAAATTGGAAGCTATTTTATCTTTTAGGAGTTAATTGTGTTAACCTTCTTGGAACACTGGGTGCACTTTATATATTTTTTTTAATCTTAAAATAACTATCTTTATCAAAGGTGAGAATTTCATACATTATATTTATATTTTTCTTTTGAAACACCATTATTCTTAGTAAATAGCTTTGTAAAGACCAAAAGTATACTTTTCATCATGTTGGTATTGCTTATAATATTGTGATGAATAGTGGCAGGTAATAATTATCAGGTTCTTATAATATGAAATTTGTCAAATATATATATATATATATATATATATATATGTGTGTGTGTGTGTGTGTGTGTGTGTGTGTGTGTACCTTCCTGCTTCAGCCTCCCCAATTGTGGTGAGGACAGGTGGACCCCACTGACCTTGGCCTCAGTTAGTTTTGGAGCCACATCTTTGGATCCTTAGGTCCTCTCTTGTCATATATATACATATATATATGCACTATGTATGTACTATGTACATATATACATAAAATCATCATCATCATCATCATCCCTCATGACCATAGGGAAAGGTATGAAGCATTGTTATATCCATTTCATCGATCAGGAAACTGGGGCTCAGAACAGAAAGGTAGCCTGGAAAATAAACTTGGCTTATATCAGAAAACTGAGGAGAAAATCTGTCTTCTGAATCCTAAACTGTGCCCAGTGAAAAATGCTGTTACTGGAAAGTCAGAACTTGGTCTTTAACAGTGCAAGTCTGAGACATGGTATACATCAAAGCTTGTGGTAGATGCTTAGAATATTTATAGAACAGAATTTTCATTTTGAACTGGTACAGCGGATTTTCTTCCATCACAAATGTCTAAGACACTGTCACCAATAACTTCATATGAAGAGTACATATAATCAGACTACAAGTTTTGGTAAGAAAATGTCAATCCTCTTAAGGTTTGTGGTTGTACACATGCTAAAACATAAATACCACAGGGTCCAGAGAGCTGTGGACCACCCTCTCCTGACTGTGATGAGGCAATGACCATGTTCTGCACATTTTACCCACTTTCTGGTTGCCAGGTAGACTGTCGAGTTCACTGGTCTTCAGCGTAAGGGGCAGAAAATAACATATAAGCTCACTTCCTTCAATAGCCATTGTTATGGTTTGTGTCTGGCTGCCCCCTCCAAGCCTCACATGGTCATGGAGGCAGCTGCATCTAGTGTTTGTGATTGATTTGTTGTCTAGCACTGGGATTGGTGGTCCGAGTGTTGCACCCTCTCAAGGGCGGGAAGCCAGTATACAATGTAAGGGAGGAAAGGTGGTTAGCTTCCCCCTTTTGCCCTTTCACTCATGCCATGTGCGGTTGCCATGAACAACTGCCCCTTAGCAATACCACCCTGACTTGGAGCCAACTGAGTATGACTGAAACCTCCAAACACTGTAAGCTAAATAAACCTTTCCTTCATTCAACTTAGGCACCAGAACTCAGGTATTCATTTTGTCTCGGCAACGAAATAAAAGTAACCAGGACAACTATTTTTCCAGAGATGCATAGATCATATGAAGCAAGTATCTAATATTCAACTGAATAGAAATGAAAATTTCTGTGGATGAACAGTAAATGAATTCTGCCTTTGTTGTTATTTCCTCTTTCTTCTCACATTATTGCATAATATTTGCTACCAACCTCGGCATCCCACTCAAATCCAGCATTAAAAAAAACCCCTGCCAGATACAAGCATGGATTTATTGATTTATTAATGACTTGCTTGATTCTAAGAATAATCTGCATGAGAACCAGATTGGGACCATTTTTTTTAATTCATTAGCTGTAAAATGTGTTTCAAGCTCCAGCTTGAAAACAACTTACTTGTTATATGCAGCTTACCACAAGCCTTTAGGTCTGTCAATTCTCTGCCAAACTACGATACATCTTAGTATTTCTATGTCCATGTCTCTTGCTTTATCTTCTATAAAAAAGGATGATCTTTGAAACTCAACTTTGACATTCTTTGGCCTTTGCTTTTATTGTTCATTATTTATGAAATTCTCTTTACCACCAACTCTACCTGTATAAATGCTGTGCAGATGGTGTGGTTCTTGGAACTCAGGGAAGGCAAAAATGCTAGAGAGTAGAATGAATGGCTGTGGTATAATATCTGTACTTCCCCTTACCTCATGTCCTCCCTTGTATTTCTCTGATTTTTGTAAACACTTTTTCTGTCCTGTTGAAATTATGAGCCTGCCTTGTTCATCCGAGAAACCCTTGACCCTAGCACAATTTAGTGGACAGAAGTAGCCCAGATACTTTTAGGACTGCAAGATAGAGATTATTAATTTAACTAAAAAATAAAGAAGCAAAGACACAAAGAGGTGAAGTGCATTGCCCAAGCTAAGGTCAAGTGGACTTGGCAGAACTTAGCCTGCTGCATACAAAGTTGTTCTACACCTCAGATGTGTATGTCTTGAAGGAAATTTGTGAACAAAACTATATCCAATCTTTTCTATATCACACAACCCATCCTCCTGTAGAAAGAAAGGAAAGAAGAAAAAAATGAGTACACAGAATAAATCTACACCATGATGGCCAGAGGACCCGCCAGTGTAGGCAGAAAGCAAGAGCACCTTGGGACAGGTTCTCATAATTATTTGCTTTTAAAAAGAATGCAGGGAAAACATCTTTTGGCAAATGTAATAACAAAAATAAAGCCTCCCTTGTTACTTGCTACTTCATTTTCTAACCCTGTGTCTCAATCAGTATTTAAAAAAAACAAAGAAGCAGGCTGCACAGGCCTGGAGCTGCTCTCCTGGGAGTGCTTGAAAATTAAAAAGAAATCACAGCCCTGGACCTAAGCAGTTTCATGCTTGTTTTCTGATGATGGCACCAGGTTGAAATGCAGTGAGGCTCTGGGATTATTTTCAGGAGTGATACTGAGGTTTGCCTTTGACAGAGATGCTATATTTGGAGGCAGCCACTGGAGAAGTTTTTCTTTACAGGAACGGAGAGTGAAAATGTAGGCCTGTGAGTCAAGAGACCAGATGAGGGCATAATCTGGGTCTGGACAACAAGAGAGATCTTCCTGCCCTGGCAATGTTTGCCTAGAACATCTGCATGGTGAGAGTGTCATGGGGTGCTGGGTAGGAAGGGGAGGTCAGAGTGGAGGAGGAGTACTGTCACTGGCTGCCTCAGTTTCTCTCGCAGAAGCTGGCTAAAGCAAGGTGACTCACTGAGTCAAATTTCCCGCAGCCTGGACACAGCAGTGCTGCGCAGCAGGGGTCTCCACGCATAGGTAGCAGAGGGGAAGAGCAAGGCCCAGGTGCCGGCTGGAGCGCAGTGCAGGGTAGAGGTGGCGGAGGCCTGGTGTGGTTTCCTCAGCTCACTGTGCTTCTCTGCTAGAGCAGCGCTAGGTGCACGCAGAGGCAGGAAGCTGGCTGGGTGTCCCCACAGACGACCCCGGCTTAGAGCAAGGCAGAGCGTGGACAGCGTTCCTGTCCCCTGATGCTCAGAGGAGGCTGAGATCCGCCTCGGTTCTTCATGTCTTAAGGTTCCGGGCAAGACACGGAGGCCCTCATTCAGAGGACTGGCTGGGCCATTGGCTTAGTGACTGTTTTCAGAGGGAGAGAGGGAATGGGTCTCCACGTGTGAAGGTGACAAAGTGCCACGATGGGACAGCCACTTCTTGGATCTCATCTACACGACTCAGCGAGGCTAGGGTTCCTTCCCTCCAGGTAGTCGCCCTTTTACAAGGAAAATGGGCTGTTTGGGCAGTTTGGAAGGCAGAAAGTTTCCTGATTGTTTGCTAGCTACATTGTTTGTTTTTTGTGTTTTGAGACAGGTTTTTCCCAACCCGTTGCCCATGGTCTGGACTTTGTCCAGGTCCGGACCTCCGAAGTCCAGACCTCCTCAGCAGGCTCAGAGCAGATCACGTCCTCTTGTGCTTGAGTTTGAAACCATGTGCTTGTTTGGATTTTCTCTGTAGCTGATGATTTAAAAAATGAAAGAAAAAAGGAGGAAACAATCACATCTTTGTGTTTCATCTACCTTGTCTCAAAGCCTGGAAATGTCTGACTTTCTACCAAGTATTACCCAAAGGAAGGGTGTCGAATGGAGGGAGACAAAAGCTAGAGAAGAAGCGTAACGTCCATGCATGGGTTGCAATCTGCGGATGTGCTGGAAAATACAGGTCACTGCATTCCTAAACTCAGAATCAGTGGAGAATTAAAGAGAAGAGGTTTAAAGTAAAAGAAGAGGATTTGTTGAAGGATGGGAAAGGAGGACAAGAGAGAAGACAGGTAGCTGTTCAGATCGAGCAGTGAGAATGTCTAAGTGAACTGCTCCAGGGCCCTGGCCGCCAGTGATTCTTAGGAGGCTTCTTCCTATCTAGGCTCCTGGAATCCAATTGGCTCACTGGTTTGTCTATCACTTTAACCCGGGATTTCTTCTGGCTTTCAACCTTTCCCTGTTCTTGGGTGGAGGGTAAGATTGAGGGTGGGGGCTTTAAAGACAGGCTACTTAGATTAAAGGTTAAGTAAAGGGAAAGTTTGTGGTCCTCCTGATAATCACACTGCCTGGGACCGTCCCTGGACCTGGTTTCTTTGCCTTTGTGTTCCTTATTGCTAGAGTTCAGCTGTCTTTGCTTTTCATTCTGCTACAGAAATCAAAGATGTCTACTAATTTTTTTTAAAGATCAGCGGGGCCTTTGGGCTACATTTCCCTTCCTACTGGACCCCACTGTAAAGAAGAGTGAAGACATTCCATCCGCTCCGAGGTCCTGAGAATCTCACCAAAGCTGCACGTTACGTGCCATCCACATGGACTCAGGTTAACGATATCAATAAGAATGAAAAGGAGGAAGGTGAACTGGAGGAGGAGAGGGGGAGGGGGAGGAGGATTTAATGAAAAGAGGAGCAAGCCGTGTATGTACAGGAACCAGCTCCTCAGGGTGAATATAATGTGCATGCACTACTGCCATGCACTACTAAAATGTTTTTAGAAGCTGCGAAGACATCCAGCTGCAGGTAGAGGATCCCAGGACAAAAGACAGAATCCAAAAGGCATAGACTTAAGAAGTAATTTGCCCTGGAGGGCGGGGTGACAGGCAGGAAGACTGAAATTCCATCAGCAGTGGTTTCAAGGTAACCAGGACCTCTCAGAAGGATGTAGGTCTTCTCTCATCTACTCCCCTCTCCCGCTGTAAAGGGACCCTGCATCTCTGCCCATTGGCATGTAATTGGGGACCCGCGTGAGAGAGTGGCTGCCTCCTCATCCAGCTCTGTCACTCAATCTGACTGGAGAAGCCAAGCCCCAACGACGGAGCAGGCTGGGCGAGACACAGACACTTTCCACGCTTGGCAGCGACAGTCTTTTTTCTGCTTGCTAAGCAGATATTTCTCCTCCATCAGGGAGGCCTGGAGCCCCATGGTGTGAATTGAGGAATAAAACTCATTTTTTTTCCATCTGCTGAGATTTTAAGGACTTTTATTATTACACCCAAACTCACTAGTTCATAGGTGAAAATGAGAAATGCTGAAAATAAAAAAAAAGTTTCTATTAGTGAGCAAACAGATCCTAGAGGCCAAGCCGAGGATGGGTGGGGTGCACAGCTGCAGTTCATGAACCCGAACAAGGCATCCCGAGGCCTTATTTCTGATGTGCTTGACAAGATGCTTGGACAGGTGGAGAATGCTTGGAATCTCAGTACTCTGGGAGGCAGAGGCAGGAGGATCTCAAGTTAGGGCACCACCTGGGCAATGTAATGATTTAGGGGACCTGGTCTCAGGGAAAAAAAAAGGAGCCAAGGGTATAGCTCAGTGCCAAGGCTATGAGTTCAATCCCCTGCAGGGCAAAACCAAACAATCAGACAGACAGACATTTCACCCCAGCCACAAGGTGTGTACCACCAGGAGTAACCTTGGACCCAAACTGAGCCATGCAGTCATCTATCTGTGTTAAGAGTTCTGTACTTTATATCTTAAAGCCAAAGCCTCACCAGCAAAATAAATGATTAAGAATAAAGACACGCGTATAACCCAAGTTTACCAAAGGGTGCGTTAACTACTGTGTTTCTCACTAAGTACAGCAAGGCTGTAAGAGGAGTGATCAATTACGCATGGTGAGGAAGAGATCAGCCAGCCACTCAGCATTTCTACCCAGGATGCGGGGTTACGAAGGATCAGTGCAGGCAGCTGGATGCAAGAACTGGTATGTGGGAGGATTTGGGCGTGGAAGGGTAGTAAAGAGCATCTTAAATCCTCCTTCTCGTCAGGAGTGGCACAAAAGCACTACTTAAAGGCTTCCTGCACCAAGGGCAGTTTATAGCACAGGTCCTCCCCGTATTACTGAACTGGAATTTCTGGGTCCAAGGCCAGGGAATGTGCCAGGCTGCTGACCCTCCTGAGTACTCTGCCCATTCAGCACCAAGATTCATAGATGCAGGGAATGAGTCTCATACAGGGCAACACATTCAATCATCTGTGCAGCTTTAAAACCACACAGACATCTCGCCTCCCCCTGGAGACTCTTGTTTGATCGATCTGTTATGGGTTGAAGCACTAGTATGTCTCAGAAGTTCCCTATGCTTGCTTTTTGGTGGAGTCAATTTGAGAACCATCCATGTAGAAATTAAATCAGTTCTCAGCAACTGTATATCCATCATGTGAAAGACAGTATTCAGGGCACTGTAGTAGCTACAGAGTTAAAAAATGATAGCATTCTTCCTTGGGAGGATCTTCAAATAATGCAATCTGATGGGAAGATAATATCTGGCATGGGTTACACCTTCAAAGTCATGTGTTGAGTGAGTTGGTGAATTTTCTCCAAAGGTGTTGGATATTTTAATCAAGAATTGCATGAGAAGGAAAGGTTAGGAAGGGGGAAAAAACCTGGACACAGTGGGTCCCAAGTGGCCATAGCCAAGGAAGGCCACCAGGGCTGCATGGTTAGAAACCGGGCAGGCTTCGAGGGACATTCGGGTTAAGACATGGGGTCTCCAATCTTACCTCCAGTATCACCCAAAACCTGACTCTCTTCCTCTCACTATGCACAGGCTTGGGTGCTTTCTTGTTGTCCTGGTTTGTTTCCTTCCCCCACACCACGCTGCTCTGACTGGATTAGCTTCCAATTCCTGAGTTCAACTGCTGTCCTTAGCCCGGTTCCAGCCCAGCCTCTTTGAGGCACCCTAAGCACCGCCTTCTGCTCATCTAAGTCACTAGCAGCTTAGTACCTCCAATTTCAGAGACAACAGGAAGCTCAGAAACAGTTATGCTTGCTCTGTCTTTGTCACCCTTGACATCCCGTCAGATATAATCCTGTGCACTTCTGTGCCTTTAAATACCCTTTGCAGTTCTTTTATTTATTCTATTCCTATTTTCTAGTTTCAGAAATTCTCCATTTCTTCTCTACATTATGAAAATACCCTTCGATGGCTCTTTCTGTGCGTGCTCTGGCATCCCTGGGTTCTATTGTTTACTTTTTCAACAAACTGGTATTTCTGAAGACCCCTGATCCTTTCTTTTGAAACTCTTTAGGGATTATCCATGTTTTTAAGATTTAATTTAAACCCTTTATGGTATCTAATTTATTAATATCTCAAATTTTACTCACTTTCAAAATCCAGTAGTATTAAATGTATGTCACCTCATCTCATTCCCACACAGTGACTGTTACAGCCATCTTTTTATACAAGAACACTCCTCCGTGGTCTGAGTTTTAGGTTCCTTGATTGGGTAAGAACTGAATCTAGTTAACTGCTGTCCATTCAGCATCTAGCACAGTGCCTGGCACTTTTTGCATATTTAAAAATGTTTGCAGAATGCATGTGTGCACAAATTGGTCAGTGGAGAAAGCAGAGGTCAGCACCACTTTCTGTCCCCTTCTTCCTTTTCTCTCTGGGTTGGATGCTTCCCACATCAGCCTATGGGATAAAGAGTGACTTTTTCAGATACATGGGCAGAGGTAATTTTGAAAGACCAAGCAGTGGCCTGCTTCAGATACAAACCAATTCAATACCCACTGGCTCTTATATTAAAGAAAACTGTCAAAGGATTTTTTAAAACTCAAATTTGCTTCTGCCTTTAGCTGGCAGAAGAGGACATCATGCTGCAAAATTGTTGTGAAATATCTTTTGCAAATTGCAGTAAATAGGGAATTAGAGCGAGGGAGTTCATAACATTGATTCCTGGGAGAAAATGAAAATTGGTTGTGGGTGAAGAGAGGATCTGTGAGTTATTTTTTCTTCGTGCCTGAAATCCCATGACTGGAAGGCAGGGTGAGGTGCTGTGGAGGTTCTTGGGGGCACCCTAAAACCATCCACCCCTTGATTCTTTGAACGCCACCCGGCACAAGACCCTGTAAGCGTGCAAGAGGTACCAGGCATCAGAAAACAATCAAGACGGGCTCTCTGCTCCCAAGCTTCCTGTGCAGCAGGGGCCGTGGCGTGCAATAAGCTATCGCATGGCACCGTGGAGATGACTAGAGAAGGAGCAAAGTCCCCTGGCTTTGGGCACAGAGTACATGTCAGCTGTTGGAGACATTTCCTAGGTGACTCGGGGAGGGTTTTGCCAAGGTGACAGTTGAGTGGGCTCTGAAAAGATGATTCAGAGAAAGTAACACTCAGGCTGCAGGGAACTGTTGGTACAAAGACCTCGGGATGTGAAGCAGTGTGGCTAAGAAATGACCAAGGGATCAACGTGGATGGGTGAGAGTGGTGACCGTGGGTTTTGCTAAAGAAGTTGGCTTGGTTTAGATCAAAAATGTCCCTCAAAGTCTCATGCCTTTGGAGGGTGACTGGATTACAGGAGTCCTAACCCTAACAGCAATCCTTTGTGGCTGAATGTGCTGCCTGAGGCAGGGCGTGATTGCTCCTGGAGATGGGGCCTGGAGAAGTCTGTCTTCATTTCTGGGACCTCCCTTTTATCCCTGCTTCCTGGCTGCTAGGTGAGCAGCTTTCTGTCCCCTGGGTCGTACCACTGTGTCCTTCCTGACTTAGATTCAGCTAACCGTGGATGGAAATCGTGAGCTCAGATCAGTCTCTCCTTGCAGCTGTGGGTGTCGGCTATTTTGTTCCACTTTGAGAAATGACTAAGACAGGCAGACTGGCTCCTACACCCGCAGAGGGAAGAGGGTGCCCATGGAGGATTTGAAAGAGAAGACTGAGCGGGGAAATCAGGTTGGCATGTTCAATCGAATCTTAGCCCTTAATGTGTAGAAAAATTAAGATTTTGTTTTGTAAGTTAAGGAATGTTTTATATTTGAATTGTATACTAATTTAAAATAAGTTACAGGCTTGTGAAAATAAGGAGTTCTGAATTTAAGACTCATTATCTTCAAGGACAAGTCTTTCCTGGTTTGTGGAAGGTAGACTGAATTGGTACAACACACCCTTACTCTCAAATGAATTCCTAGCATTAGGAGAGACTTGGTTTGGTAAGAAGAAATCTGGCAATCATGAAAAACAAAGAGAAATGCCCCTGAGAAGGACTCAGCTGACCTGTGTGAAGATGTCCCTTCTCTTCCTTTGGATGGGAATGACAGACTCTGTTTTCTGATAAATTTACAGTCATCCTGGGAATTCTGCCCCCTGCTGTTCCTGAAAGGGCACTAGTGCACTGAAGCAGGATGTGGAGAGAGCCAAGTGTGCACTGAGGGGGTGAAGGATTCATTGTTTAGGTTTCTTTTCTACCCCAAGTTTCAATAGATGTCGTTAACATTTTGGTCACTCATTGCATGGAGCAGATGACATTGCCATCTGAGCCATCCATGACCCTCCTCTTCTCCTTAACAGGATCTGAAATAATTAATCAAGATGTACAATTTCATTTTCCTAGCATATCTAGAAAACACCCTGGAGGAAAAAAAAATTACTGAATTGCTTCAAGATTATCTGTATGTCATGCATCTTATACCAGTCAGATAGCTTCAGTTTCTGTGCTTTTCTGATAACTTTTGCACCCCTGATTTCTCTGGAAGGTTCAATTTCTATAACACTATAATGAGACACAGGTTAAAATAACAACTGGAAGAGATAGAGAATCTATGTGTGGAGGATGGGAACAACTAACTGGACCAAATACCCATAGTTCATAAATGACAGTTCACATTTGAAATCTGAGTCTTATTAATCTCCAAATTCAGCCTTATCCCAGCAAAATTTTAATTTCTTAAGGGCACCATAGTTTTAAAATAGGTGAGACCACCAATGGCACAGCTTAAGAACTCACAAAAATTCTAAATTGCTTTCAACTAATGGGGTCTTTAAATAAACCTTGGGAATAGGCCTCATTGCTGACAAGACATTCCAAGGATATAAGGTTGATTTTTCCTCCATTTTTACCATGGATTTTCCCATTCTGAAATTTCATTGCAATCTCATCTGCACAGAAACTTTTTCTCATGTTGGCAGGTAGATGGGATTTGACACAAGACCGTGTTCCTAGATAATCCTAGAGTTCTCACCCAGGAGAAGATATTTTCCTTCGCTTTTCACTCCTGGAGTGGTTTTTCACATTAATAGCTATTCAAATGGTTTTGAACTTTGAGAGTAAATTTTAGCACCTCAGGTAACCATGTCTTCAAGTCCTCGTTGAGTCATCTTATGTGAATGTATACCCTCTCATCTTCTGCAGTCGAGTCTGGCTTCTTCAAGGATATAATCAGTGTCTGGTTAATCTTTATATGTCTCACATCGAAGAACACAATTCTGAACATGTCTTTATAATTGCTGGAGTGAATAGGTGAATAAATTTAGTATAATGATCTTTGACAAATCTTATTGCTATTGTAACATCTCCACACTAGTAGAAGTTGATTAGAGATAGCAATTTTATGAAATCACTTCAACTTTCATACTAAATGTGAATTCTTAGAAAACTTTAAAAGTGATGTATATGTCTCAGCCATTAGGCAGGAAGCTGTTTCTGATTTACCCATATAGGTGAGTTCACATGTCTGTTTTCCATGACAGGCAGATATAATCATCTCCTTTTAAAGAGAGGGAAAGATTGCTTGTCTCGCATGAAGACATTAAACTTAAATGAATGGAGCTCAGTGAAATTTCTAGGTTATTGACTTCAGATACTTAAACCAGAGTCCTTAAGATCAATATTCTTTCACAATGATGGAAACCACTAAGTGCCCTATAGAAATCACCATGTAGGTATAAAGATAGAACCAATCTGAATTCAATGCATTTAATGTTAGAAAGTTGGTTAAGGAGACCTATGGGAGCATTTTGCAGAAGGAGCAAAATTCAAGTCTATCTCTAGAGTTTTTAAACTATCTCTCCCTGACAGGAATTTAAAAACCTATCTTGGGATATATTAAGGGACTAGACACATAATAGGTTCAAGCATTGAAGACAAAGTGGATTTGCCGTGCTGTGGAATTTTTTGTGAACAAAATTTTAAAGACTTTTTTTTTTTGCAATATTTGCATTGATGAATTACATGAAAATATACATGATTCATTTATAGAAGTAACACATAAAATAAGACTGAGGGGGATATTTACATATGAAATTGCATTTAAAGAAATTCAGCACAGAGGAAAAAGGAAACTGCTCTCAGCTACCCAAGGTAAAATAAGTGATGATGAAGAATTTGAAAATCAATATGTGAGAAAAATTTCATAAACACTTTTGAATGCTTGGTTAATTGGGAAGCCTTTGGGTGTTTACCTAGAGATAAAAAGACACATCATGGCAATTTGATTATTATAGATATATCAAAGTGCATCATGTTGAAAACAAGTTAGACTTCATTATGTGGCTTAGTTGGAAGAACCCAGGATTAATGAGTGAACGTTACTTTGAATTAGAGTATCCTTGCTTGGAGAAACAAATTTAGTCAACAAACAGTCCCTAAACACTGTGATGTACTCAGAAAGATGGTAGAGGGAAATAGAATGGAAAAAGGCTAGTGTGTTGGTGACTTGTCTCTCATTGTTGGGACAAAATATCCAACACCAAAGTGAAGGAAGAAAAGGTTACTTAGCTCACAGTTTGTGGAGGTTTCAGTCCATAATCAGCTGGCTCCAAGGCAAGGTGGCATGGCACTGGGGCAACGCTTCAAGGAGGCAGAAGACTCCGAAAAAGCACATGTAGAAAGCTGGGGATGGTGCAGTGGAAGCCTCTTTTCCTCTCCTAGATGGTGAGCAGGCTGTGCCCCTTGGGTGGGTGCAGCACTCACACCATCTCCCTGCCCTCCTCTTGCACAGACTGATGGTGTTTACAAAGTAAGGAGCCTGGCCCCTGCTGAGTCACTGAGTTAAAAGTCTGACCTCAAGTGGACACAATGGACAATATCCTAAAGAGCTAAGGACACCCCAGGATGGAAAGCTGTTGAGTTACTTAAACTTCTAGATTTGTCAAGTCAACACAATGTATCAACCACAACACCTGCATTATAAAGAAAGGGTGGGATACCTACAGTGCCCCTGCTCTATATTGTATATGGTGACTTGATCCACATCATCAAAGAAACTTTCACCGAAGATCTGCATGGGTTTTCAGGGGATGGGTCTTCAGTTTTTTTTTTTTTTTTTTTTTTTTAGTACATCCAAATACTGAAATAGTCCTGAGGGTGAGAGTGAAACCCGGGCATAGTTATCTGAGTTAGGGAAGAACAGACCCTGAGTGGTAAGGACATGTGTGTAATGATGTCATGGGACATACAACCCAGAAGTGTGCTGAGCACCGGGGAATGAGGGCATGGGGGTCAGGGACAGCATTCACTGCAGCTGCAGAGAAAAGGAGAGGGACCTGAGCCCCCAAGGCTGCAGCAGTGCCCGTTACTGTGGCACCCAGAACATCCGTGCAAACCCTAGGCTCAAGAGCCAAGCAGAGAAGTAACGCACTGACAGATACCTCTGTTCTCCGGTAAATTTGCAAGGACGTCCATAGCAAAGTCCCATAAACAAGAGGAGCACACCGCCTCAGTTCTGGATTCTAGAAGTCTGACAGGAAGATGTCCAGGGCTCAGCCTGGGAGGAGAACAGGTCTGGGTCTCTCCCCAAGGCTCTGGTGTTTGCTGGAGCTCCGGGGTGTTTCCTGGCTTGTGGAAGCCTCACTTGGAGCTTGGACTTCACATGCACACAGTGGTCTCTCTCTTTGCACACATCTCTGCCTCCATGATTCTCCTTTGTCTAAGGATAGCAGTTGTATTGGGCCAGGATCCTCCCTTGATTACTGAACTTTGACTTGATCACCTGAGCAACCACTTTCTTTCCAAAAATGTCACACTTGAAAGCATCAGAGGTTAGAATTTGAACATTTCTTTTGGAAGGAACAGAATTCAGTCCGTAGCAGGTACCTCATACATATTACTAGAATTCAGCCCAATTTTCTTGAAAATACAGGCAGCTACTAATAAAACAAACATTTTAACAATGTTGGTAAGATGGGAAAAGTGAATCAAAAATCGTGCATTTTGCATTTAAAGAGAACTAAGTGTGGAGCGAGGTGAAAACAGCTTCCTAAGATCAATCATGCATGATTTTATTTTTTTCTTCATTGTTTTCACATAAATGCACCTTTTTGAGTGACATGGTTCTCTTATTAGTGAATTTTGATTTAGCTGGTTCTGTGAGCAGACTTTGGAGATGAAATAGTTATTGAAGTATCTGCATCAGTATTAACTCCTTGCTATGGAAACAGCCTTTTCCTGTGAAGGGTTCTTATTATCTGGTACTCACTCATCAAATATAGTACAGTACCTGTACTTTAGCATGAACAGACTTGAATTTTAGGATTAATGATAATATTAACTGTGTCCTTTTTTATGCAAATCTTTTGATAATTCCAGGCCACAGGTATATTCTTGAAATAAGGCAGTGTTGCATTGGATTTTAGCACATACATTTATGTTCCTAGAATGCTATTATTCTTTCTGCTACTTCTGATGATAGCATTCATGAAAATCAATTACACTGCACATCCAATAGACCCCTAAAATCCAGGAGATGTGTATAGACATCAGGGCTAATGGAAGAAGTGGTAGAATACACTTCAAAAGAGACAGGCTTGATTAATGAAGAATTATTGATTCTTATGTTCATTAGCAACAGTTATTTTTGAAAATTCCTCCATTACATTTAAGAGGATTATTTCCTTATCTAAAGTAATATTTTAACCTACTGTTTTTGAAACTTAGTGACTGTTTATTAAGTCAACTTAATGTATCATGACCAGAATTAAGAACAAATAATAGAAAAGGAACAAACACAAAATCACAGTACAGATGGATTAACATATTAATACTGGGTCATAGGTGAGGTATAGTGTTACAGGCCTGTTATCACAGCACTCAGGAGGCTGAGACAGGAGGATTGCTGCAAGTTTCAGGCCAGCCTGTGCTACAAAGTGAGTTTAAAGACTACATAATGGGATCAAATCAATCCATCAGTCTGTGTTGTAATATGTAGTACAATTTTGACAATAAGCTCAGCTAGAAATTTAAAGGCTACTGATTTTCTTAGGTACCACCCATGAAGCACGGTCTTTTCAGAGGTCTGGCTTCGGCAGCAGAATATAGGATCTCATGAAATGAGAGCAGTTTAAACCCTTGTTTTCATTAAGATAATGATTAAACTTGGTAAAAATAAAAAGGATGCTTTATAGAGGGAAGTTAAATCTATACTAGTTAACAAATTTCCTAAAGAAAATACAGCCTTTTAAAGTTAGCCTGGCCTTCCAAATATAGGTAAACATCACACCAGGCTATGAAACATGACAGTAGAGCAAACTTAAAAATAAATTTTTTAAAACAGAAATGGTGCCTGTTATCTAAAGCCAGTGGTTACCGACTCAGTGTCCTTTGACCTTCATTTCTACCTCACTTCTCAGCCTCTGTCTCCCCATCCCAGTTATTTTAAGTGACATTCTTGACACCATCAGTAATCTCTAGGTATGAGCAATAGTTACTACTTTAAGCATTCAGATTTTCAGCACACTTTTATAATGGTGGATTATCATGAGGTGCTGCTGAGTACATACTAGTATGGAAAGAAACAAAAATGCATAATAGTAAGTGTTGGTAGAGAGGCTGACAAATTGGAAACTTCATGCTGTTTGGAGCAAATGTAAAATCGTACAGCCAGTGTTGAAAAGTTTTTCAACTTCCCAAAGTGCTAAATATAGAGTCACAAATGATTCTACAGTTCCACACATGGTAACCTACTAAAGAAAAATGGATACATGCATACACATCAAGACTTGTACCTGAATGTACAGATCAGTCATTGTAGCCAAGATACAGGAAGAAGCAAAATGCCCACAAACCAATAAATGGATAAAATATGTGATATGCTCTATAATGGAGTATTTGGCAAAGAAAAGGGATGAAGTACTGATATACCTCTCCATGTAGACAACTTCTTTTTAATTTAAAGAGAAAACAAAAACAAAAACAAGGGAAGCAATAATACAAAATTCCAAAAAAAATGAGGTAGACTAAAATAAACACTAAAAAATCACTTGTTGACAAATTACATACTGTCATCTTAGAAAGAGTTGTTCAAGTCACAGAATTAAAGCACAGAAAGTGGACATTCAAACCGCAAGACTGCAAACAGTTCTGCTCAACGATCCAACATAAACTTAGTAATATTGGTTATCAATCCTACACCCTTAAACATACATGCAGTTATATCCTTTAGAGCACTTTCTTTTCCTCTCTTGTTTACAATAACAATTACACATTTTGGGTTTTATTACTCCTACATTTCTTATTACTTTTTACACTAGAGACACAATGTGATATTTGTAAATATGACTTTTATTTATTTCACTTACCAGAATTGGCTCAAGTTGCCTCCATTTTCCTGTGAAGGCCTCAAGATCATCCTTTTTATAGCTGAGTAGTATTTCATTGTATAAAAATACCACATCTTTTTCATCCACTCTGCAGTTGATGGGCATCTTGGTTGTTTCCAAGATTTAGCTATTACAAATTGTACTGATATGAACATGGAGGGACATATATCATTGTGTTATGACATTTTCAAGTTTTCTGAGAAAATACCCAGCAGGGGAATAGCTGGGTTGAATGAAACTTCCAATCCTAGTCTTCTGAGAAATCTCCATACTGGTTTCCATAATGGTTGCACCAGTCTACATTCCCACCAACAGTGGAGCAGTGTTCCTTTTTCCACACAGCCTCACCAATATTTGCTATCAGTTGTTTTACTGATGGCAGTTATTCTTTCCAGAGTGAGATGAAACCTCAATGCTGTTTCAATTTGCATTTCTCGAATGACCAGTGATGGTGAACATTTCTTCATTATTTGCCACTTGTATATCTTCATCTGAGAACTGTGTGTTCATCTCAGATGCCCATTTTTGGGGAGGGTCTTTGAATTGGGGGGGCTTGATGTTTTTCAGTTCTTTATATGTTCTGGATATAAGTCCTTTGTCTGAAGGGTTGCTGGCTAAAATTCTTTCCCATTCTATGGGTTTTCTTTTCACTCTGTTGATGATTTCTTTTGAAGTGCAGAAACTCTTCAATAATATGAGATCCTAGTTGTTGATTCCTTGAAGTGTTTTCCTTGAAGTCTGTGTTTTGTTCATGAATTCTCTGCCTACCCCTATGTCTCCAAGACTCCCACCTACCTTGTCTTCCAATAGATTTAGTGTTTTTGTTTTAATATTCAGATCTTTGATCCATTTAGATTTTAGTTGTCTATACTTCATGTGATAGGCATGGATCTAGTTTCAGTCTTCAGCATGTGGAGAGCCAATTTTTCCAGCACCATTTATTAAAGAGGCTATCCTTCTTCCAGTGAACATGTTTAGCCCCTTTGTCAAATATCAGGTGGCTGAGTGTCTTTGTAGTTGTGCTTGCATCTTCTAATCTGTTCCATTGATCCTCAGGTCTATTTCTTTCCAGTACCATGCTGATTTTATCACTGTCGCTTTGTATTTCAAGTCAGGGATTGAAATACCTCCTGTCTTGTTTTTGTTGCCCAGAATTGCCTTTGCTATTCTAGGCTTCTTCTGTTTCCAAATGAATTTTAGTTTTTTTCTCTAAATCTGTGAGGTATGTTAATGGTATTTTGATTGGGATTGCATTAAATTTATACAACAATTTTGGGAGTATGGCCATTTTCACAATGTTGGTTCTTCCTAGCCAAGAGCAAGGAATGTCCTTCCATTTTCTAATATCCTCTTTAATCTCCTTTTCCAGCATAGTATAATTTTCAGCATATAGGTCTTTTACATTCTTAGGTTGATTCCCAACTATTTCATTTTTTTAGATGCTATTGTGAAGGGTGATATTTCCATAGTTTCTCTCTCAGTGAGTTTTTTGTTTGTGTACAGGAATGCTATTGATTTTTTAGCATTGACTTTGTATCCAGCTACACTGCTGAATTTGTTTATTACCTCTAGTAGTCTTTTAATGGAGTTTTTTGGGTCTTCTATATAGAATATCATGTCATCTACAAATAGTGATAATTTAACTTCTTTGTTTCCTATCTTTATTCCTTTTATTTCTCTCTCTTGTCTGATTGCCCTGGCTAGTGTTTCTAGAACTATATTGAATAGGAAGTATAAACAACTTTTGAAAAGATGATGCTGAATGAAAGAAGTACATCACAAAAGTCTATGTAAGACAAAAAGTTATTTATATGAAATGTCACAAATAAGTAAACCTATTGAGATAGAGATTAATTATTGACAATTAGAAGGAGATGAAATTGAGAGAGAGAAGGACTGATTATTTTTGGGCATAGTTTTTGTTTTTTGTTTTTTTTTTTTTGAGGATAATGAAAGCTCCTAAAATTTATTATGGTAATAAATATACACTAAATATGCTATGTACCAATGAGTTGTATTCTTTAAACAAGTGAATTTTATGGGACCTAAAACTATTCAACTGGTCATTTTAAACAGGTGATTTGTTATTTGGAGGGGATCTTATCTTACGAAAGCTGTTATTTGAATAAATGAAAGAAAAAGAAAATAACCAGTAGACCAAAAGCATAAAATAGTCTTATTTCCCAAAGATAAGGAGACGATGAATTCCAAAGCTTATCATTTTATGTTTAGGTTGATGTACGTAAACATATTTTTGAAAGCGAAAGTAAATAAAGCGAGGACCTTCTATATCATGGGCGCTCTCTCTTTGTCTCTGGCAAAGGCTGCACATCTGTTTAAATACACACATGTATGTTGGCAAAACTTCTCATCCATTATTTTTCCTTTGGGAAAATATCCAGACAGTTATCCTCAAATGAGGTCTAGACTTCCTATCAAGAGGCCACTTTTATTCTCTTAATCTTGAAAATCGAGAATTCACTTCATGCCATTCGTATATACAATTGGCAGCGCTGATTCACAGAAATCTGGATTTGAATCAGGACCCATAAGCAGTGGTCACTGTGGCCCTGGGTGGCCGCTGCATCCCATGGGTGATCTCTGTCCCTCACTGGCCCTGCGGTCATCTCTGGCCTCTGAATTGTGCATGTCAGAAATCCAGCCGTCGCTGACACCCTGGTTTATTTACATTGACACATGCATTAAAGAAGCCCTTTTAAAAAGTGTGTTTATAAGCAAATCATTCCTAGCAGTGAAACACTCCTATTATCCTCCTTTTAAAAAATATTTAACATTAAATTATGTAATTAATGCCTTTTTTAAGGAGCCAGGGAGATAAGACACAGAGGCATCTCCTCCAATAGAAAATCCACATGCAGGTCATTCCTGCCTCCCTAAGTTTTCAGCTTCATTTCCCCCTCTTTTTTCTCACGCCCCCCCTTTCTGTTTCTCCCATTTTTGCCTAAATCTTTTAGCTGTAAAATCCGAAAAATGGTGCAACCCTGTTTCTACTGGAACAGGTAGTTTTAGGTTGAGCCGTGGTGACACCACGACATCATTTTAGCAGTTTGCTCCCCGGTTGGCGGAAGAGACTCCGGGTGGAGATGTTAGGGGGAAGGTCCAGCTGGAGGCAACAGCTGGATGGCATCCTCCAGCTGTTGCCTCTAGCTGTGACTGAGCAAACCCTTGCATCTCGCACCCCGCAACTGTACTCACCCCACTGCTCGAAGTTCCCCGAGCTGCTCACTTCCACACCTCTGAAATTCTGATATTTCTTGGAGGTGAATCATCTATTTTGACATTGCTAACAAAAACAATAGCTGTGCCACCTACTGCAGGCAAGAGCTCTTTACTATAATTTTAATTTCATTGGTGCATATTTGCAGTGCATGGCGTCTGTGTCCATCTTGGGGAGGGGGTCCATGTGCATGGTGCAGCTCTTTCTCTCCTCAAAGCACCTCTGTCCTTGTCTCTGAATCCCATTCCCCACTTTCACCCTTGTCATGATCATTCTTAATGCATTTCCATGGCATTATATGTATAGCCATTCTGGCTCTTTGGCTCCTGTACATAACATATCATAACTCTTACACCTCCTGCCCCTCCCCTCTCTTCTCATCCTTGGCCTCCTGGATCCCTTCTCATTTGCAAGAGACTCAACCTCTTGTTTGCTTCTATTCATCTTTTATTTTGCTCTTTGCTGTACTCAAATGAGAGATATCATGCAGTATTTAAGCTTATGTGTTTAATTAACTTCATTCCACATTGTATTTTCCAGGTGAACTAATTTTCTACTAATAAATCAAATTTAACCTTTTTTTTATAGCCGAGTAGTATTTCATGATGTACAGATGCCACATCTTTTCATTCATCTGTTGATGGGCCAGGATTTAGCTACCACGAATTGTGCTGCTATAAACACTGGTGTGCATGTGTCACTGTAGTATGTCCAGCTCTCTAAGGAAACTATTCAGAAGGGAAATAGCCAGGTCCAATTAAATTTCTAATTTTAGTTCTTTGAGAAGTTAAGAGCTCTTTTTGGACTAAACCACAATCTAGAGTAATACTTTTTGAGCTAAACTTGTGCTAGTCTTGGGGAAGACTCTTGAATCTGAGGACATGCGTTAAAATGAACTGCAAAACAGCACACAAATCTCTGCTCCACTCCCACATTTCACAATCACTCAGCAGAACATTAGGTTCCAAAATTTTTGATAGGAAAGAAACATCTTTGCATCACATGTGGGTCTTATTTTTGTGCTGTGCAAAATTGCAAGTGTAGCTAATAAAACAAAAACATATGCAAACAAATGATAGACATCTCCCATCCAGTTAGAGGAGCCTGCTACACAACTCTTGGCCTTTAATGTCTGTGTGTCTCATGATAATTTTTTTTTCTCCCCAAAGGATTCCAGAAGCCAAGTCTCAATCATTTATTATAAATCTTGCCTTGACAATGTTTTGGATGAACTGTCACTTCTGCTTCATAATTAAAAAATGAAATAGAGCCCTTTTTAGCTATTTCTCTCCACTTTGCCATTAGAAATACACACAATTCACAGCTCATAGATAGATTTATATTTGCTGGAAATAGCAAGTGTTGATGGACAAGAAGATGTAAGCTAACTAAATTAACCGGGTTCTGCATATGAAATGCCTGCTCGCTTCTGGGTAGATTTTATTCCAACCATAAATACTTAATGGAAATTGGTGGTCTGAGGGCTTTGCTAGAGGGAATTGTTCCTATTCTTACTGACTGTGAGAGCCCAGGTGGCTCTTGGGGGGAAAAAAAGGCATGACCATAAATGATTTATTTTCCCAACAGAAGTTTGTGGTCATATAGTCTAAATGAAAGGCCAGGAAATCTTGGAGTATTCTACTATGCCTTGATTTAATCATGTGCAGAACAGATAGGAAGGGTGCTCCCAAGTCCTGTCAGTTTCCTCAAAGAAACAGCAAGCGGAAAGATGCAGCTAGAATGCATAGGTTTGCCAGTGATGCATCCTGATGTCTCCATAGCAACTGATGGGGAGGAGGCAGAGTCAGGCTGAGCTACAGAGTCCAGCCTGATTCTAGGTCTGGCTGATTAAGAGTGGGTCAAGTTTCACTTGGGGCCCAGTCTAAGTTTCCCAAGAGGCATAGGGGTTGTATATCTTTGGAACTTTCATTAGGGTCCAGGAAGTTTGGGCAGAATGACAGCCATCTCAGCCCTCTGAAAGACTAAGGGAAGAAGTGGATGGCAAGTTCCAGCCCAGCTTCAGCAGTTGATCAAATTAGAAAGACCTTAAACTTTTCCAGAAGTAAAATCTAAAAAACTTGTCATCCTATCTCTACTGAAGCAGGTCTTTTTGAGTTGAACCATTGTGACAGAAAGATATAATCTCAGAACATTCCCATTTTGTAGCTGGAAGTGGTTTTGGAGAGACCACATCTCAAAACCAAAAGGACTGGGAATGTGGCTAGTGTGACAGCCTGGAATGAACCCCTGGTACCAATGAAAAGTCATAGGACAGAGGAGCGAGGATTGACAGGAACAAATGATTCTTGGGGCTTGGCTGGGTGTCTTCCCAGTACTTCCAGTCACTCAGCGTCTTTCCACTAGCACCATTGACAGCACCTGAGGGTGTGTGTGTGTGTGTGTGTGTGTGTGTGTGTGAGCACTGGAGAAGGAGGTGGCAGGGAGGTGGGTGATAAAAAAGGCAAGGTAAGGAGAGTGAGAGATAAGTGTGTAGAGCATCCTACCTCCCAGCAAGAGAAGCTGGCAAAGGCCAAGGGGGCGTATGCAGGCCATAAAAAAAATGAAGTGGGATGTGGGACAGAAGAAGGTACCAAGAAAGCTCAGGAGTGGTCAGAAGCCAAGGGAGGGTAATGAAGGATAAGAGTGAAGTGAGTGGTCACATTGGTATAGTTATATATAACTATAATTGGTATAGTTATATCAAAAGTCACCCCCAAAGCCCCATGGTGATTGGATCACCAGGAATGACATTTACATCAGTCCATGGATAAGTTTACCACTGTGATGTTGGGACGTAGAGTCTAGTTGGAGGAAGTGGTCATCAGCCATGTGGCCTGGAAGGGTCTATCACCCTCCTCCTCCCTTGATCACTCTCTACTTCCTGTCTGCCATGTCATGAGCTTTTTCTTCTCCACCAAACCCCTCTCCAGGTGAATATGGCACCTCTGCAAAGAAGGACTGAACTCTTTAAAACTCTGAGCCAAATTACCCTGTCCTCTTTTAAGCTGTGGGTGTCAGATATTATGCCTCGGACACTAGAAAGTGATGGAGACCCATCCTTTACCCACTTGGAGCAGCAAGACTAGTTCTACATCAGGTCTGCTGGGCTGGGTTGAGCTTCCTGAGAAACCACCTGGTTAAGTCCACTTTTATTAGGGAATTTACCAGGACCAACCTTCAGGCTGAAAGTCCTTAACTCCCTGAGGCAGACAATCAGGACTCCAGAAGTCAGGTCAGGACTGGCTGCCCTAAGAAAGAAATGAAGAAAGATTCCCACTGGATGTTTTTAAGACTTACCTACTGGCCTGTAGTTGCTTTTAAAACTTCATTTGAAATTGGACTCTTAGCCAAGAATGGTGGTACTTGTCTATAACCCCAGGACTCTGGGAGACTAAGGCAAAAGGTTGAGAAGTTAGAGCCCAACTTGAGCAATTGGAAGACTTAGTGACACTGTCTTAAAATAAATAAAATTTTAAAAGGGCCAGGGATGTAACTCAGCGTGAAGTCTCTGGATTTAATCCAAAGTTTGGCAGTAACCAAGTTTGACAATTAAGTTGTAAAGCAGACTTTTTAACATAAATTTTTATGTAAATGTAAAATATAACATGCATTCTACTGAGTTTGAGCTATAGTCTGATGCCACTATTAAAAGAGACACATGAAGTCTAGCACCTTTAAAAGCTCTAATAAGCAGCATCTGACATCAAGGTAAAGCTCTCAGAAGGAAAATCTATTTTTACTTGAATGTGTTAATGCTGGGAATAAAGATCAAATGCAGAGTATGTGCGTATGTCAATTATATTGAACTCCTTACCCCTCACATGCATTAATGCTCGCCTGTCCTTCATGATGTCTGAACTGGAGAATGTGTAAGGTAAACAGGGACACCTTTGCCTCTCCTGCTGTGTCACTGTCTGGTCACTGTTCGCTCTTGCCATCAGCTGCTGTGTCTGTGTGGGGTCCAATGGCCCCAAAGCCCCTTAGTCACAGACCCTGCTGTGATGCCAAGGAAGCTGTGTGGAGTTGGCTCCCCTAGAGAAGGTAC
This sequence comes from Hydrochoerus hydrochaeris, assembly GCA_004027455.1. Lineage (NCBI taxonomy): Eukaryota > Metazoa > Chordata > Mammalia > Rodentia > Hydrochaeridae > Hydrochoerus > Hydrochoerus hydrochaeris. The sequence goes on along the minus strand of PVLA01000199.1, from coordinate 349,797 downwards.
ACAGCATTCAGGAAAAGCAGGTTGAGGTGTCAGGTGGGCTCCCATGGGACTCTGGAACATAGAGGTGTAGAATTCATGGAAGCCTTATCCAGATGAGCAGAGAAAGCTGTGCCCAGCACAATCAGCAGAGTAGGAATTTCTAGACTAGAAACAGGAGGCAGTGGACAGTTTATCCAAGGACAAGAGTCAAATTCATGGCAGGGTGTTCTTTTTGGTCAGAGCTTTAAGAGCAGGAGTGAAGTTAAATGTGAAGCGTGAAGCCCTGGGAAGAGGCAGGAGAATGAGACAACTGCAAGGTGTGTGGCTGTGGAGCTATCATGGCCTCATTAGGAACAGAATCTCGCCAACCATGCTAGTGCTTGTCTGTTATTCAGCACTCTCGGAGGCTAAGGCAGGAAGATCACAACTGTAAGCTCAGCCTTGGTGACTCAGCAGTGTGACGAAATAAAAATAAGAAAGGACTGGAAGTAAAGCTCAGTGCGAAGGCCTCAGATCAATGCCCAGTACTGCAGAAAAGGTAAATGGAATGGGATGAGATGGGATGGATCAGGCATCCCTGAGACTGCCAAGGGTGGAGTCCTGTTGCTTCTTGTATTACCCTCAGGCCAGCTTTTGTATTTTCCTGTTGCTTTTGAGCAATCAAGGTCTCTGCTCTATCTTTCTAGTCCAGGGTTTCACTGGAGTTTCCTTTTGGGCCAAGCTCACAATGTTTTAAATCATCCTGCTGGGTTCTCTGCTCTTGATTCTCAGTATAGAGCTGGTTAGAAGCTCTCAATGGCAGCCACATCCCTGCCTCAACATGCAACAGCCTTGAAATTCCTTCTGCCAGATTAATTAGTCTGCCACTCTTAATCTCAGTCTCAGGCAAAGTCTCTGGACACAAGCAAAATTCAGACAAACTTTCTGCCACAGCATGATATATTGGAGTTCACAGCCAATGCAGTTCTTCTTCCTGGAAGAAATCTTCCAAGCCTGGTCTTTACTGGTAACATTTCTATTAACCTTCTGGTCTTCTGAACTCTGACCAGAATCTCCCATACAGAACAGCCTACAGCTTTCCAGCTCTGGTTTTAGCTGATATCTCTGAACCTTTCCAAACTCTTCCTATAAGCTCTTCCCAAAGGCTCTTGAACCACATGATCAGATAGAGTCACAGCAATGACTCCACTCCCAGCACCAAATCCTGTCTTAGCTACTTTTGCTGGGACAAAATACCTGACGTCCAAACTTAAAGGAGGAAAGGCTTACTTAACTCGCAGTTTGTGAATGTTTCTTCAGTGCATGGCTGATGGGGCACGGCAGAGGGACGATAGTTCATAGCAGTGGAAGAGAGCAAAACCAACAGGGGAGGAGCAAGAGCAAAAGGGGTAAATAAACCTCTTTTTGTACCTTTTATTTTATCCAGACTGCTGGGATTAGAACCAATTCAGTCAGCAGAGTGATCCAGCAATCACTCAGCCTTAATCCTAGCACCCTTAATCCCAGCACTGAACATGAATCGGTCACAAACTCTCAATTTAGCTACCTCCAAAAATGTCTGGCTCCCATGACTGCATGAGGCTTTGGGGCAACATCTAGACACAAACAACACCACCAGATTATAGTAGGTGATGGAACGCAGGCTCCGAGAAACACTGGGAAACCACCCACTGTGTGGCAGGAGAAGAGCTCCTGCTGCAGCCACACTCGGCTTTTGATTTGTAGACCCCTGCTTGCGCTGCACCAGCTTCACAAAAAACACAAACAGTAAACACCCAGGACTTAATCATGCCCAGAGACGGCAGGTAATAGAGTAACCAGCACCGGAAGTGTCACACTGCTTGCTGAAAAGAAGTTCCAACAGAGTGCTGCTAAGGGCCCACCCAGCCTGAGGAGGGGATCCTCCCTGCCAGCTCCGGACAATTCCAAGCCTCATGTCCAAGGCTTAAACCCAACGTTCACCCACCCAAAGCTGAAGATGTTCCTTACCCTCCTTTGTTCAATTTTACTAGCTTCAGAAAATACTTTTATTTCTGAAATCACATGTAAAAACTCTGCTTATTCATTGCTCTAAGAGAAAAATTCTTGCTTGGGGATCAGTATTCTCTGTATCAGTGTTAGATCATTCCTTGGCTGGAGTCAAAAGTGTTTGTAGCTTTGATTGTCTCAAAGCACAAGCAACTCCCTAACATGTTCTGTCTTTGAATGATACCAAACTTGTGATATCTTCTTTTGATCCCTAATTCTTTCTCTTTGTGTTTACCTAAATCATCCAGAAACCTTCTGAAGGCAATTAACTTTAGTGTAGGAGGTGCGATTAAAAAATACGATGTGTGTATAAATTTAAAATATTATATATATATGTATATATATATCCATAGAAGACAACGGCCTTTGTGTGTTGTCTGTCTTGACCAGTCCAGGTGAGAAAATGTGAATTATGAGACAGACTGAATGTCTGGGGTGGGGGTGGGAGTGTGCTAGGGTTTGCTGAGTGCAGTGATTCGCTATGCATCGCCCTCTTCCTGAATCTGTTATGGACATGTGGTGCTTTAAAACTGCTCACAGAGGAAATCTGCACACCAGGAAAAGCAGCAAAAGCTGTATAACTCTCCTTCTCTCTCTTCCAGTAGAGCTGCACTTAACATTTTCCAGCACCCCAGGCTAAGCCTGCCCAGAGCCTGCACCAGGCAAGGAGGGTGCTTCTGGGTGTGAAGTGTCAGAGGTAAAACAAAGAATGGCAGAGAAAGGAGGTGGAGGTCAGGAGGGAGGCTTCTGGGGAGGGGACGGTGGTCCTGGGAGTATGTGTCTGACAACAGCAGAGCAGCCCCAGGAAGACACCTTGGGGGTACACCCAGGCCACACCAGGAGGTCTCAGCAGACGGCCAAGTCCAGAGGAGGTTCCCAGCCAGGGTCCTGAGCATTGACTGAGTCGTTCTAGGTTTCCCGTGATCCTGGATTTGGATGACAAATGGCAAAGGCAAGGGAGACCCCATATGCCCTCCCCACCGCAGCCATAGCCTGGGTCAAGAGGGAGCCAGAAGGAGGTCAGTCAGGAGATGGAGACCCTGCTACCAGAACGCTTTGGTTCGGGAAGAATGTTCTCTTACAAAGCTGAGGCTGATTCCTTAGGAACTTGTATGTCACCCACTCCTACAGCATCTAAGCAGCCCCAGGCGGCTGAAGCTTCATTCCATTTTGATTTGATCTGGTGCACTAGAGCTTTCTAAATTCTGTTTGCTTGATGCCAGAGGTGCTTTTCAGGCCCCAGGAGGTACTGGATGTCTGGGTAGTGTGGGGAGACAGTAGTGTGTTATGACCTTTCAGCAAAGCGGGCTGCAGAGCTGGTAGCAAGGTTGGTCTCACAGCGTGGCCAGGAAGGAAACACCAGAATCCCCTGGGCAGGTGTGGAGTGAATGTTAAAGCACAGCTTGCTGGAAGCTGCTTTCAGAGACCCTGATTCTGCAGGCTGGGATGGGGCCTGTTATTTGATTTTGCAAGTTGCTACGTGACATTGATCATGGCAGTGGTCACACTTTGAGCATTAGTATCTTAGTGACCCCAACGGAAGCCCAGGAGCCCAGTAGGTACTTCCATAAGCTATTTTAGTTCAATGTATAAACACAAAATACAATTCCACCTTTTTGTAGTTCCCCACCCCACCAACCTCAGAACTTGGCATCATTCTGCAAGAAACTTCCAAAGATGCATAGAAAAGAAACATGCCTGCCACTCTCAGTAATAATTCCAAAAACCGTCTCAAAGGAAATGCTGTATTTGGTACAATAAACCATCCTCCAAGGAGAATCAGGCGCCGACAATACCACAGACCTTCCATAAATTCTGACACACCAGCCAGGAGCCATTCTGTTTTCTTGACATCTGAAGTTAGCATTTTATAGCCTCGCTGTAATAAGATCATCTTGCTTTGGAGCCATTTGTGTTGTAATTGCTTTAAAATTTGAAAGAGCTCTGGATTTCCACAGCTCATTAAATTGGATTACACCAGGAAAGCTGGAGATTAAAAAAAGAAGAAGAAAAGAAAAAAAAAAAAACTAGGAAAGTGACCTTTATTTGTTCTTTGTCCTGCTACGTCATTTTCTTGCATTCTTCTTTTTACCACAGGACGCTGCCGAACCCCTCGTCCATGGGCCTCAGAAACCTCCGAGGGTACCACACACATCTCCTTCATACTTATCCTATTTTGGGAGATTCTTTCCCATGAGGCAAAAACAACCAGGAGGCACCTGTGGCCTTGAATTTGAAGTTTCTCTAGGGATGACTCAAGCCTGACTGATTAATCCCATCACCCCTCAGCCTGGCCTTGGCGACAGGAGGCTGAGTTCCTCCAGCCCTCAGTTATATCGCCAATCCAATTTTCGAATGATTTGTCAATGCTTCCTATGTGCCAGGCACCAGGTTGTGCTGCACACACACACTGTACCAAAGAGCATTAACACTATGAAATGGAACCAGCCCGGAGCTAGTGAGCCGCTCCAGAGCCCAGAGACGCCCAGTATATCTTGATCCCTGGAAAAATTGTTTTTATGAACTTACCAAGGGATGACTGTTTAAACTTTTTGACTTTCTAAAAATTAATTATGTTTATTGGTTGCAATTTAGGTATGCACCATGGTCACATTCACTCTAGGGACTTTGTACCTGGTATAATTTGGTTCTTCATTCTCCCATTCTCCTAACCTCCCTTCAACCCCTCTTTCTCTCATTTATAAAAGCTTTGTTTTCACTTTTTCCTTCTTTTCTCATTTTTTCCCCTTATCTTCCTTTTTCCTCTCTGGTTCCCCTTCCCATTTAACCTTTTCTTCCTGTTTCACACTGTCTATTACACACTCTGGTCATCACCTACACTTTTGGTTTCTCACCGGAGAAACATTGTGGTATTTACATCTGTGTGTCTGCTTTAGTTTGCTCAAGACTATGGCCTCAAGGGGCAACCATTTAGTTAAATTTTAATAATTCATTGCAGGAAAAGGCACATTGCTGTGAACTTCCTCAAAATTCCCCCCTTCACTGCAAACACACTTATCCCATTATTTTTGCTACTTTCTGAAGCATCTCTGGAGTCCTCTTTCCTGAGTGTCTTTCTGAGATGGGATAAAAAAAAAATCTGGTAACTGGTGCTGCCAAGCACCATCCACTAGAAAGGTAGTTTATAAAAACATGACACTGTGTCCTCATCCTCCTGTCACTGGGTCTGGCACCATGTGACTCCTGGTTCTTCCCCAAAGTCAAAATGACCAGTCTGATAATTTTTCATGCCTATATTCTGTAACCTGAGCAACTACTTTGAAGATAACATTATGCAATATATTAACAATCGTTAATCTCCTATTTTGTTTTGAAATTCTTACCACTGTTTTTACTGTTTTTTTTTTTTTACAATTAAAAAGAAAGGAAAGCATTAAATTGCAAGTAGCCAGGTGACCCACAGGGCAACTATCAATGCCCACATTAGCATAAACATTCATTTTGCTACTGATTCTAACACTGCATGGATCTAAAAGTCTCTTCTGATAAGAATGAAATAAGATTTCTAAATGACAAGAAAGCATGACATCATAGTATAATTGGAGGAATTTTCTTTCTCACATTTACATGAAAGAAAAATAAAACTTACAATAAGAAGTGTTTGTTTCCATGGAATATGACAAGAGTTAAAACCTATTTTGTAAGTGAGATACTACAGAAAATGAAGAAATTACAGCATCTGATGGAGTGAAGGAGGAATGCTTTGTACAGAAATAATCCCTTTTGCTGAGACTTAGAAAATGTGCAAAGGTTCAAATGATTTCACTGTGGACCTCCCAAAAGTGTTAAGGGAAGGTGAGAACAGATTTGCTATTTCTGCTCCATTAGGAAAGGGAAGCCCTTACTGCCAAAGGACCGCTGTTTTGCAGGGGAGCAGGGCACACTAAGCTTAACTCCTTTATATCTTGTATTGAATTTCAAACTTATTTCTCTATTATGAAGCTTTTTAAAAAAGCATTATGAAGGTTTTAGTCTACTGTTTGTTGCTGTAACACACCCCTGAGCTGGTAATTTGGCAGGGTGTTGGAGGTCCCTGCCCACAATCAGTAGGCCCTGTTGCTTTGAGGTCTGTGTTAAGCTCACACAGGATGGCCCAAAAGAAAGTGTTCAGGTCTCACCATCCTCTTCCAGGGCCTGAGAGCAGAGACCTGGCTCCACCTGGTGAGATGCCTACCAGCACCCAAAAGGTATAAGTCAAGTACTTAATTTTTAACACATGGCCTTTGGGAGACACTTGGGACCCCAATTCTATCAGTGTATGCACATATATTTATAAATGCATGCACATATAAATATACAAACATGCACATATGCATGTATACGAGCACATATGCAATTGCAAGCATTTACATGAATATGTATGTGCGGAAGTACCTTCCTGTTATCATCTCTCTCTTACAGACTTGTGGCCACTTCCTGCCTTTTCTGGCCTTTGTCTTCCCCTTCTTCCTCTTCATCTCAGTTTGATTATAATCTGAAACTGGAAGTCGCTCTTCATTATTCACAGTGAACCCATGCATTATATATCATGAACATGTATTTATTTAATGTCTTGAAGATTGTATTAGAATCTCCATCATAGTTAAAAATAAAGCGAGCTGGATTTTTCCAGTAACACATCACAAAGACAGGTAATGTGTTTTGGGTCCAAAAATCAAGGAGCTCAATCCTTTTATAATTTACACGGGACCGACAGCCTTAAAACCTTGTTGTGAGACCTCTTGTCTTTCTGGTTGAGAAGATTTTTTTTGGTCTTTTTTACAGTTACCCATGCATACCAATGTTTTCTGCAGTACAATTCCTAATGCCTAAAACTTGGAAGCAGCCAATCTTCCCACCAACAGATGAATAGATAAAGAAAATGTACTGTGTATACACAATGGAGTACTACTCAGCTGAAAGGAATAAATCTGAATCATTTGTAGGAAAGTGGATGTACCTTGAGACCATAATACTTAGTAAAATAAATCAGACACACAAGCTTCAATATCACATGGTTTTTCTTATAGGAAAAACCCCAAAGTATAAATAATCGAAGAGCAAAATAAAAAATAGATGATAGGAAGCAGGGAGATAGATCTTTTGCAAATGGGAAGAGAACCAAGAGGTGAAGGGAGGGAGAGGGAGGCAAAGTAAAAGGATTAAGATACAATATTTTCCTGTACCAACTCCCCATGATCAACTGTGTATCACAAATGTGTGTGAATAAGATAATTATGAAAGCTGAAAAAGTTTTGACAGCTTGACTAGAAGCACACCATAAATCGTCCCTCTGTGGCATCCCTACGTTTCATCCTTTTCCTTTCATGTATTTTGGGAGAAGATATGGAAAAGATTGATCCTTACTTCACTGTTTGCTCACCGTATTGGAATAATTCAGCATTAACATTTGTCAGGGGGCTGCATTCTTGAAGCTGAAAGGCTGGGTGTTGGGGGAGCAGGTACAGCTGGGGTAACCTGCTCCAGGGTTGCAGGACCATGTCTCCCTAGCTCCTCCCTCGTCAGCAGAAGATGGTTGCAGACACGTTCTGTCTGTTTTGCTTTTGTTACAGATTTTTTGGTTGCTGTTGATTTTACTTCTATGTGAAACTATTGCTAGATAAAATGTCAAAGCAGAAAAATCTCCTTTTGGAAACGAGGGAAATAGCCTCATTTGGCGTCAGCGTGAAAGCTGTCAGTCGTAACCGCAAATGTCCACGACTGCAGGCTGCAGGGACCGCACAGAGAGAGAACAGAGCTCTGAGTGCTCATGTGCTGTCCAGGTTGGTGTGAGTGATGCTGCTACCAAGATGCCCAAAACCACCATGGACTGAAGAAGACATTCACATAAGGCTCCTGCAAATGAAGGAGGGTGTTTCTTGGCATTATGCACCTCAAGGATAATACTCTGAATAAACTGGAACAATTAAAGTATATTATTGAAATTAATTTAGCCATTTCTTTAAAAAATGCAAACTACTGCAAGATATAAAATTTCACTGACGGCTTACCTTATAATTCTAGGACATACTTTCATAGCTAGCGTTCAGAGCATTTCCTTTAAAATATCCCGTGAAGCAGCCAGGTGCGATGACTCACGTCTGTAATCTACACTCTGGGAGGCTGATACAGGAGGTTCGCAAGTTACAGCCTGACCTGGGCAACCTATTGTTTTAAAAGACCCAGATTGAAAATGAAAAATGGAGAGAAGCCTGGGGAGATGATTCATTTTCAGGCCCTGTGGGTTCAACCCCCAGCCAAGAAAATATAAAACAAGTTATAAAAACAAACAAACAAACGAATAAATGAGTGAATAAATACATAAATATTAAATAAAACTTAAAAAATCCTGTGGAGTCGGCTTCGGAGAACTACCCTACAGACAGGTCAGCGGAAGCACAGAGACATCAAACCACTAGGCAGTCATTCATTTGCTACCCAGGCTCTTTTGTGTTTCGAGTTAAGCTTAGTGTGTCCTGCGCCCCTGCAAAACAGCGGTCCTTTCGCAGTAAGGGCTTCCCTTACCTAATGGAGCAGTGTTTAAATTCAAGCAGGGATGGTACAACTTCCCCAATCAAGCAAGAAGCAGAAACGCAAAAAGAGGAAGTTGTTGGAGATTTTGACTTAGTGATCTATTCCCCTGTTAATGAGAATTGCTTAAGAGATGCCTAAGAAGGAAATAGAGAGGCATAAATAATCAAATATGAAGACAGTGATGATGTTCTGGGCAGAGTAATGCTGGTCATTCCAATGTTCCCTAACACCCTTCGCTTCAGTAAATGCTGGTCTGACCAGCATCTCTGGGAGGATGCATTTGCATTTATAGAGAGAGCACCATTTTCTCTAGCTTGTGGGGATGGTCTTCTCACAGATTGGCTCATCACTTTTCCTTGACTTGGATAGAAAGTGGTTGATAACTGTATCCGAATGGTTAATGTGCAACTGGACCACATAGAAGACTATAGTGGATCTTTCCAATGTTGAGAATCCACTTGTCACATTTAGGAAGAACTCTGTCAAAGTTCTGGAAAAATAAGCCAGCTTTTGTCAAAGAAGTAGCAAGAACACCAATGAGTTTCATGGAATGGAAAATTAATCTTTTCTTACGTACCTAATCTTCCTAACCTGTGGGATATTATTAGCTATAAAGTGAGAATAATCACTCCAGTGCAGAACTGTCTTGAGGAGAGAGTGGAATCATAAACCTAAGTCACCAGATACTATGCCTAGCTTAGCCAGGGGCTCAATTAATGACTTGATGATATCTAGCATTGTAAATATTAACAGATACAATATGCATTAGTCTGGCTAATGCTATGTGTGGAGAGAAGGTGTTAGATATAAACATTGTATTCCTACTATTACCTGGTGGCTGGAGCCCAGATTCTTTTACCAGCTCAGCATGATGTGTGCAATGCCACCTCTTCAGTGCAGGCATGTGAGGTGAAAGCCTCGGAGGTGAAGGAATGGGAATGCTCGGACTTTTTGTCTCTCTGTGCTGCGTCTAATGTTCATATTTCTCATCTACTAATGGGCAGAATATGGCTTGATGATCTTTTTTTGTGACCAATATTTCACAAAGCTTGGATTTGGCCATAAGTAGCAGAAATGGGCATTTTAATATAATTAATAAAAAGAAAAAGTATCAGCTACAATAAAACAAAGCCTTCAAAAGGGAAGCAGCATGGAGAAGCAGTAATAAAGCAGTACTCAAGGTCAAAAAGATAAGCGGATCTAGGAAGTCTTCCCAGAGAAGAGGGCACTTGAAATGTGTCTGAAGGATGGGCTGGATTCAAACAGGCAGAGGAAGGTGCTTGCATCTTCTAGAGGCAGTGCTGCCTGTGTGGGTGATGACCTAGAAGAACGGGGGGAGGATGACAAGACTTCCACAGTGACCGAAGCACAGGACAACTGCAGGAATCTTACAAGAGCAGAAGAAAAGTGTGTCAGGTTTTATGTAGACAATGGCAGTGAGTTCTGAGCAGAGGGAACATGAAAAAGAAGACCTGAGATACCGGCGGGATTTGCTGTAGTTGCTGGAGTTAAAATCCCAAGGACAGAGAGAAAGAGGAGCACAGAGCAGAAAGCAGGAGTCACCGGACAGAGAGAAAGAGGAGCACAGAGCAGAAAGCAGGAGTCACCGCAACTTACTGGTATCTTGTTTCTGATGGTCAGGAAGGATGTGCATGTGAAAGAAGACGTAATCAGATCATCATGCCAAACATTGATAGTTTTAACAAAAAAGTGATGGGTTAAATCTGTTTCTTTTTGTTTTCTGCCAAAACCTAAGGGAAATGAGAAGAACTCTGATTTGTCCCTTGTGTCCCTCACTGGACTGGGATATGCATGGTTTTCCAAGAACCTGACCCAGCATAAGTCACCCAAGGCTGATGTTATCTGGGCTCCCGACCCAAAATGCTGGAGGACAGCACGCATTCAACCTGCAGCTAAAAGTCTCAGAACCCCACCTTCCACAGAAGGGCTTGCAGGTTTCCCTTGGGAGTGAGATAACTGAATGAGAGCTGTGAAGTATTCAGCCTCTGCACAGCAGCGCGCTGGAGGGCCCCAGGGTTATGCAAGTCTTCAGAAGCTGACAGACAGGTTTGTTTTCACTTTCCCCTTGAAGAGAGGGCTTCTGGGGCATGATCTGACCTGTTTGTTTATTGTGTTCAGGCTCAGATAAGGTGTAAGCTTCAGTTGCTCAGAGGCAGGAGAAGCTTTTCTGAAGATCTGGGCAGAGTCACTAGGAATGCAAAACTGGGCGTGGTAGGTGTGAGGAGTCCTCCGTTGGTCATGGGTACCGGAAGACCTGTCAGCCATAGTCATTGCTGGATAACCATCTTGCCAATTTCTTCAGGACAGACCAGTGGTGGGTGCAATCCTTGATGTTTCCATTTATTTGACATAAACAATTTTCTGACTTCTTTGAAAGGAAGGAAACAACACCTCTATTTCCAGATTGTTTTAATGTCTTATGTAAGATGTGAAAGATGGTTATGACTTGAGAAAAACTCTAACTGGGAAATTCCCTTCCGAAGTGCTATGCAAACAGAGCCAGAAAGGAAAGAGACATCAGCAGAGAGTAGTGGGCCACCGTTTGGTTTTTCCCTTCCTTTGTCTTTGTTATAAACAGGAACAATTGACAGGGTCATGTTACTCACTTTCAAACAGCTCCTAAGGCATCACTGAAGTGAAAACTGCTTTCCCAATACCTAAGCAATGGCCACTCTTTTGCATGTAGAGACTGGTTCAGAAGACAAGATTGGAGCAGGTAAGTCCACTATGAGAATACAATTGTTATAGGTAGCAGCTTAGTTAATTAGAAGTATTATAGGCAGTCAGACAGGGCTGGGCCTTGGAAGGAGAGCAGAAGACCAGATATCCTGCAACCCTGGAGGAGACAGAAACCTCTGCTGTGGACCAGATCTCAAGACAAAGGGCAAAGCAGATGCAACCACACCCTAAGTATAAACATCAGGGATTGATAACTCTAAGTGTGAATCCAGTTGAGGAAGCCACAAGGAGCCACTAAGCCAATCCCTTTCTAGCAAAGACCCTATTCTGTTTTCATGCCTACTTGCTTTGTTACTGGACTCCCCATTTGTTCCTGACTTAATCAATTTTACCTGAGCAATTATGCTCATGATCTTATTGGCTGACCGTGTTTCTCTCCCACCTCATATCCACCTGCCTTACAAGTTCCCATTTCTCCCCATTTTGGACCTGCCTGGTCTTGTGATTCTCTGTATAAAAGTCTCTAAAGAAGAAAGAGTCTTTGGCAACCCATATGGGACCCCTTCTGTCTCCCTCTCAGACAGAAGCTTTCTTTCTCTCAATAAATATATTCTGCCCTTAACCTCCATTGTTCCTAAAATTCATTCTTTGATTTTAGAGAACATGAGCTCATACAGTACATCTAGTGTGTTGGGAGCTTCTACCCTTATATCACAGCCAGCTATCTTTTTTGGAATAAATGTTAGGGATATTCAGGTGTGGCACATATTTAGACTGTGCTGTGAGACCTTGGGATAATGTCAATACCAGTTAAGTGGAGCGTGTAGTGTTTACTAGTGTGAATAAGAACCCCTGGCCTATGTGCCCTGGCATGTCTTAGACCCTTGGCAGGGTCTAACTGTGGCTTGTTTTACTTGAAGGAAAGAGTAAACTGCACATTCTAACGATGAATACACTCGGAAAAGATGATCAAACCAGGATTGACGTGGAGTTGATGGGTAAAAATTCCTGGATAGTTCTGAATCATATTTCCCAGAGTGTGTCCTCAGTCTTGGTCCTGAAGAGCCCATGGTGCTGACTGGTCTGTTCATTCTCTCTTTGGTTTCTTCTAACTTACTGCTCCGCTCCTCTCCCTGTGTTTAATGGAGAGTGGCAATAGATCTTACTGGAAACCTTGATCTGATCCAAATTTCATGTAACTTTTGATGAAAACCCAAAGTAGAATCACCCAGGCTAGGTACCAGTCCTCAGCAGGACTGACCACAGATGAGTTGGGCCTCTCCAATATTATATTAGGTTTACTCTCAGATTCCAAATCTAAGAAGATGATTCACAGGAATACCTAAGGAACTAAAGAAGTGATTCTTTATTTCTTTGCATATTAAAAAAAAAAGTACTATCAAGGATCTGGCCAAGAGCCCTGATTACCTTTATTAAGGGCACAGTGCGAGCGTAAAATAAGAAACAGAGAAAAATTTAGTAATACATGATGAGTGACTAGGAAGTTGCTATCTCCCAATAGTCCAAGGGAGTGATCCTCCAAGACAGCTAGTATTTATTGGGTATATACAGTGACAGGCAGGACTAGCGAGAGATTCAAAGTTGGCAGAGGACTCAGAGGTCTGTGATTCAGTGGGCAAATATAATCTTGGGAAGACTCAAGAGGGTGGAGATGATTTTATGCAAAGAAGAATCTTGCCCCGGAGTGTTTTATAAACTTAGCAGTTGTTTTAGTTTTAGTTTTAGTGGGTGGGAGAGCATGGCCCATTCCTAAGGAGTTAATGGGAAATCTCAGATGGAGGATACCAATAATCCCAAGCCTTCATTTTATCCCTTAGGGAAGGATGCAAAATTAGCCATTGCGAACTTGTGGTCGCCAACAAAGTGACATATAAGTATACATATTATGGAGTAGAATGTGATAATGGGATACAGGTATCCAATGTGCAGTGATTAAATCACAGTAATTAACACTTTCATCTCCCTGAACACTGTGTGTGTGTGTATGTGTGTGTGTGTTGGGAGCTTTCTAACTCCTCTCTTTTAGTTCCTTATAAAATACACAACATATTTTGTTGCAAACTATAGTATCTCTACCGTGCTGTAGAAACATTAGAAACCATCTCTCTGGGTTCCTGGTATTTTGTTCTGGTCCCCAAACTCTACTCTCTCTCTCTTCCTCCCTGCCTGGCCTCTATCATAGTCTCTGTGATTGTCAGATCAACTGTTTTGGCTTCAACATATTGGGGAGAACATATAGGATTTGTGCTTCTGTGCCTAGTTTGTTTCACTTAACAAAATGACCTCCAGTCTTACTCTTACTGGAAGAAATGGCAGGGTTTCATTATTGTATGGTTTTACCGTATTCCTTGGTGTACAGCTACCTGTGCATGCACAGTTCGGTTGTTTCATGTCTTGGTTATTGTAAATATCATTGTGTCAAATATGGGAATGTAGGTATTCTTTACTATGTTCAGATTCTTTTCTTTGGATGTCTATATGAAATTATAAAACTTGGATCATACGATAGTGACATCTTTAGTTTTTGTGTTACATCATAAAATTTTGACTATTCAGAAAGAGACATGATGTAGGAAGATGATACCATTAACAATTGACACCACTAATTGTTGTGCACGAAACATTTCTGGGTGCTCAAGTCCTACAATGACCAAATTTACTCAAGGTTCTATTGACCCAAAATACTCTGCTTATTTTAATTCTAAAACTTCTTATAGCTGTGGGCAGACTTTGATTAATTTACTTTCATTGTCAATTGTGGCAAACATGTAAAAAGCACTGAAAATGAAAATGTTCAACCTACTGAATTACTATGTGAATATCCACAATATCTGGATCCAGGCAAAAAATAAATGAATCTGCCAGTACCTTGAAGCCCCACACATGCCCTTCCTATTTACCAGCCACCTCTGTCATGACGATGTACTATGGTGCTCCGTTTTTATATTAATAGCTCTGATTGTTATGTATTTGTGTCAATAAAATATAATCCGTGTTCTGTTTCTGCATAGCTGCATTTGCAAGTGTTTCAGAGTTCTGTTCCTTCATCCTCCTGTGACTGACATTTCTGAAGCTGGCTTCAGACTGGCAGGATTTGGGGACAGTGATCATGTTGGGTCAGGTAACATCCTTAGGAGATGTTCCACATGTCAGGAAGAGAAAACAGAAGCTGGACATCGACTCAGGAGTCCCACACAGCTGTCCTGGTCATCAAGCAGAGTTTACCATTCCCCTATTGGTCAAGGCTTCTTTCCCTCACCCAAAGGACCAAGTGACATCATTAATGTCCAAATCAACCAAAGTTCATGGAAGGAGGGGAACTTCCTTTGCCACAGTTTGCTCAGAAGACAGACCAAAGGGTACTCTCGAGTTTTCTGGGATAGTATTTAGGCTTTGTTTCTCTTGCAAGTGCTTTCAACATAAGTGCAGCTAGGGATGCAGTGCACAGTTGTAGTTCTAGCACTCTTCAAGGCTGAGGCACGAGCTTCCCCATGTTTGAGCTCAGTCTAGGAAACTGAGTAACTTAGCAAGATCCTGAACTAAAATAAAAACATAAAAGAGGACTGGGGATGGACTTTCATGTGAAGACCCTGAGCTCAATACCCAGTATGACAAAATTTAAGTAAATTACTAAATACGACAAAGACTGTGGTTTCCAAGATCTGTATCTAATGATTCTGACTGTTCTCTCATGCTCTCCTTCAATGGGGATGAATTCATTTTATTCTGGCTTTGGAGCAGATATTGTGAGCTGGGAAATAGAAAGCAGTGGAGAGTCTTGCCTGACATACTAGGGACATTTGGACACATAGCACTGTGGTTCCTGCAGTCAGCTGCAGGAGTCACTTAGGACAAGGTATTTACAGCTTCTCGGTACAATCGAGACAGGAAGACAGAATATACAGAAGGTTAAATTTGATGGTTAAAAGGCATAAAAATGTACATAAAATTACGTACATTATGAACAGGATATAGAAGGAGAGGCTGAATGCTAGCTAAAATTAAAAGTAGGTTAAGTCACAGAGATTTCCTGATGTTTGGCTCTAACTCTGGTCCCCTTTGGGTATAGAAAGAAAAGCAATCAAATACATTTCCTTCACAAACAGTAGCACACTTTCTCATTACTGATTTCAAGTCAAATAGAACCGCTTGGTGCACACTGTGTGATGTTCTCTGTATACCAGTTCCAAGAGCCAACCACACAGGGAACTAATGTACTCACACAGCGAGCTCAGTCCAATGTGTAAGTGTGGGTGTGGGGATGTTCTGGAAGAAGAAAGAGCTTCAGACTCAATGCATTAAGTGTGCTCAAATCCCAGCTCTGGAACGATGCATTTAAATTCACTGAACTCAATTGTCCCAAATGGTGACATAGGATGACACTGTTAGACTGAGCTGGTATAAAGGCAAATGATATCCAAGAGTTGATATTATCTGCTGTAGAGCTAGACACATGAATAGCTTGAAATGAACTGTAGTGTCTTTTGAAAAGGCTGGAGAATTGACTGAGACTAACATGCCAAAGAAAATGCATGCTGATGGGTCCATACCTAGCACACACTCCTCATAAATACTGACAAAGTCATCTTGTAAAGTTCGCGAGTTCTTCATATTTTGTTCAGAGTCCAATAGAGCATTTTCCACGTTTGGGCTTAGCCTGTTGCAAGCTTTGGTCATCCAAAAATGACTTACCTTCTGCACCTCAGTTATATTTTTTTCATCTAAAAGTGGAGTTAATGATATTTAACTCAGAGGATTTGAAGATTTTATGGTTAATTCACATGATACAGAATTAGGGCCTCAATAATTTGCAGTTAGTTTTACCACTGTTGTTTGGAATATACTGTTTGGGGCCAGAGATATAGCTCAGTGGCACAGTGATTGTGTGGAATATAGTTTTTCCTGAATAAGATTTTAATAAGAAAAAAAGGGGAGGTGATCTGTGTGTACTGACACATGTCTGTCATCCCAGTACTCTAAGAGACAGAAGGATCAAACTTCAAGCCCAGAATGGGTAATTCAGCAACATACAACTTGACTCAAGTTGAAAAGATAAAAAAGAGTGGGAATACAGCTCATTGGGAAGACCCTGTGTTCAATCTTTAGCATTGCTAAAAAGAAATACAGAAATGGAAAGGAAAGAGAGACAGAGAAAGAAGATAGAAAGAAGATGAAAGAAAGAAAGAAAGAAAGAAAGAAAGAAAGAAAGAAAGAAAGAAAGAAAGAAAGGAGGGAGGGCGGAAGGAAGGAAGGAAGGAAGGAAGGAAGGAAGGAAAGAAGGGAGGAGCAAGAAAGAAATTTGTGTGAAAATTGATCACACCAAATTTCTAAATGTGAATCTTTCACAACTGTAAGTTTGATGTGATACTTGATATGATATTTCAAATACTGACCCTCAGCATGTAGGATAAATGTGATATTTGGGAAGGGACTCCTATGTCACATGAATGAATACACTATTTTGGAATAAAACTTTGGGCATTGATTCCAAAAATATGACTTTGTCTTTTAATTAATTACAACATTGATACAAATAAAAATTGTCTATCATGTACTTAGAAGATGAAAAAAGATTACCGTGTGTTCAGGAGGCCCGGAGGCAGAGGAGTAAATTAGGATATATGTACAGCATCTCACTTTTGATAGATTCATCTTTTTGGTAAAACTTTGCACCCTTGTTAATGCCATTATTGCTTCCTTCCAATTGTTTGGTTGCAGCCACTGGAAATTCCAGGAACGAGATACAGAATTTCAGCTTTGATGTGCTGCATCATGGTTTCCCCTACCTAGGGCTACTTCCTCTGAAAAACTGTTACTGGGTCTTCCAGGTTAGTGTCAATGCCACATTGTGGGTGAGAGTTTATCAGGTTCCTACCATCAAACAGTAACTCCATAAATTCAGTGCCAGGGCGTAGCATTTGAGTTTGATTCTGTTGGCAAGATCTCAGTGGACACATTCTGTTTATATGTGGATCTCCACTCCTGGTAAGAAACTTAGGACAGGGACAGTGTTCTATTTGTCTTCTCTTGCCTGTGAATCTTCCATTAGTAACTCAGTCAGTGAAGGACTCAGTCAGTCCTGTGGAAGGGAATTAGTTACTGTCAGAGGCCCTTCGTGCTTCAAATTGGAAAGGCTAAGTAAGATTGTGAATTATCACTTATTATAGGCAGGCAGATGAGAGAGAAACAAGGAGTGATGGACCAGGAAGATATAAAGAGATGGGAGGTCTAGGTGCTTCCAGTAAAGTGTGCAGGACGTGGCAGGCGCAGTAATGGGAGGCTCTATTTTAGTAAAACCTAAAAGGAAATCCATCGCACAGTGCTGATCTCTTTCATAAAACCTGACTGCATTTAAGGAATTGCTAATCTTATAGAAAATATTTGTAATTCTAATGATGACAATGTGCATATATGTATATATTTTCTATTTTATGTATGCAACCAAACAATTTAATCCACGGATGAGGAGACATAAGGGGTTGATCACAAAATGGTACAATGGTGAAAGTTGGAATAACAATTTATTATAGTAAAAGGTGCGTTAGCACTAAGGCCCCCCAGAACGCTCTCTTCACTTAGAACACAATTATCCCATTATTCTTCCCACCTTCTGCTGCAGCTTTGGAGGGTCTTTCCAGGTGTGTTAAAAAATACAGTGACTGCTGCTACCAAGCGCTATCCAATGGAAAGGCAGCTCATAAAAACATGACATTGCGCCCTCATCCACCTTAATCACTCTGTCTGCTACCGTGTGACTTCTGGCTCTTGCCAAAGGCAAAATGACCACAAAAGGGAAATGATTTGAAACCATTCAGCACAATGGAGGCAGCCAGAACAGCTCAGCTAGAGCCTCTCAGAAAAGAGGACTCCAGAGTTGCTGCAGGAAGTGGCAAAGACAATAAAATGAATGCACGCAAAAGGAGATTTTCAGAGGGAGGGGATTCATGGAAATCTATCTTTTATATAAAGCAACTGCAGTAATTTAAATATGCACTATTTTGTGTCATACTCATTTAATACTGTATGGTCACACTTTTAAGTGATGTGAGAAAATCTTCCACAAAGAGGAATGTTTCTTTTTGTTCCAAGTTAGAGGGCTGGGGATTAGCTCAGCAGTACAGTGCCTACCTGGCAAGTGCAAGGTTCTGAGTTCCATTCCCAGAACAAGAAAAGAAAAAAAAAACCCAAAATTCTGGTCTACTTTCTTCCTTAACACTTCAAATGCTCACATCTATAATCCACACAGCACATGCTGTGAAATAATTATGTAACTTCACAGTGCCCTTGGAAATGCCCTGAAAATGACCACCCAGAGGCCCTGATTAATCATGTTATTGCTTGTTCAATTTTGTGTCATTGGAGTCAAATGGCCTGACTGCCCCAAATCAGTGGTGAGCTCTTCTTTTAAGGGTTTTCCCCCACTGCTTGCCCTTTTTGCTAAGCTTTTCCTCTTTGTGGTTGTCAGCCGTGTGCTGGGGTTTATAATTGAAATCCACACTGCTGCAGGAGACAGTAACAATCCGTGTGGTGGAGTTCATACATTTGATTTTGCTCAAACAAAGGTGCTATGCACAGAGAATGACTGGGAGCGCAGTGTTCAGAGCTTGGCACCATGATCTGCAGTCAATTGCATGGTCAGGAAACTGCTGTGGAATGGACAACATGACCGTTTCATTTTGTGAGTGAGGTTGGAGTTGGTTTGTTAGATAGAATTTAGTAAAACGACTATGCAAAGGTTCACTACATGCAGTTAGAAAACAAATGTGGGTCTTGGGTTTGACAGTGCTCTTTGTGGTTGATCTCTTAACTATATGTTTTATTCTTTTATATTCAAATTATTTGGGGATGTCTTAGCCAAACCACCTAGGCAAGCTGGGGACAGAGGGGACGTCCGTCTGTCCAACCGGTTGAGGGTCAAGGTCGCAATGTCTCTTTTACTGATCACCTTTCTGATGCATTTGTTGCCAGCATCTGGCCTCTCAGAGGTTGGGATGTCCGATTTTAAACTTTTATCCCACTTGGATACCCGGCATTTGTTTGGAATTATGCTGTTTACACATTATGCACCTACAAGTTCACTGGAATCTGAACTGAGGTTGGACATTCCTACAGGGTTTTGCAAACAGAATGCAGGTTGAGCATCACCTTCATGAGCTGCTCAGAACCAGTTCTTCGTTAATTCAGTAAATTTCCTACAGACACTGAGAACACATAAGTGGAAAAGACTCTGTCCCCGTCATGGATTTTGGATTTCAGGATGGGCCCTGCTAGGCATGACAACACTTAAAATGTGGAAATACGAAGAGCTGATGCTCATCTCAAAGCTGTGTTTTTCAGCACATATAATAATAAGACGTTAGAGTTGAAAATAATGAAGAATACTTTTCTCCTTTTGCTGAGTAAGTGGATACGTTGATTCACTTGACTTAATCATTCACAATGCTGCTTCTTTCCAGTCACTGGTTTTCATGTACATAAAACAGAGGAGTAGAATTAGATGAACTCTAAATTTTCTTTCACGTCTCAAGCTCTTTAAAAACATATATGCCAGCCAGGTACAGTGGTATATGTAGATAACTGCAGTACTCTGGAAGGCTGAGGCAGGCAGATCACAAATTTGAGATAAACCTGGTCAACAGTGATTTAGTGAGATTCTGTCTTTTAACATTAAGGAAGGATGTGACAGCTCAGGTGAATGCCCCAGATCCCACCCAGGGGCCACAACAACAACAACAAAAGAATAAAACAAAAACATACATGCCTAATGCCTATATGTTCTATAAATTTATTAAACTATGAGCAGTTTAGTAACTTATTCTTATGCATTTAATATAAACTGTAATGTATAGCATGATTTTTTAATAATATTTAATAAATATTTTTGGTGGATATGGATGTTCACTGTCAGGTATAGATGAAGGGCAGTCTGGACTTCCTTGATAATCTTCTGTCATAATACTGTCCTTGCTGTTAAGTTCTGGGCCTCTGTTACGACTCACAGTTTCAGTGGCCCTAGTTTCCCTCCCTCTCTTTCTTTCTTTCTTTCTTTCTTTCTTTCTTTCTTTCTTTCTTTCTCTCTCTCTCTTTCTTTCTTTCTTCTTTCTTTCTTCTTTCTTTCTTTCTTTCTTTCTTTCTTTCTTTCTTTCTTTCTTTCTTTCTTTCTTCCTTCCTTCCTTCCTTCCTTCCTTCCCTCCTTCCTTCCTTTCTTTCTCTTACCTTCTCTTTTCTTTCCTGTGATGTGGATTGAACAGAGGGATGCTAGTCAAATGCTCTACCCCAGAGTTATATTATCCTCAGCACTTATAGGTTTTTTTTTTTCTGTAGTAAAAATTTCAACATGTTTCAGACATTTTTTAAATTTTCTTTCCCTTTATTTTTTGTAGAAATTCAGTTTCCTTCTTGGGGAGACATCACTCATATGAATTGGTTTTATTTGACTCACATATGATAAGAAAGACAATAGAGCTAACCTCTTTACTATTTCTTTCCAACCCTCTTGGTGAACCATTCACACCCATTTACAGAGAGAACTTAAAGTGTGAAGGTCACGATTGTAGACTTTTGTGTGTTGAAACCAAGATTCAATACTGAAATTATCAGGACTTTTCATGATTTGATTTTTACTTTATTAAAAAGTAAATTCCATCCAGGTATAGTTGAGTAAATTATACTAAAGACAACATTTGTAGATTTTCAATACTCATTACTGCCTGGATATTTCACTACATGTTTTATTGTGCATGCTTATTTATTTAATTATCACATTGATCCTGGGGATTGAGTCCAAGCATTCACACTGAGCTCTGTTCCTAAATCCCCTCCTCTTTTTAAAGTTTTGAGTCAGTATCTCCTTGCCCAGGTTTGACTCCAACTTGTGATCCTCCTGCCTCAGCCTTGTGGAGTGCAGGGATTATAGCTATGTTCTACCATCCCTGGCTTAGTGCTACCTTTGGAGGTAGTCTGGTTGCTCAACCCCTAGAACTGAAATGCCCTATGTGTGCACATTTTGTAACTCATTCTAGTGCTATAGTGCATGGCCAGAGGTTGCAGCATTGAAATTGGTCAAAGCAGAAATACTGATACCACATTATTCTGCAAATGCTACAAATATGTCCCCTTTCCCCACCTCCAGCGCCTTCATTAACGTTTAGTGCATCTCAGTTTCTGGGTGCCGCATACAATCAGACTCAAGAAGTAGCTGTGGTCTTCAGGCAGCCCAGAGTTCTTATATAAACAAGGTCCATGAATGAAGAGAAGTGTTCTGAATCTGGTGCTGGTCTGTAATTAAAATCCAATGGATGGGGTGATTAACAGGTAACCGAGGGGAGCATTCTGTGCTCGGGACCAAGGGCTGCGATTAGGGCCAGCACATGCTTTGTCAGCTGAATTAGAGTCCACCGCAGGTGTGACAAGTTCAGATTGTAAAGGTTGCAATGAACACATGGACCAAAGTCAGCAGAAGTTTTAGATAGAATTTGTTGTGGTACAGATCACTCTCATCCCAGCACTGATTTGGGTAGTTTGGTACAAGTGTCTGGGTGTTTTTACCTTTGATACCCTGAGTGAAGATTTCATAACTATGCAGCAATATTCTAGGGTTATAAATTCTCTATCATTTATGTGGGGGAGAAAACTAGCATTCAGTAGGCATCTGAAAAGTGCCAGATAAAGTGTGAGCCATGTAGTTTAAACAATTTCGTGTCCCCAGCCCCCGTAAGAGGGAATAAACAGGAACAAGAGAGCACTGATAAATACTGAACACACCGACAGTATTCACACGTTCTATGGAATCGTTGCAGGTTTAAAAGTGATACGATTTATTCTTATTGTATAGCCATGAAGTGGCAGCTTGCACAATGTAAGACACTTTTATAAGACGACGCTGTAAGTAAGTGGCAAAGTCACACCCGTTAAACACATCTGGACCTATGAAATGTTCCTGGTATGCACATTACTGCCAGGCAGCCAGGATGCTGTGGGAAATGATTGGCATTATGTCAGCCCTGCATTTATACAGAAAGATTGTGCCCTCCCTTGAGAGGAAGATAAGTCAATTGTGACCACATGCTTAGGTATTATATAGGCTTGCATAGGACGTATGATCAACATGGTCCTCAGAACTCGTGTCAGCACCCAAGAATTCTCTAATTCGTGTCTTAAAGGATAGACAGGAATTATACAGGTAGAATGGAACACAGTTGGGGAAAGATCATTTCAGGCAGACAGAACAATAGCCATGTGGCAGGGTCAGAAGAAGAAAAGCAAGTTAATCACAAGAGGAACCAATAATTTATTGGTTCATTAGAGTCAATTACTCTTTTTTTCATGTTAAAGAGAAAAATATAAAAATAAAACAGAATTTCAAAACAGGCTAATAGGAAAGTAACAATAATTAATACTTTGTGTAATTGTGTAGGCGGAGATTTCATGAACAAAACTCAGACTGAATAGGAAATACTACCTAGAATTAACAAATGGGAACTCAACAAAAGAAATCACCTACAGAGAGAACAGACAATCCACAGAGTGGGGAAAAAATTAGCCAACTGCCCCTCAGACAAAGGACTTCTGTCTAGAACTCATAAATAATTGAAAAACCTCAAACCCCTTCAATTCAAAGATCCAATCCAAAAATGAGCATTTGATACTTCTCAGATGAAAAGATACTAATGGCAAATAAATATACAAAAAATGTTCAACAACACTGGTCATTTGAGAGATGCAAATTAAAATAAGACTGAGATTTCCTCTCTAGAAAGAATGGCTACCATCAAGAAATGAACCAACAACAAATGCTGCAGGGGCTGTGGGGAGAAAGGAGCCCTTCTCCACTGTTGGTAGGAGTAAAGACTTTTCTTTTCCTTTCTTCTTTCTTTCTTTCTTTCTTTCTTTCTTTCTTTCTTTCTTTCTTTCTTTCCTTCTTTCTCTCTTCTTTCTATATGTTTGTAGTACACAAATATATGCAGTGCAGCCACTGTGGAAGTCCGTGTGAAATGTCCTTAAACTAGGATTATAGCATTTTATTCTTTCACTTTCTCTCAGTCCATGAATAGACTCAGCCACCATAATGATTTTGGTCTAGTTCTGGATTATGGTTTCCCATGTGAGTTTTTATCTTGAGCATAGGGTATTCCAAACATAGAAGTAAGAGGATAAGACTCATGTTTTAGAAAGCCCACTCTGCTTTGGGTAACTGGTAAAATATAACTAGTAATTCCTTCCTTTTAAATCTGTTGTTCTCTTTTACCTTTTTTGTGAGAATTGAATGGATATTTTTGCTTATTATTTCTCAGTTTGTCCCTGGCCGGCCTTTGACCTCATTTCTTACTTCTCTTCCCTGGAGAACCAGCATCCACTTACTGGAAATATTTCTGTACATCATTTCTCTCTTTCCTGAAAGGCTTCCCTTCACTACTTTACATAGTGATTTGTAGGAACAATGGGCTACAAATGACTTCCAGGACTGGAGATTGTGGGATCCTACAGTGCCGAGAAAAACTTACTTTGTCTTTTTTTGTTTGCTTCTTACTTTAACTCCAAGAGGGTCAGTCATACAAGCTTGTGTGTTAGGAAGTAAATAAAACATATAAAAAAAGATCATTAGATTTCCTTCCATCTTTACCTAGTTTAAGTTAACAGTCACTCTAATTAATTGTAATTAATATCTGGAAGGGAATGGGTTTTTCACAGAATCGAAATTATTCTGACCATGAATCTTGAGACTTCTGCATTATCAGAGTGATGAGAAAATTTTTGGAACCACCTACCTCACTTTTGTGCAGGACTTTTGAAGAATTCCCTTACTAAACACATTTTTATGAGAAATTTAGGGAAATAAAATATGGTTTCATTTTTATTATAGTCATTCTTTTCCAAATTCTAAAAGCAAAATAATTTTGCACATCAAACTCTATGGAGTGGGTTTGGAATAGGGGAAAAGTGAAGGAAAAAATGACAAATTTTTAGGTGTCTAATGTGATGGTACAATTTGAGACCTGGATTTTACTCAAGTGATTTATGTCGAAATAAAAAGGGAGAAAACGAGGAATGTATAATTCATGCAGGACTCATCAAGATTATATGAAAGATTAATCACACAGGTCACAAGCCAAAGATTCAGCCATCAGAGCACTGAGGAAAGTGCGGCCTTTGAGCTATTTATTTTTTAAGGCTTCTTGTTTCATAAACTCTGGACATCTGCATTTTTGGCTTCTCCTTTCCATGTCTCCATCATGCATTTTAGGGCCTTTACAAGGTACCCATGACTGTGTAGCTTTGCCACAGTCTGGGGTCAATTCTTTTTTTTTTAATATTAGTGTGTTTTGGAGGTACATCCACTCTGCAGTCTCCTTGGGGAACCAGGACGTGTGCATAATACAGCTTGTTATTTTTAATCCCCTGTCCCCTTCCCTGGCTCTTCCTCTAATGCCCCTTCTGCCCCTTTCATTCTTGTTGGTATCATCAGTCTTAGTTCAGGTTTGTGGCAGATGACGGTCACATTCATTGACCATCATAGGACCTCGTCCATTACGTATCTTCACTGGTGAAACTGGCGGAATTTGGAGTCAATCTTAACAATCCCATCTCCTTCCTGATCCACTCCCAGCCAGGCCAAACAAAATCACTCCAAGGCAGGCCAAACAAAATCTTCACTTCACTGACCTGGTGCTCTAAGCCTGGCCAATGACTTTCAACTCATTTTTTCTTTACTGTGTTGCCATTTCTTACTTCATTCTTTATGACCGTTAATTTTCCATTGTCAGAATACTTTGGTGTTCTGTACAATGGAGTCACACGTCACTTTGCACTGTGCCAGGGTGTCTTTGCTCATCCTCATACACCTCAGGATTATTTTGACAATAAAATGTGGAGAAGAGTTCAGCACTTACCAGCAGCTCCTAACTGTCACAAATTATCCTGGATGCTTTACAAAGCATCTTATTTAATCTTAAAATGACCCTGCAGCATGTATCACCATAACTACTTTACAGATGAGTTAATCATCTCAGTGAGTTAATTAACTCCTCCAGAGAGATATCAAGAGAAAGGACACAAATGAAATCTTATCTGAGTCAAAATTCTCATTTTACAACGTATGAGATCATAAATGTTTCTTGATCCTCGTGCCAGTCCTTAGCCCTTCCAGATGTGGACTCCTGATTGTTTTGGCCTTTTGTGAGGGATTCTTTCTTTGCTTCTTTCTTTCTTTCTTTCTTTCTTTCTTTCTTTCTTTCTTTCTTTCTTTCTTTCTTCTTTCTTTGCATATGTTTGTAGTACACAATGATCACACTCACCTGGGGGAGCTGGTCTACCTGCATATCACATCTCAATCATTTTTACTTCCTCTCTCCTCGCCTCCCTGCCCTCTTGTCTCCCACCTACCCAGATCTGCTTCCTGTCTCCACAAATAAACCAGACATAGGAGGTTAAATATACACCATTTCTCCTACACGACTAATTCAAAGTGTAAATAATTTATAGGGCAGAATGAAAGACCAATGACAGGGAGCAGGCAGGCAGACTGTGTGTGTTGTTTCTACATCCTTCTCTTTTGCTGATTTTATTTCCTTGCTATTCTTCTAAAGATTTTATCACATGGATGCGTCTCAAAGGTGGTAACAGAAGGAATTCACCTTGAAGGATTCAGGAGAACTGTCTCAGAGGGAAAGCAGGGGCTGACATGGTACCCTGAATTCTAGAGATCAGGCCAACGCTAAAGAAGAGTCACCATGGTAACACAGAGCAGAAACCATGAAGGGCCTGTGCGTTCCAGCCAACATCTGAATGACATGTGGCCTTGGACAGGTGTGGAGCAGTATCTGAAAAGACCCTGGAGATCCATCCACCCACGAATCTCCCAGAAAACTCCTGGGAGTACCAGAGTGTGAGGCTGTAGTCATGAACCAGACTGTAAACTTGTAGATTCTCTCTCTCTCTCCTGACTCTGTCTCTGTCTTTCTTTCTCCTCAGATAAATTTTATTCCTTGCATACTGAGTCTTTGGTACTTATATTTGGATTGGTTTTCCTGGCTGATGAATAGATGCCCTCTTAAATGATGTTTTTATTTGCTCCGTTTTACTGTGAGGAAAATAGTACTGTCTTTTATCTCTCTACCACTGTCATTTAAAAGGGGATGTTATACCCATAATTATGAAAAACAGCACCAGTGTGTGAGAGAGTTAAGAGGGCATCCATGGTCTCAGCATAAAGTGGCAACACTCTTGAGGTGTGACCTCAAGTCTTTTGACATTTGGGTTGTTTTCCCCATCCTATGTCTGTAGATGTAAAAACAAAAGAAATAGTAAAAGGAATCATTCTAGTTGAGTTCTTGGCAAGACTTCGACCCTGTGTAGTTGTTAATAGGAATTTTGGTGTCTGGAATATTTTTGATCTCCTGATAGTTCCAGTGACAAGGGTTTGAACATTCACAGTGACATGGGTTGGAGGAACTCAGGGTCCTGTGACACAGATCAGAACTTCAAATGTTTTCAGCCTTTACCTGTATCAGGTAAACATGTGAAGGTCTCCAGGGGATGCCGTGAAAGCCAGTACTCTTCGAGCCTCATCTGGATATTTGTAGAAATAGGTGACACTAAAGGACACTGTTCTCCAAATTTAAATAAATAAATAAAGCTTTGCAAAGAAGATGAACTGTACTCAAAGTAGAAAGAACCCATGAAAAATCCATTCGCACAATGTGCCTGATTTGGTAGTATGCATTCACTCAGCTCCCATGGAAGTTCAGGTAGTTGCCCTGTACGAATGCACACCCTGGAATCCTTACAATTCTATGCAAACCGGAAGCAGGTTTCCTCCCAAAGCAGACAGTGTTATTTGTGACTGTAAACGTTCTCAAATTCCTAGCCCTTCAGTGGTCACGGGCCTGAATTATAGCTAGAGTCTGGGCTTCTACTCTTAGTGGCTATGCTTACTGGATGGTCTTCTATTAAGTCTTCCTGGTATGACCAGAGTGCTTCCACACTGCCAAAGAGAGATTATTGATGTGACTATAATAGGCTATGAAGAGCTATCTGTTCCACAATCAAAGCAGAAAAATAATAGCAAAAATACAAAACAGGAAGATGTTACTGTTGAATTCAAAGTATTTACATTCCTGAATGAGCTTGGAACTTCTCAATTGCTAGTGACCTCAACATTACTACACACCTTTATTAGCATGGTAGTATAGGTTAATTAAATTATTTTTCATTTTTTGTGCTAGACAATTTCTCCACTGGTTTCCAGTTGCTATGCTATTTATGAGTAAATTTTGAAAATATAGGAATTCCTACTGTCATCAGCAGGAAAAAATCTTAGTAGTTGGTAGAACAGCTTTAGTTTTTGGAGATATCTGCATCAACAGAAATTCTCTGAATCTTTTGTTTCTTTTTTTTTTTATTTTAAAAAGCAAAACAGAAAGAGGGATAGAAATAATACAGAATTTCAAAAAAGCAGTAAGAAATCAACACTGGTTAATATATTATATATTGTTATTTAAGAATTAGTTCAAGTTACAAGATCTGGGCATCAGAAATGATCAGTCAGTGATGGCACAAACTGTTCTTTTTGATGAACTAACAGAGATTAGTAGTATAGTTATCTGTCTTGCATGCATACACATACACACATACAGTTATACGTGTATAACTACACACCTATAATCTTTTCCTTTCTTCCTTTTCTTTGAGATTCCATCTCATCCCAGAGAGAATGGCTGCCATCAAGAACTTAACCAACTTCTCCACTGTGGTGGGAGTGCAGACCAGTGCAACCACTGGGGAAATCAGTGTCGAGAGTCCTCAAAAAACTAGCATTGGAGGTTCCATTCAATCCAGCTGTTCCCCTCATTAGTATTTCCCAGAAAAATTGAAAAGGTCATGTCACAGAGATATATGTGCACCCGTGTTCATAGCAGCACAATTTCTGATAGTTAAATCTTGGAAGCAACCAAAATGCCCATCAATCGCAGAGTGGATGAAAAATGTGGTATTTTTATACAATTGAATACTACTCAGCCACAAAAAAGATGATCTTGAGGCCTTTATAGGTAAATGGAGGCAACTTGAGAATATCCTCATTAGTGAAATAAACAAGACTCACATTAGTAAATACCACATTGTCTCTCTAGTGTAAAAAATAATAAAAACTGACAGAATAATAGGATCCAGAAAGTATAATAGATATTGGGAAAGTAAAAGGGAAGGAAAATGCTCTAAAGGGTATAAAGGTATGTATAGTGTGTAAGATAGATGACCATATATGTATAGTGTGTAAGATAGATGAATTGCTGTTGGATCACTGAACAGAAGGATTTGAACTGTCAATGTGTGAGTGCCTAGACACTATTTATGCTCTGCTCTTGTGACTTTGGCTACTATTTTTTAAGATGACAACGGGTAATGTATCAACTAGCAATTTTATGATGTTATTTTTTTAATTTAGTATTGTTCTACCCTTCTTTTCTGTTTTTCCATTTTCTTTAACTTTTTTTATTTCTTTGAAAAAAAAGAACAAATGCAATATAACAACAATTGTTAAATTTCTTTTATTCTGTTTTGAAAACCTATATTGTTACTGTTTTGGGTTTGCTGTCATTGTTTATCTCTTTTTTTTTTGTTCTTCTTTTCTGACTTTTTTCTTTTTAAAATAAAATTTAAAAAAAGAAAAAAATATAATCTGCATTACCATAGGGTACAAGAATATAAAAAAATAAGAAATCAGTCAATAACAAATGTTAGTGGAGCTGTGGGGAAAAAAGGACCAATTCTCCCTTGTTGGTGGGAGTGTAGACTGGTGCAGCCACTGTGGATATCAGCATGGAGATTCCTACAAAAACTAGAGCTGGAGGTCTTCTTCAATCCAGCCATTCCCCTTCTGGGTATTTTCCCCCCAAAATTGAAAATATCATGCCACAGTGATACACATGTACCCATATTTATAGCAACACAATTTATAATACCTAAATCTTGGAAACAACCACAATGCCCATCAACCCCAGAATGGGTAAAAAAGATGTGGCATTTTCATACAATGGAATATTACTCAGCTACAAAGAAGGATAATCTTAAG
Source organism: Hydrochoerus hydrochaeris (assembly GCA_004027455.1). NCBI lineage: Eukaryota > Metazoa > Chordata > Mammalia > Rodentia > Hydrochaeridae > Hydrochoerus > Hydrochoerus hydrochaeris. Next base: position 320,465 of record PVLA01000199.1, on the reverse strand, counting down.
GCTTTCTGGGTAAATAGAGTCAATTTTAGACTATACTCAGAAGTGAGATTAATCAAACTCACATTTATAAATATTGTATTGTCTTCCTAGTATTAAAAATAATTAAAAAAACTGAAAGCGTAATAAGATCCCAAATTCTCTGAATCTTGACTGAGAGTTTTCCTGCTCATTCTACAGTATTGAGCTAGATCTACCAAGTCTCCAAATTTGTCTGCTTTACTTCTCTTTCTTGAACTAATTTTACACCCTGATTTTCTTCCTGTAACACTTCTCTGTAAACAGCCTGGAAGTCACTTGCTTTAATCAACACTGATTTGCTAATCTCACTTCTATGGCTTTGAAGCCGTCAGAATCCAATCAAGAGAAAGAAACCACTTACTAATTGGAACAGGGAAATTTGATATAAAGAATTTTTATTGATAACTACAAAGCCCAGAAGACTTTAAACAATATTTTATAGTCAAGGTGGGAAACCTGGGGAGAACGAACTTGAAAGGGGATGGGGATTTCCTCTCAAGACTGGAATTCAGGTGGTACTGGGCAAGCAGTGGCCACAGCTTCTTGCACAATGAAGAAATTCCCTGATGTGCTCTGCCTCAAAACTGATCAACAGCTATGGACAAAGCATGAAACATTTCTCCTACTTATCAGAGGCCCAAGACTGGGAACCAACTTTCAAGATATTTGCGATTCTTATTAAAGAATACTCTTCCAAGAGTGATGTGTACACCATGTCTAATAGTTTATTCCTTGTTTCCTCAGTTCCTTACAATCTAACATGGTCACACATCAGTTCATGCTGCTGTTCTAGAATATTCCATATCAAGCCTTCATCTCTCTTTTCTCTGTCATGTGCCCCACAGTATTTCTGTTCTCTTCTTGGAACTCCCTGATTAGCAGCTATCATTTCTCTGTTTCCTTCCAGGGGTAGGATATGCTAGGAAGAGCCCCGGGGTATTATTTTCACGAATTCCAGTTAAAATCCCATGTGTAGGTCATGCTACTTTTTCTAACCTGTAGGGAGGAGAAGCTCAGTAAGTTCAAATTGTCTCAGATAGTTCAAACTTGCTTCAGACTTCATCCGAATATCCTAACATCCCTGGAAACACTTCCATTACCTTCCTGTTTGGATCAGATTTTTCTTCTATCAAGTAGTCTCATAACACTGTGAGCTTCCTTTGTAACACTTACCAGAGTTGTCATTTTCAACTGCATTTATGCCATGACTATTTGAATATACTGTCCCTTCCACCCCAGAGTATTTTACTGGAAAACTTCAGTGCTTAGGAGTATGTTTACTTTTTATTGTATCTTTAATAATATTGAGAATAGTATATAGTATATACACGAGTTTATGTACATGCACATATATTTACACATATAGGTACTGCAGTGGATTGGTAACTGGTGTTCAACTTAAACACCCACTGAACTGAATCAACGTGGTGCTGAGCATGGATGGCCCCCTTGAGGAAAGCTGCCAGCATTAAAAGGAGACCTGGAGCAGAAGAATAGCATTTTGGGTTCTCCTAAGCAGTGTTGTTTGGAACTGTTGGTTCTCCTGGAGCAGCTTGCCAAGCTGGCTTCCCTGATACATACTCCGCGGTTATCACTGGAGGAACTCAGGGCTTTGTTGTTGAGAATGGCTGCGGTTCACTTTGGGGGAGCTATGACCCTTACTTCGAGTATCGCTTTCGGACTCCAAAGGGAAAGATGTGTGCTGTTCAGTCTCTAGGAGAAGCTTGTCACGCTGGCTTCCTGATATGAACTCAGCTGTTCTCACTGTTGGAGGAGCTCGGGACCTTATTGTCACTGAGGATGGTTGTGGTACTTTTCAGGGGAGCCCTAGTCATTTTGAGCATCATTTCTTGGCTCCAGTAAAGAATCCTCAACTTACTGGCACAGATCCTATACCCCACTGGCATAGACTTTCTAGCTTCCACCACTGACTTTGGGGCCTTTCTAAAGTAGATCTATGAAATGAGTGTGTGTGAGTCATTGTGGTGTGCTCCAGGCCTCCAGTTTGACTTGTGAGAGGCATTGTCATGGGGTCTAGGTCTTCAGCTGGACTTATGCAGGACATTGCTGTGGGATCCAGGCCCTTGGCTGGATTTCCTTGGGTCTTTAGTGTGTGGATAGATTTCCTTCTCTTTCTTTGTATTTAACTCCTTGGTGATCACCATGAAACAATACTATAAATGATATTTCTGTGTGTAATTGTTCTCCTTGCAACCCCTGACTTCAACAGGTATATATGTCTGTATACATGTGTGTGCATGTGTGTGTGTGTGTTTACATGTGGTCGGACCTTGGGACAAGTAGATGGTATAGTTATTCTTATGGTCGTACCTCTGCCTTTCCCTAAGCTTTCTTTTTGATGACTCCTTCTTAAGGTTTGTGAGCTTCCTAGCTCTAACTAGTTCCTGAATTTCTTAGATGGCTGCCAGTTATGTGGTTGCTCCAATTTTGTTGATGCTAGCCCAGCTGTAATTGTTCTCTGATCAAACTTAGAGACATTTTGTGTGACTGGGAATCATAACTGTCAACCTGATTCAATGATGAGAGGGCCAGTAGATTAATTAATTACACTTGGGGTGTGTCTGTATGGTATATGGAGGTGGAACCTCTAGAAAAATCTGGTTCTTAGCTCTTTTCTTTCTGGCTATCTTTCAAATTTGCTGTACTTCCTGGAAGCCATGACCTCAGCAGCCCTCCTGCCATGATGTTTATGCTTGAGAATCAGCTGACCATGAACTGAGCCTTCTGAAATGTGAGTCACATTAAATTTCTCCTACTAAAATGCGGTGTGAGGTAATTTTTCCCACAAACAGGAAAGCCGACTAATACACTTTGATCTAGGAGTTATGATAAAAACATATTGAGTATTTAAATTAAAATTTTATGTAGAAAAATGGGAGGGGATCAAAAGATAGGGGATGAGTGAAGGGAGGGAGGGAAGGAAAAGGGAAGGAAAGAAAAAGTTAAAATGTGTTGTGTCCATGTCATAACTCCCCTTGAGGAATGTAAGCGTCATGTACTACTAACATGTGCAACTCAAAATATAAACATTTAAAAGAATTATTACAGTAGAAAATTTATCAGCATAAATTCCCTTCAAAATCCCTCCCCTCACTTTGAACACATTCATCCCATTGTTCTTGCTGCTTTCTGAAGCAGTTCTGAAACTTTCCTTTCCTGGAGGTCTTTTTGTGGTTATCTTAATGTTCTGAGTCAATTCAAAATATTTGTGGTTTCTGAGAAAATTTTCACAGCAAATCTTCATCCACATTTGTCACCAAACGGCACCATGTGACTTCTGGCCCTGCCCCAAAGTCATGATGACAATGAAAGGAAACTTTTTGAATCTACTGGGGACATCGAGGCAGCCAGGAGAGCACAGCTAAAGACCTCAGAAAAGAGGACTCTAGAGCTGCTTCAGGAAGCAGCCAAGACGATGGGATAAGTGTATTCAAAGCAAGCAGGACTGTTTTGAGGCCGTGTGGTTTTTACTATAATATGTTTTTTCCAATTGTAAGCATTCACTGTAGTTTATGATCACACTTTGTGTGTCTCATTGCGGTTCTTACTGACTTGAATGTCCTCCCTCATCTCCAAAGTCACTTCTTAAAAATTTCTCTGAAGTACTTATCACACATCTTCAGAACAGGTAAGAGGCTTGGGCAAGGGACACACCAAGAGTCACTGCTTGGCTCTACGCCTTTCCCCTCACAGAACACAGTGTTTGTTTTCAGGGCTGGCGCTCCCTGTCATTCAGATCTTGACATTTCCTCAGTTCAAACTACAGGGCCAAAGACCTCACACCTGCTCAGGCACTATTTCATCACTGAGGTGGCACATAGCAAAACCTCCCCAGCTTAGCACCTGGGGCTTGCATATCTAACTAATGTGAAGTGCTTGGGTCCAGAGGGAGCACCACGGATTCCTAGGAGATCAGTCAGTGAGTGGAAAGAAACTGATATTACTGATGTTTCTCTGGATCAAGGACAAAGCCCTTGAGAGCACCAGAGGGTCTCAGTCTTCTTTCTTTTTCTCTTTTCTTTTCTTTCCTCTTTCTCTTTTTCTTTTCTCTCTCTCCCTCTTTCTTTTCTTTCTCTCTTCTTCTCTCCTCTTTCTCTTCTTTCTTTCTTTCTTTCTTTCTTTCTTTCTTTCTTTCTTTCTTTCTTTCTCTCTCTCTCTCTCCTTCCTTCCTTCCTTCCTTCCTTCCTTCCTTCCTTCCTTCCTTCCTTCCTTCTTTCCTTCCTTCTCAGTCAATGACAGTAATACATCCCTCGTGTGGAATCAGCACATGCACATAACACATTTTATTCCTTTTCCTTCCCCTTCCTTGCACCCCTCCTCCCCTGTGTTTCTGGATCCCCTCCCTCTCTGAGAAAGCTCTATCTCTCCATTTCCTATTATGCATCTGGCACAGCCCAACCTTGGAAGATTTATTTTTGTAGTCATTTAATTATAAATGGAGATGTTCATTATAACACACTTAAAAGTTTTATATTTAAAACTTTACTAGGAATGCCTATTGCATATAGTGAAAGAACTCTTTGGAAATTTGTTTCAACACCCTCATCATGAGGTTATCTATAATGCTTTAAAAATCCACAAAAATTTTAAAAAAAAATTCAAAAGTAAACAAGAGAGCACAGACTGAACAATGCTGGCAGCTAAGTCCGAATTACAGAAATCAAACAGATGGCACGTTTCGGATGTGCTTCTCTTTAGACTTCTCATCTAGAAATAGAAGTGGAGGTGGAGTTCTGCAGGGACCTGCCAGTCACAAGGCACGTACTCTTAAGCCCGTGCCTAGGGACTTTGTGTTTGTTTCCTCATCTGCAGAACGAAGCTATCATAGGAGCACAGCCTAGCAATGCTCTGAGAACCGAAGGCATTTGCATACTTGAGTGTGTGGAGTGTGTGAGGGCACTTGTTTACCTGCTTCTTCTCCCTCTCAATCTGGTGCTTCCACCAGGATGTCAGACTGCTCCCCTGGGCTCATTCCTGATCACCTTTGACCCTGGCAGGAGGTCTTCATATAAACAACAAGATGTCCTTGAGGAAAATGTGTGCAAACAACAAGACAGTTTGCTTAAGGTCCTCCCTGCTGGGGACAGGGTCTGTAGTCTATCTTTAGCTGGGGCATATACTGTGCTTCTTGTAGGCTCTCCACAGTGCTTGCAGACTCACAGCTGCCTCAGGAACATTCAGGCAATGAGAAGAGTTGCTTTTCTTTCTTGGGTGAAAGTGAAATGCATAAACTTCAGTGAGAGCCTTGGACAAGGAGCCAGCAGGATAGGTCCTGTCTTGATCTTGACTCTTTTGGAGCTTCATTTCCTCTTCAGAAGGAAACCAGAAACCATGTCTTCAGTGTGAAAAAAACTTTGCAAATTAGATAGGACCATTTTGTGAAAGCACTTGGAAAATAGTGTAGCTTTGTATAAAATTGAACGTTAACTATGATGACTTGGTCACATTTTTTCACTGTTATTCGTATAATAAATGGCAAGAGAAATGTTCTCATTTTATCCTAAGGGTGACAGTAAGTTGTATCTTCTTCGAGATTGGTGCAGAGAGTGAGAGGAAGTTACTTATTTTCTGCTCAAACTTTCTGCTACAATGGCATTGGCGTCACCACCACAGAGAAGGTATGAAGACCAACATGTCCAGAAAGCAGCAATGGAGGCAGGAGCCAAAGGAATTGCTATCTGTGCGGCTGGGGAAGTGATTTCAGCCAAGCATGTAAGCCAGAAGTTGGGTCGAATTTGTTATGCAGAGTGAATCTATGTGTGTGTAATATGTGTGTGTGTGTGTGTGTGTGTGTGTTCATAGGTGAGTATAGATCTGTGTATGTATGATATTTGCTTCAGACTCCCAATTTCCTTTAAGGAGAATAAAGAAGTAATAACATTCTTTTCCACACAGTATCTCACTCTTCAACAGTTTTCTTCATTATTCTTTTAGAAATGTTACTTGCTGTGGTAACTGACCTGCTGGTGCTACTTCGGTTTTATTTTGAAAAATTTACAAGAAGCTACTTAGAAATATTTAGCTCTTTTTTGTGTAAGTTTTATGAAAAGTCTCTTCTCACAGGCTGTTGTACTTTGTGAGGTACTGGATTCTGGGATTCTGTGCACACCTATATCATAGCATATGACACCCCATGTGATAACACTCTACTTCTGCCTTCCATGCCAGTATGCAAGGTTTTAGAAGCACTGTTTTTTGTTTTTTGTTTGTTTTTTCTTTGCTGTACCTATAATCTCAGCACTCTGAGAGACTGAGGTAGAAGGGTCACAAGTTTGGGCCCAGAGAGGCCACTTAGCGAATTGGTGAGACACTAAATTAAATTTTAAAAAGGACTGAGGCTATAGCTCAATGGAACTGTCCTGGATTAAACTTCTCCTATTTTTTTGGTAGTCAATACAAGGCAATGCAGAAGAAATAAAAAGAGACAAAGAGTAGAAAGGCCTTTAATGGAACACAAGAGAGTTCAGAAGGCAGTGCAGGGGCTCTGCATGAGAACAAAGAAGTGAAGCCAGCTTTATCAGGTCTGGCTGGGGCGGGAGTTTAGGAGGTGAGCAAAATGACATATTAACTGCTGATTTGAAGGAGCATTTGGGGGCTGGGGGTGGAGGCTTGGGTGGTTGTGGAATTTTGGGATTGGAGAGGGCTCAGCACACATGCAAAAAGGGAGCGGGAGGTTTATCTCTGGAATGAGGAGAAGGTAGAAGTTACTCTTAGATAAGTTGCTTCTCTGGGTCCAGTGCCAATTTGGGAAGATGTCATGTTAGAGATAGCTAAGCCTCAGGCTAGCAGAATCTATCACCTAATACCTCAGCAAAGGGAAGAAGGAAGAAAAAAGGAAAGGAAGTAAAAAGGAAGGAAGAAAGGAAGGAAGGAAGGAAGGAATAAAGAAAAAGGAAGGAAGGAAGGAAGGAAGGAAGGAAGGAAGGAAGAAAGAAAGAAAGAAAGAAAGAAAGAAAGAAAGAAAGAAAGAAAGAAAGGGTAGGAGTGGAGTGAAGGAGGGAGAGATGATAGAAGATTACAGATGGTTTTATTAACTAATAAATTTTTTTAATTGCTTCAAATGCTTTCAGATTGCTCTCACCTACTAATTGAGCCATTTCTGCCACTCATTCTCCCCACCATCCCTTTTCTCAATCTGATGTTTTCACAACTGGAGTGGGATAGGGATTAATGTTCTGAGATACTGCACTGCAACTTGATCATAATACAAATGAGCAGGCAGGAAGAAAGGTCAGATAATTGAAGGCTTGCGATATGAGCACCCAAGCACCCTTAAGTGAGTCCTCTAAATTGTGCAGGGCCTCTTTTATTACCTGCTAAACCTTGGCAGGAACAAGGTGTAGGTGATATATTTTAAAGCTTAGGATTTTTTTTAGTAAGAGGGGTGGGGAAACAGCAAGGTGCTTGTCTCATGGGAGGTGAAGTGAAGTGTGATCTCCTCGCTGCCTGTCCTTCCAGCATGGGCTCTGTGATTAATGAAAGGCACATCCACTAAACAGGCTGTATTTCTTGCTCTATTCCTACTAGAATTATCTTCTTTTAGATCTTCCCTCCTGTTATTGTTTACATCTAAATGTCTCCCTAAAGCCTCATGTGAGCACTAGTGGAACTTTTGGAGAGTGCTTGGATTGTGGAGATGTTATAGCTGACTTCCTGTCAGGAAGTGGGGCCTGGTTGGGAAAGGAAGTCACTGAGGTCACAACCCAGAAGGGTTTATCTCACCCTTCCTGGTTCCTCTTTTGTTTCACTCTGCTTCCTGGAAGCCATGAAGTAAGCAGCTTTCCTCTTCCCAAGCCCTTTTGCCGTGCTGTTTCTGTGTTTAAATCTGCTGAACATGGAACAGAACTATTGAAATATGAGCCCAAATAAACCTTTCTCCTTTTAAGCTATGGGAGTTGGGTGTTGTGTCTTAACAATGAGGAAAATATTTGTGCTACTACTTGTTTGGACAATATTTCATGCCTATATCTTGTACTGTGAATAACTACTATGACTATAACAATATGCAATGTATTAATTAATGTTACTCTACTAGCTTGTTTTGAAACTATTTTATTGGTATTCTTACTTTTTTCTGTTAAAAAAAGGAGGAAACTAACTTCCTTCTCGTTCTGAAGTCTATCCCAGTATCTTCCTCTTCTCTCAATGTCCATCTTGTGCATTTAACTTCTGAATTACCTCCAAACAGGATTCTGAAGATCCTCTTTCCTCATCTTAGAACCAGTGCAGGATTGTTTATGTCTTCTACAACATGGCTACAAGATGCCTCATTTTCTTTGCTGTTTATGTCCTAATGTGCTCTTGGACTTCTTCTCTATTGTCCTTTTAGTATCCTGGATTCTAGTCAGGGTGAAGCAGTTCTCGAACATTCTAGAATCCTCAGGAATCTGTGTTTGGTATATATTATATCCCAGCTACTTAGAAATACTTAAGCCTTTTTATGTAAGTTCCATGAAAGTATCTTCTCACAAGCTGTTGCAGTTTTGTGAGGTACTGGATTCTGGGATTCTGTGCACACCTATATCATAGCATCTGACACCTCATGTGACAACACCTTCCTTGTATTTCTGTCTTCCATGCTAATATGCAAGCTTTTGGAGGGTGAAGGCTGTGTTTTACTTACTTTGCTGCCTTGTATTTCCTGTAGAAACTGTCACATTGAAGACACTTGTAAAATTACTGAATAAACTAATGAATGAGTTATCCTTTTTCTAATGTGAAAATACTGGTTTAGATAATAGCACTTTATCTTTTGAAAGGAAATATTTTATATTTTTATTGGTGTATATTTGCAGAAAACAATTGCAGTTGTTCATTTTGGGATGTGGTACATGCCTGTAGCACATTTCAATCATTTGCTGAAAGCCCTTTAATTTAGTAGTTTCTATCATGGAAGCCTTGAGTGCCAGGATGAGAATTTTGGGTTTGTTTTGAAGAGAAGAATGATTTGAAAGGCTCTACCTATGCAGGAGATTAATCTGTTATGTGTGGCAAGCCAAGACAAGGGCAGAAAAGCAGCTGCAGGTGTGTGAGGAATGGCATCGTCCCTCTGTGGGGGCCTCGCAGCCCCTGAGGTTGGAACACACGGCTGGAGCTGTTGGTTTTATCCCCTGATGTTTCCTCCTTGGATCCACAGAAGGATGGCTGCAGCTTCGGGTCTGTGGTTTGGAAATTAGTCCTGGGGTGTTTTGTGATAACCTCGAGTTCGCACAGCCAGTATTAGTAACGAAGGCATAATAGGAATCGAGATTCAGTGCTTCTTTGGGGTTAGAAGTCCATCTATCCTGTGTTTTAAGAAGTTGTAATTTCCTCACTTGCACAATAAACCTCTCAATTTTTGTGCTCTAAAAATCATCGCCTTTGTCGTCTGTAAATGCAAAAAGGAGCCCGAGAGTCAGCAGATGGTACATGTTATTGAGAAGTTGTGGAAATGCAGGTCCTTTCTCTCAGCATCAGAGCAACAAAAAGTCTGCTTGATAATTACTTTCCAGCGTCCTGTTTTAATAAATACTGGTCTCTCTATGCCTCACTCTCAGTGGGCTGTTTCTTCCCAGGACTTGCAGGAAACCTATAAATAACTCTGTGCCACCATAGCAATTCTGACCAGGCTGAAGAATCTAGTGCCACATTGGAGTCTATTCCTTTGAAGCAAGTTTCAGTAACAAAAATACCACAAGTAAAAAATATTAGTCAGCTTTATTGGGCAGAGATTTAACATATGAAACTAGAAACTCATGCAGTCATCAAGAGGGCTGGGGTGTGACAGTTGGGTGGTGGATCATGTGGGTTGTAGCTCATGTCTGTAGTCCCAGTTCTCTAGGCTGCTGATGCAGGAAGATCCCCCAATTCCAGTCTAGCTTGAGCAAGTATGCAAGTTAAAGAGAACTTGTACCTAGATTAACAATAAGGAAGGTCTGGGGATGTAGCTCAGTGCAGAGCCCTGGAGTCAATCTTCAGTGTAGGAAAGAGACAGAGACAGAGACAGAGATAGAGATAGACACAGAGATAGAGAGATGAGAAAGAAGAGAAGAAAGAAGATGAAGAAGTGAAAGAGGAAGAAGAGAAGGAGGAGAGGAGGAGAAGGGGGAGGGAGAAGGGAAAGGAATAAAAATAAAAATAAAAATAAAAAAAGAGAAAGAGAAAGCCCTGGGTAGAAAGACAGGACTCAGAGGTAGTTGGGGTCAGGGATCCCAGTCGCCCCCAGGAACAGGGTGCATGACTCTCTGGGTGCATGGAAAGCCTCACCAACAATTGTTATTATTTGATTTCTAGCTATTCTTTCTGGAGTAAGATGGACCCTCAAAGTTGTTTTGACTCACATTTCTTTCATGGCCAGAATTGCTGAGAATCTCTTCATGTATTTATTGGCCATTGGTAATTCTGAGAAGTCTCTGTTCATTTCAGTTGCCCATTTTTGATTGATTCTTTTATTTAGAAGAAGTCTAATTTTATGAGTTCTTTATATATTCAAGATACTGGCCTGCTTTCCAAAGAATCACTGGCAAAATTCTTTTTCCTATTTTAAAGGAAAAAAATTTGTGTGTTCCCTCTGCTGATTGTTTCTTTACTTTTCAGAAGCTTTTAAAATTGATGTATCCCATTCATTGCTTCTTGGTGTTATTTCTTATTCAGCTGGGTTTCTGTTCCAACATTTCTATGCCTATGTCTTCAAGTTTTACCTATTTCATATTCCAGCAGGTTAAGTGTTTCTATTTTAATATTTAGATTTTGATCTATGTTGCTTTTAGTTTAGTATATGTTGAGAGATTAGGTCTATCTTCAATTTTCTGCTTGTGTAGAGCCAGCTTTCCCAGTACCATTTGTTAAGAGTCTAGCTTTTTTCTCAGTGTGTGTTTTTGGCTCCTTTGTTAAATTTCAGATGGCTGAATGTATCTTGGTTTATTTTAGCATTGCCTACCCTGATCCACTGATTCACCTGTTCATTTTAATGTTTTTTTGTGTTTTTTTGAAGCCTAATCCAGAAAACAGTTGCTAGTTCATGTTAAATTAATATAAATGCAATGTTTGTAACTTGTCTATCTTTCTGATTTTACTACAGCTTTTCTAGCTAACAATAAGCATTCAATAAGTGCTAAATCGAGTTTATGAGGATGTAGGCTCAATAAATGTCTTTTAGTCCAGTATCTAACCTGAACTTTATGGCCAGCTGGGATTGTGGAGCTTTGTCCATTTATATCAGGTGACTTTCACTGGTTATCTAGAGGTTTAAGACACTGGCTTTTCATTTAGATTGTGATTCACCCTTGGCTGGATGGTTCTTCTGGTGTGAGCCAGCCCCAGTCTTCTGCTGGTCCTGCTCCTGCATCTGTGATGACCTAGCAGGTCCATATGTGGCTGAAAGCTGTAGCCTAACCTTATGTACATGTGAACCTGACAGTGCACTGCTGTCCAGGGGGACAGGGATGACTTGCTACACTACTTTCATCATCCAATTGAACACTTTGAGTATTTTCACCGGGTCCACAGTTCCAACATCACCAAGACAAAGCATGCCACAGGGCACGCTTTCAACTCTGCTTCTCCGTATGCCCTGCCACCAGGTTAATCAAAGCAAATGTGGACCAACTTGGATTCAAGGAATGAAGAGACAGATTCCAGCTCTCGGAAGAGAAGCAGCACAACCCCATCTTGGAGCCATGAATCCTGGGATAGAGCACAGGGGACTTCTGTAATCCACCACAACAGAATATAAATGAGAATAGAGCTTGCCTTAGCTGCTGGGCCTGGTGACATGCGTGTCTTAGGAACCATCTGGGAAATCTCCTGTGCAGATGCATGGAATTTCTGGCATTTTAATGGCAGTCTTTCCTTCCCCTGCTTTTATTGTACCCTTTGAATTGCTCAGCACAAGGCTGGCTCTTCCTCACCTGCGTAGATAAGGATGGCTAGCCTGTAACAAATACTTCCCCACAGAGTCATAATTGAGCTCTTTGCAAAGAGAATGTGCTTTTCAAAGGTTAGGGAATTTTACAAAAGTAAAAATGTAGTTATAGAGTTTGATGATTTTATGAGCATGTCTAATAGATCTTTCTGAAGAGTGTCATAACTGCAGGTAAGGACTACACCAGAATTTGTGTTTACTCATGTTTAGGTCTCACACCACACGGCGAGGCACAGAAGGAAGGCACATCCTTTGAAAGTGAAGAGACAGATTAAAAATGGAAAATTTTCTTTTGGAATTCACTGGAATTGGGAGTTGGTACATTTCCATTTTGGAAGAGGAAAAGAAGATGCACAAAATTGGCTGGTGTGGACATTGTCTGAGGTCTCTCTTTGGAGGTTGTATATGACAAGAAAGCTGTCCCAAGTGCCCCCGATATGAGGATGTGGCACCTGGCCAGGTCAGGCTGCAATGAAAATTAAATCGCCTAAAAAATTTTAGTAAGTAAAGATGCCCAAGTATTTATGCAGAAGCCAATATCATGAAATGAAAAGAAACAAGCAGTAATCACAGGTAAATCAGGTATTTGGCCACTCGGTGATTAATTTATGGTTCATTGAGGTTCATTGATTCGCATAATTCTTGATTAATTCAGTAAATATTCATTGATGACCCATTACCTGCAGGATATTGGAGATTAGGAGATCATAAAACTGAAAACAGGAAAAATAGGCGAGTATTAATAAAAGTACTAGAGACTTCTACTTTTAAAGAGCCAGACCAAAAACAAACAAACAAACAAAACAGATAAAAAGGCATCTCTAATCAGGAAGAATATTTAAGTATATTTGTTAGTCCATCGATAATTTATGAAAACCACAGAGCCAGACCTTTGGTTGTGAATTATTGGTGTGTTTTCCTATGTGACGATGTTTTTGCATCTTTATTTCAATATCTCTTAAGGAAATAGAGAGTTTTTATCGCTGAGTTATAGCACAAGTGTTTACTCTTTTTCCAAGATAAACAAAAATAGCATATAAAAGACCATGATGAGCAGAAGGCTAAACAGTTCCTAATCAGCGGAAATTATACTAAAGGACAAACATTTTACCCACATGGAATTGAGTTAAAGCAACTTGCTTGTTCTTTGATCAAATGAAGGTCACCCTGCTCTAGGTAATCAGAAAAGACGTTGGATCTTGCAGTTGGGCTACTTATCTGCACTTTAAAAAATGCTTTCCATCAACCAAATTCAACCGTAAGTGACAAACAAAAATTTGCTGTTTAAGTGAACATTTCAGTGTGATTCATATATTGATGCAACTATTATAGATTCAAGGTAAGAAACACTTCCTTCTCCCCACTCACTCTTTTGCCAATTTCTCAAGAGTCCAACTGTCTTTTCTTAACTTCATACAGATAGAATCGTACAGGACTCACTCTGGTTTCTTTCTCTGTCCCTCTACACAGAGTTTTAAACGTTTACCCATTTGTGACCATAATGGTTCAGTACTTTTTCTTGCTGAGGAATTTTATAATGCATGAATTTATCACCAAATGTTTATTCATTCATCACTACCACCATTCATTATATGTAGGTTTCTTCCAGTTTTCTGAATATTATTCATGGCATAGATACTTGTGTATCCTTCTGGGTTTGAATGTCTTTTGTAATTTCCCTTGGGTAAGTGCTTTAATGAGCTTTTTGTGTGTGTGTGTTAGTATCTCACTATAATTGTAAATTATATTTCTGTGGCAACTAATGATAGGGAATATCTTTTCTTACTCATGCTGGCCATACTTTCTTTTGTGAGATTTCAAATTTTTCTATACTTTTATGATTTTTAAATATATATATATGCATTTAGATACATTGATATAGTAAATATCAACATGGGCAAAATATTTTCAGTATTTCTTTAAGATTGTATCTTCTCTTCATTATTTATCAGTGTCATTCAAAGAATAAATATGTTTAATTCAGATGCTATCTAATTTAGTGAGTCATTTCTTTTTTGACTTGTGAAATTTTGTTCAGTACCAGGAATTGAACCCAGCACCTTGTCTTTACCAGTCAGACCCTGTCCCACTGAACTATATCCCCAGTCCTGGCTTGTGACTTTTATGTCATGAGAATTTTTACTGCCTCTGAGTCCAGAAGTAGGCTTTTCTCTACAATCTTCTAAAAAGATTCATAGTTTTAGATTTAGTTTTGGGTAAATGATCCATGCTGAATTAATAGATGTGATGTTAGTTACAGATTGAAATTTCTTCTTGCTGGGTGGATTACATTTCTTCCAGGACTGTTTGTGAAAAAGGCTGTAAAATTTATGAATGAATAAATTTGGCATCTTCTGTGAAATTGGCCTCTATTGCTGGAATCCTTTTATTTTCCTTTGATTGTAAGTCTATGATTGCTAAATAGTACAAGATTTTTCATTATGAATACACTTGTAGCTTTATAAGTGTTGAAGCAAGATAACAAGACTCTCTCACCTTTACTTTTCTTTTTCCAAATGGATTTAACTACTATAAGTCCTTTGCATTTCTATTATTTTTGTAGTATTAAAGATTGAATCCAGGTTACACTGAACTATACACCCACCCCTATTTTATATTATTTTTATTTTATTATTTTGTTTTATTTATTTGCTTACTAATTTAATTTTTTTAAAAATTATTTATTTTGAGAAAGGGTCTTGCTAAGTCACTAAATTGCCCAGGCTGGGTTTGAATTTATGACTCTCCTGCCTCAGCCTCCCTCCTGCTGGAATTGCAGGCTTGCACTACTACACCAGGCTTCCAGATTTATTTTATAATAGCTTGTTTATGTCTCAAATTAGGCTGCCACGGTATTCATTGGGTTTCTATGAATTGATAGATTAATGTGAGGAAAAATGCCATATAAAAAAATACAGAGTATTTCTACCCTAGAACATAGCATTCCTCCCCATTTATCTTTATCTGACTAAATTCTCTCAAGAATGGTTTAAAGTTTTCACCATAAAAATTTTACACAGGTAGGGTAAATTTGAATCACAAATATTTACATGTCCATGATATAATTGTAAATCTGGTTTTTTAATTTGAATTCCCATTTTGCAATGTTGAAACTGGAAAAATGATTTTTTTAAAAAAAACTGATATCTTAAGTACACTAAATATATTTTTGAGTTCTAGTGAGATTGTATTTATTTACTTTCGCATTTCTAAGGATTTTATCCATGCACAAGTATCTTGTCTGCAAACAATGACAGTTTTGTTTCTTACATTGCAGTTGGCCAGATTTTTACTTGGTTTTATTACAGTGATTAGAATCTCAAATATGATAATTAAGAGAAGAGAGTGAGCATTCTTTTCTTTTTTATAATTTTAGTGGGAAAGTATTTGGGTTTTTGACATAAATGCGGTGCCAACTGTAGTTCTGGGTTCTTTGCATATTTTGTTTGGATTTGGTACTTGCCCTTTATCGGGCCGACATCTCCATCTGTTCAGTCTGACATTTTTTAAAATAAAAATGGTGCTTAAATTTTGTCAACACTCTTTATGCATCTTTTGCAATCTCAGGATTTGTGTTAGTTGCTGAAAAGCACAGTCTGTGGATGGATGTTTTCCCCCTTTCCATGGTGTTGCACGGCAATAGCCTGTCTTATTTATTTATTTGCATTTATTTTATTTTAAAGAGAATAAAATATAATCCAGAACAAGATAATCAGAGGTTAACAATGGTTAATATATTGCATGTTTTATCTTTAAATTAGTTACTTAGAGTACAAGATATTGGTATTTAATTGTGCAAACCATATTAGCACAAACCTTTCTTTTGAATGAACTAAGAGAAATTAGTATCATAACTATCTTAACTATCATATATATATACACATATATAGATACAAGTATATATATATATATACACATACCTATATAGACACATGTATACATATATGTACACATATATATATATATTGCTTTTCCCTTTCTTCTTATCTCCATTACCTCATTCTAATTTTTCTTTTCTTTTGAAGCTTCTTCTCATTTTACAATATCTGTTGCACTTACTCTTTCAGTTTCTCACACTAGGGAGAAAATATGGTGCTTATACATGTGCATCTGGCTTATTTCACTTATGAGTATGGTCTTGAGTTGCAGCCATTTATCTATTAAAGTGTTCAATTTATCTTTCTTTATGGCTGAGTAGTACTCCTTTTTTGTAAAAAGTCCACATCTTTTTGATCCATTCCTTGGTTGATGGACATTTGGGTTGTTTCCAAGATCTACATGTGCTGCTATAAACATATGGGCACATATATCACTGTGGTATGATGTTTTTAATTCTTATGGGGAAAATACCCAGAAGGGGAATAGCTGGGTCAAATGGGACCTCTAATCCTAGTTTTTTGAGGAATCGCCACACTGATTTCCACAATGGTTGCGCCAATCTACACTCCTACGTGCAGTGGACAATGGTTCCTTTTTCCCACAGCCCTTCCACACATTTGTTATTGGTTGACTTCTTGATAACAGCTATTCTTTCCAGAGTGAGATGGAATCTTAATGTTGTTTTAATTTGTATTTCTCCAATGATCAGTGATGTACATCTTTTCATATATTTATTTGCTGTTTGTATTTCTTCATCTGAGAAGTGTGCATTCATCTCAGATGCCCAATTGTAGACTGGATTTTTAAATTTGGGTGGCCTGATTATTTTGAGTTCTTTATATGTTCTTGATAGTAGTCCTTTGTCTAATGTTTGTTTGCTGGCAAACATCTTCCCCCACATTATGAATTGTCTCTTCACTCTGTTGGTGGCTTCTCTTGCTATATAAAAGCTTTTTTTGGCATCAAAAACAATAAAAAATATGAAATACTTAAGAATCAATCTAATAAAAGGTATAAAAGATCTCTACATTGAAAACTAAAGTACTCTAAAAAAAGGAGATTACAAAGAATATGGAAATATATACCTTGCCTTTGAGTAGGAAGAGTCAATATAGAGAAAATAGCCCCACTAATGAAACTGTGATACAGATTTAATGTGATTCCTATCAAAATTCCAATAGCATATCTCACAGAATTAGAGAAAACAATCCTTAAACTCATATGGAACCAGAAGAGCCCTAAAATAGCAAAAGAAATTCTGGACAGCAAGGCAAAGCAGGAGGCATCGTAATGCCTGGCTTGAAATTATATGAGAAAGCTACTGTGATAAAGAATGTGGTACTGGTAAAAAACAAAGCAAAACAAAAACCCTGAAGATCAGTAAAACAGACTAGAAGATGCAGAAACAACTCCAGACATACTAAGCCACCTTATCTTTGACACAGGTGTCAAACACATTGACTGAAGGAAAGACAGATTCTTTAATAGATAGTGCTAGAAAAACTGGCTCTGCACATGCTGAAGATTAAAACTGGAGCCATTATCTCTCACCATGCACTAAATTAAATGGAAAATGGACCCAAAATTGAAATGCTAAAACAGAAATATTAAATCTGCTGGAAGATAGTATAGGTAGAACTCTTAAAGAAAATTGTATAGAAAAAGACTTTATGAACAAAATTCCAATCATACAGGAACTATCACAAAGAATCAACAATTGGGATCTCTTCTTATTAAAAAGTGTGGATTGTTTTTGAAGGTCTCTTCAGCCTTGTATTCCTGGAAGAAACACCATCTGACCATAGTTCGTTAATCTTTTTTAATATGGATAAAGTCAGTTCATAATAATTTGACAACGATTTTTGCTCTGTGTTCACAAATCATGTGGTCCTGTAGTTTTCTTTTTGTCTGGTTTTAATAGAAGGTGATGACTTCATGAAGCATTATAATCTATTTTCTGTTTTCTACAAGCTTAATGGGTTCCATGTTTCTTAAAATTCTGACAGAATTTGCCAGGAAAGTACATTCATATTGCATTTTCTTTTAATCTTTTGCCTGTTTATGTCTGGAGCCTACTAAATTACTATTTACAGTTTTAAAATATATACACAGCTATTAAGATTTTAATTTTGTTTAATGCAACTTTTGAAAATAATTTCCTTCGTAGAATTTGCCCATTTTTTAAGTTGTCAAATTTATTGATGTAAAATTTTTTATGGAATCTCCTTACTGTAATGTAATTGCATAAAATGTGAGTGATGTATTTAATTCCAAAGTTTGCTGCACTTTCTCTTTTCATTTGGATTAGGTTAGCGTTTTATTGTTTTTCTTTTCTTCGTGTTATTGTGTAAGTGTTGTTTTATCGACTCCTGTTAGTATATGCACACACACTGATTTTATGTACTTTACTTTCCAATTTCTCATTTCTTAAGTTCAAAGCTTAAATTATTTGCCTTAGAATCTTTTTTTTTTTGTTTTCTAATATAAAACTAAAGTTATAATTTCCAGCCAAGCACTGCTTTCACAACATCCCATTTACTTTGGATAGGTTTTCATTATCATTTAATTGAAATATTTTCCCATTTCCCTCCTGATTTTTTTTCTTGGACTTGTGATGTTTTCAACTGCAAGCCGTATAACTTCTAAAAGTTTGTGAGTGTTTCATTCACCTTGCTGCTTCTAGATTAGTTCTTTCATAGCATATTCTATGTCAGTATGTTTCAATATATGGGAATACAAATTTTTTCTGATTCTCTTTCAGGCATGCAGATTTTAAATACAGGTGTTTCAAAACTCTGATAAAATATATTCTAATGTCTCAAGCTGTATACATCCTTTACCCCAGGTGTTCCTCATTCTATGCCTGCTACATTTCTTTTTCCGAAGTCTACGTTTTATTCTACTAGTATAGGCATTTCAGCTATCTTGTTTGCTAATGCTTGTACTAAAACTCTTCTCATATGGTTTTAGACTGTATCCAATTTTATATTCACATTGCTTTCCATGTATTTAACAGGTTGATTTTTATGTTTGCATCCAGGTTGGTAATATGTCTTTTGATTGGCAAGATTAGATGATTTTATTTGATATAATTTTTGATGCTATTTGATTTATTGCTACTAATCACAGTGTATGTTTTCTATTGTTCCATCTGTTCTTTATCTTCCTCATAGAATAATTTGCTCAGTATTTTTAAGATTATGTTTTATGTTTACTGTTGCCTTTCTTTAATTTAAACTTATACCTCTTCATTACATTTCATTTTTTCAGGCTGCTATAAGCTGAAATATATGCATCTTTAATTTATAACATTTTACTTTCAAATTTGACTGTTTATACTACTTCTCCAAAAATGCACTTTCAATTCTACCTCCAGTTTTTGGGCTCTTGTTTTCATAGTTGTTAACTTCTCCATGGGTTATAAACTCTACAACACATTATTATTGTAATTGTTTTTAAATATCAATGGTTTTTATAGAGATTTTTAAATGAGAAAATGTCTCACATTTGTTCCTTTTTTTTTTTTTAATCCCAGCTTCTTTATTCTCCTGATAGCATTTTCCTTGGGACGAGGTTCTCCATTGAGTGCTTTTGTTGTTTTGCAGATTTGTCATCCATGAAGTCACTGGACTTTTTGTTTGTTTTGAAAAAATATTTTTGGTTTACTCCTTTCTGAAAGATTTGTTGATTAGGCAAAAGACTTTTTCTTCTATAATAGGTTGTGCTCATTCTTCTTTGCTTTTGTTTCTGTGTAGAGACACAGATGGTCTTAAGAGTGTGTTGTGATTATTGCTTTCAGCTATTCCAGCACGATGTACTTTTGAGTGGGTTTATTGAACCTCTTGGAGCTATAATTTTAGGCTATTTATCAAACACTGAGAACTCCCCGCCATTGTTTCATTGGCTACTTTATTTATTTATTTTTGCTTTCTCTCCTTTGTTGAGCCTCAGACTCTGCTTGATTACTTTCTGTAATTTAATTAGACTATATTTACTTTCACTGTCTTTGTTTCTTTCCATTTTCTTTTTGTAGCCCTGTCAACTGAACATTGAACCCAGGGCCTTCACACTGAGCTGCATCTCAGATTTTTTTTTCTTTTTTTCTGAGACAGACCCTTGCTAAATTGCTACGTCGTACAAGTAGGACTCGAACTTGTGATCTTATGGCCTCAGTGCTTCAGAGCACTGGCATTATAGTGATGAATTCCAACACCCAGCTTCCGGAGGTCTTCTATCCTTTGTTACGTTTTCAATACTTCATTTTCAGTAGTCCTCGTTATGTCTTCTAGTGAGTGATCTTTCTTTCTGAAATATTCAATCTGCTGTTAATCTCATTTTGTTAATTCCTGAAATTTCAGACATGTATTTTCAATTTAGAAAGCCTGGTGGTTCTTTTTTTAATCTCCTATCTGTGATTATTCTTTAGCTTGCTGTTAAACTTGGGTCCTCAGACCTTTTAACAGGTATTGCTTATGTATTCATAACGTGCTTTAGCATAATCACATGCCATTTTGTTTTAAGATAAAAGCTTTTAAAGTATTATAAGTGCTTCTTGGAAAAATCACGTAGTACTGTCTTAGCGTGCATGAACAAATTATAGCACCATTACTTACTTTTTACCTTACTGAAACAGAATAAGCATTCTGTTGCAGAGAAAATACATTTTGTATATATGGTTGCTCTTGGTTAAGTACTCATGTTGGTCACAAATCCAATCATTACTGATAAGAACAAGACGAAATATAAGTGTTTTTGATTTGTAGAATTGTTACACAGTTATTAAATATTTTCATTTTCAATATCTCTTTGATACTAGTAATTGCCTTATGGGGAATCATAGATTTTCCTAGGCTTTCTATTGCCCACTTTTACATGCTGGGGCCACACATTGGAAGCATTAGAGATTATACAATGTTTATTATTTGACAGTGTTTTAAGAACATACCTAAAGCTGACTTCTATTGCAAAATTTTCAATGCTAACTGTGTCAATGAGATATAAAGCAATAATAAGAAGAATTTACCCACTGGGTTGTCACGTGTTAAGATTATTGCCAAGACTTACTGGGGTAAGTCATGAAAAATATCTAGTGTAACACATGGTAAGTGATAAATAGTATCATTAAGTATTACCATTAATTCATAAATGAGACACTAGTCAGTAAATTGGAAAACAAATATATGGACTTTTGCCCGTAATGGCGATTAAATTGATAATGAAAATGATTCTTTTTTCTTTCTGAATTGCAAAAGATTAAATCAACAGAGAAGTGTGAACAAATCAGGGATATATTCTTCCATGATTTATCAGTGTGACTACAGCAAAAAAATCAGAATTTTTCCAGCCCAGCAGATTCTTTATGTGTAGTTTACTGCAGGTGGAATTACTTTCCTGCTGACTTTCAGATAATACAAACAGTTCAATCTGGGGATGATAAAGCTGTTCCCAACTTCAGCTGAAGGGAGACAGTGGTGGTGTTGAGGGGCTGATGGAGAAAGGAAGGAAATGGGGTGCTTGGAAGCATTGTTGGTGCAAATTTGATTCCTTCTCCCCAAGCTTGTTTAATTACTGTTTGTCACATGGAATCGTGTTTGTTGATTTTTCTGGACCTACCTGGTTCCTTCACAAGGGATCACAATACTGTTCCCTTAATGATGCCAGCTGTGTTTTCTTCTGTACGTAATTCATTCCTCCTTCTGCAGCCTCAAAGCAGTGGGCGGTGCTCATTCTGGAGGGTGACATCTCCTCCGCCTTCCAGGACAGGACTTTTTACCTCTTGTGCCAGAATACAGATGATCCATGCCGCACCTCTGACGGAGCTGGAATTGCAGCCATTTCTCTGCAGCGACCTTCTTTGATTTGAACTAACTGGCCAGATGCGTTCTCCCTCTTTGGATTGTTCTAGTTCTGTTTGAGACCAACACTAGTCCAGCCTCTCAAATTTAGGAATATGAGTGTACGGACCACTTGATCCCAGGAAAGTTCCTGGTGCTTGGAGTAGGGGAACTTCCCATCTCTCTTTTTCAGTGCTAACCGCCTGAAGGATAGTTTTGCTTTTCTTCTATGTCCTTTAGAGATTAGAGGTAGGTGACAAGACAGAACAAAACATTGTGTTGTTCCTCCAAAACCTTTGGCAGCTTTATATACTGGCCCCACACCAGACTGTGGTGCAGAGCTCCTACGAAAACTGCAAGTCCTGAAATGATACAGTTTCTTGTTTCACCTTATAAGGTTTCACCTTATAATAAACTCTGATGTAGCAATTTTCCCCACTCTATGAGAAAACAAACTATTCAATAATTGTACCAAGAGACAAACTAGGAAGGTACCATCTGAACCCAGGCTGACTCACATGTCTTTCTTCCAACACCGAGGCAGCCTTTCGCCCCATCTTTCAGCGTATTTTCCCCCATCCGCTGCCACGTCTGCATGGATTTCTCCTGCCTGCTGACAAGACGCCACCTGACCTATCCTGGAAGGTGACTTTCTGAGATGCACCCTGGTTAGCGGGAAACCTGGGCCTATCTCCAGGAACCCTTGATGTCTAGTTTACTGATTGTCCTTCTGGGCTGCACAAGCCTCATGGTCCTTTGTGCAGGATAAAGTTCCTCTGTTCCCTGAACACTCTACATCACTCTGATATATGGTTTTCATACCAAGGTCCACTGAGCTGATACAGAGACAATATAAAATGCATCAAGCAGACAACTTTATGGATGGGACCTCAGTGTCTCCGTAGGGCTGGAGGCGGGAATCAGAGCTAGCATTGGATCTGTACTTCCTCACCTGTCAGAGTCGGAGGCATGATGCCAGACACATATCCAAGTGCTTGGAATCTAAGGAAAGTGGAAATTTTAATCCATTTTGTGCAAAGGCAGTGAGGAGATTTGAGGTGTAGAGGAAAAATCCAGAGATTCCTTTTGTGTGGAAGCTCTTACATAAGCCAAGGTTTAGAAACAGGGGAATTCAAACTAAGACAGTTGCTTAAAATGGACCAGGCTCTGTCTCTTGGCTAACAGCCATTGGAGAATAGAGAATTAGCTCAGCTTTGTTTAAGGGTATGAGGTTAAAGCCATGGACAGTTTCCTAATATTTACTTCAGCTCCTTCAAAAATGTAGGTTTTCAAACCAAATTGAATGTCAGAAACAGACTTTTATTGATGAGATGATATCTCAGCTTTGGCCTTCAGCAGAAATTTCACAGATCTCATCAAAGTGTGATTTACCATAAAGGGTGATCCCACTGGGAGCAATCTTGAGGCTCTAACACCTCGCATGTGTCAGTTCAGTTGAATCAAACACAAGGTGTGGCAGGGCTTTCCAATATTTTCTATATTTTCATGAGTAGTCTCACTTTAGATTGGACCACGTATATGAGAAGTCAGATGTCAGACCCGGTGGTTGTCAGGGGTCTCTTCTACCCAGGAACAAAATGCCAAGACAGCATCCTGGGAAGACAGGATTGCTGCCAATTCTAAGGTTAGACAGAGGATGCTGTGCTTAAGGCCTGAGCTTAATTCATCTTTTCAGATTATTTGTGAAAGAAACACAAAAGAACTCGGGTGCCACCTCAATCAAATTGAGTCACTGGGTAGAAAATAATTATACTGTTTTCAGAGAGAGAGAGAGAAACAGAGAGAGAGAGAGAGAGAGAGAGAGGGAGAGAGAGAGAGAGAGAGGAAAAGAAGGGAGGGAAAGGAAGAGAAAAGAAGAGCAAAGCAATGCTGAAAGAAAACTATTTTGGTTGGAGAATGAGCCCTAAATTCTGGACCTTAAATTTCCCCCCAATTTACTCTGTGACTTTGAAACAATCTTCCCTCTCTGAACATCTACCTTATTGCTAAAGTCGAAGACTTGGACAAATTGATTCCTATGGCTCCATCCAATCCTGAGGTCCTGAGACCACACTCAGGACAGAGAAGAGTAGAAACAAGCTGCATGCAGAAAAAGCAAACTGGTAGGTATCCCAGTGGATATCTGCATTCTAAATTGCATTTTAAACACAATGAGATATTTTGGTTATCATCACTCTCATTTGAAACCCTGGTCCAGGGAAGAGTTGGATTTGGAGAAAATGTTTGCATTTTAAGTCAAGTCTAAAATTGTCAAAAAATCATATTTTCATGCAAAGTGTCAAAGAACTTTCTGTGTTTAGAACATGGCCAACAGGTCCCCGCTTACAGGGACTGAACATCTTCACTGAACTTCAGTGTCACATTCACTAACAATTTGTTTGCTTCTCAATGTGTTACAAAATTAACCCAATGTTCCTGTTGCGAGCCATAAACTCTTCTGAGTGCTGTTTTGTAGAAAAATTAAAGTCCTCAGTTAGATCTTAGTTCCCACTGTTGGGAGAACCCACTGTTTGTGATATTAAAGTAAGGTGCTGTAAAACTTTGCAGGCCAGAAGACAGCTTTGCCTAAAATATTAAAACTACATTTGCTGACCTGAAGAGAAATTTTATGTTTTCTGTGGTCAGGACACATAATGAAGGTTATTCACGGAATGCTGTTATATTGCTTTAGTAATACTTGCAGTTTATCTTCTCCTCATTTTACCTTTTTGTGCACTCACGAACACACACAAAATTACCCTACACATATTTGGTTGCACAATTATACATGCAATGCTCTCAGACTGAGTCGTTGAATAGGAAATAATTAAACTATCTTCAAATCAAGGTTTCTTTTCTACTCTGAAGTTGTTCGTGTGTGCTTATTTCATGTGCAATTTGACAAATTTTGACAAATGTATGAGCTTATGAAGCTACCATCACAATGGAGATAGTACACACACACACATATGTGTATATGTGCACACACACACAATTACCTCAGTGTTTTTGAACTTTCCCTCTTAACAGGAGTGACTGATGCATTTTCTGGCACTATAGATCACCTCAAATTTTCTAGCATTTTTTTAACAAGTGGAATTATTATATGTATTATATTTTGCCTAGTCTTTATATGTAACATCATTCATTTGAGATCTGCTAGCGTTTTTGCATACATTGAGATTGCATTTTGGCTTTTAACGAGTCACTATGCCATTACAAAGATTTGCATAGTGCTGTGCTGTGGTTTTCCTAATAAGTCTGTTCTTGGATATTTCAGTCATTTCTAGTTTGGGGCAATTGCAAAAAAACAGCTACAGAACCCATCTGTGCACATTTTTGTAAGGATGCGAGCTTTCATTTGCCTTGGTAGATAACTGGCGATGAGGTCACCAGATTATGTGATAGATGTGTGCTTTACTTTTCAAATAAACTATCACCAAAGGCAGTTATAGTTCTTTCTTTTCTATGTGCACATTTTCAATTCGTTTTGAGCTTGTTTCACTGGCCTAGAACTTCAGTGTAATGAGAGTACAAATGGTGAGAACAGGCATCTTTCATCCCGTTTGTTTCCTTCAGGGGAAATCCTTCAGCCATTTGTCATCGAGTATAATGTTCACTGCACGTTTTCCCTGTCCTTTAGAGCCTCAAAGCTTTCTTCTGATTCTAGTTTCCTGAGCATTTTTATCAAAAACAGATATAAGATTTTGTCAGTGACTTCTTCTGCATCCACTGAAACAACTGTTGTTTTATTTTTGATTTTACTGATTTAATGAATATGCAGATTGATAATATTGAATCCATCTTGCATGTTGGATTAATCGTGAGTTGGCTGGGATATTTTATACTTCTAACATATTTTTGTCATATTTTAATTTTTTACTTTGGCAGTACTGGGGATTGAAACCATGGCCCTCATAGATTTTACTTTGAGACAGGGTCTGTTTAAGTCATCAGGTTTACCAGGCTGGCTTCAAACTTTTGATCCTCCTGCCTCAGCCTCCCCGAGTACTGGAGTTACAGGCATGAGCCACTACACATGGTTTTGTGTTAATTTGTTATAATTTTGTTAAAAATTTTTGCAGTTTTGATCATGAGGGGTATTGATGGGAAATTTTCTTTTCTAATAATGTTTTTTTCTACTTTTGTTTTCAATTGGGCTGATCCTGGTTTCACAGAATGAGTTTTAAAGCATAGATTCTGCTTCCATTTTCTGGAGGAGATTGTGTAGACTTGATGAGATTTCTTCCTGCTTGGTGCAGTTCACTAGTGATATAATCTGAGTAGTTACTTTTATGAAACAACTTTAAAGTATATGTGCAATTTGCTTAATGGTTTTAAACAATAAATTTGGTTTCTTTAATAGATATGAAGCCACTCAGGCTACCTGTGTCCCCTACTCCTGTCCCAAGTGCTGGGCTTTGACACTGAGCAAATGCTGCCTTCCCCAACCTCCAGCTCCAGCCCGCCCGGTTACTTTTTTGAATGCCCTATGGCAGTTTGTGTCACCCAAGAGATCGGCTCATTTCATTGGCTGTGTGAAACACTGTCACATTGCTTTGTTTCTAACATTATCTCACAGTTTTCATAGACACCATTTGATACCATTTCTCATATTTCAGAGACGAGGACTTGAGTCCTTTTTTGCCTCTGATCAGTCTGAGAAGCTTATCGATTTTATTGCTTTTGAAAGTTCATCTTTTTGTTACGTTTACTTTAAGTTTCTCTTTTTTTCTTTGATCTTTGTATTTCCTTTTTTTGCTTTGTGCTTGTTTTTCTTTATTCAGTTTCGAGTGTGGAAGTTTAGGTCATCACTGGAGAACTTTTATCTCTTTTAACATAGGTGTTTCTCATTTTGAATTCCACCTTTTTTCTCTTGATTCATGGCAAGAAATAAAAATGACAAAATATACAATGAATAATGGAGAACAAAAATTTATAATTATCAGAGAGCAATCAAGGTAATTATTTCATCTTTCAAAACTCCCTCGCCTAAATTGAAAAGTTTATCCCATAAATATGTGATTCTAAGGTAAAATTTAAGATGTGTTCAAAATATTGAAATTCTTTAAGTTTGAAGAGAACCCTGGTTTTAAAAAAATCAAGATTTAATATAAACAAAGGCGGTACATGTAGGCAAAATTAATCCTTTACAAAGCTTTTTCTATTTTGCCTTAATAGAAATACACAGAATGTTTTAAAAATACAATTTTAACTGACTCTAAATTTCGTTTACTTGTGATTCAGTAATTTTGCATGCTTTGTTCCAAAGCATCAATGCACATAAAAAACAAGTTGGTATCTTTGTTAAACACCTCTACAAGGGTGCTTGTCTCTCTTGGCGAGCTAAGTAAGCCTGTTTGTGTTGAATACATAACTGTCTTAAAACAAGTGATTAATGGTTTCTCCTATGAGTACTTTTTTTCTCAAAATTACCATTTTTCATTTGGTTACCATCAGAGGACACCCATGTTCCTGGTCCCTGTCACTGCAGCCCAAGCGGTACAGGAAGGAGGGAGGAGGATGCAATTCCTGCGTGGATTCAGACCCACTCTACCATCACTCCAGGGCCACCGTGTAGGCCCAGCACCTGCTGTGAGCCCTAGGCAGTGCTCCAGGGTGAAGGCACTGCTGTGTGTCTCCCTCCCCTCTGTTCCAAGCAGAGAAAGTTTCTACCTTCACATTTTTAGCATCTTTTTTTCCTTCCTGCAAAAGGACTTCTTTGAAGGCTGAATTTGGACAATAGGGAAAAATGTTATTGCAATTTGCAGGAAAACAACAGAAACATGGGAGAAGTTGAAGGGGGCGAAGAGAGTTGGTGCAAGGATGGGCTTGTCTTAGTGTTTACAGTCATTTAGGGTGGCTTGTCCAGGGCTGGAGCATTGTGTTCTGTCACAGGAACTTTGCTGGCAGGAGTCTTTCTAATGAACTCTTGCTTTGAGGTGGAACCAGAGAGGAAATGAAGCCCCTAACAGCAATATGTCTGGCTGACCATGTAGGAAAAATTAGGGAGACTTAGCTATCCTGTTTGAGTCAGAGCTGGTGTAGAACACATTTTTGAAACACTAGATCTGTTTTCTGGTGTTCTAAGGCATAAACACACAGCCCTTAAAGGAATAATCTGTGAAATGATTATCTTCCTCCCTCTGGTTATTAAGAACTTCAGAGTGCTTCCCTGCTTAGAGGTAGACAAGGATTACCTCTTTTCCTCTACCTGAATCTGTCTTGGGTACCCTTTGTGCATCCTTGTTCAATCACTCCTTGAATTTTTGTCCTCTCTCTCTCTCTCTCTTTCCCTCCAACCCACGTTTTCCTGCTCTCTTTCTTTCTCTCTGTAGAGCTAAGGATTATGCAGTCCAGGGCCCTCTCACTGAGCTTCATCTCATTCCTTATAAACACTTCTTTACACCTTTTGTTTTGAGACAGGGTCTCCCTAACTTGCTAAGTTGCCCAGCCTGGATTTGAACCTGTGATATCCTCCCACCTCAGCTTCCAAGAGTGCTGGGACTACAGAGTTCACCACCATGGGCTCCACTCAGACCAGAGACTATGGTCTCACAACCTGCATGTCTGCATATAGGGAACTGGGGAGTTGGAATTTGGGACATTTATGTCTAGAAAAGTTTGGCTGTAAGTTTTACAAAATGTTTTTTCTACTCGTTCTTTAGAATGGACTGGATTTAGGGCCAGGCGTGGTGGCAAATGCCTGTAATCCCAGTACTCAGGAGGTTGAGGCAGGAGGATTACTGGAAATTAAAGACTGAACTACAAGCAGTGAAACCCTGTCTCGAAAAGATAAAAATAAATAAATAAATAAAGGACAGGATTATAAAACTCCCAGTGATTGCTGAAGCCTGTCACACAGAATGCATCAGGCAATGTAAGTGGCAAAGCTCTCATCTTGTGACTTAATTTCTCATACATCTGAAGTGGAATGGTATAGTGCTGACATCAGCTTCTTGCTTTCCTCTTACTCCTTGATTTATTGGTTCTGGTAGTTTCTGAGATTCTCTACTTCCGCTTTGTTGTCAGAGCCTTTAAAATTGAGCCTGTCAATCTCTTCTGTTTTGGGATATCACCAGACAATGGAAAGTGAGGGCAAAATTGGATCACACCTCCCTCCCCACCATGGAAAAAAGGCCGATGATTCCCACATGTGTTTCCTTTGATTCCTCTGAGTGTTGGGCATAGTCCCCATACACATGTGTTGTTTGTCATTGAATAATTATCATTTTATCTGAAACCAGGGGAGCCTGCACAGAAGAAGGAAGCCAATAAAGCATCATCATGCAGAAGGCAGTGTCTCC
Source organism: Hydrochoerus hydrochaeris (assembly GCA_004027455.1). NCBI lineage: Eukaryota > Metazoa > Chordata > Mammalia > Rodentia > Hydrochaeridae > Hydrochoerus > Hydrochoerus hydrochaeris. The sequence continues at coordinate 291,504 of PVLA01000199.1, read as the reverse complement.
CCCATGTGAGATAACATAGGTGCATGCACAGGTCCTCGTGGATGATTTTCTAGAAAATCTCAGAGTGCGTGAAAATCTGCTCCTCCCCATTTCAGACCAGTGTGAATAAGTGTTTTATCCTAAAAGATGAAAACTTGGCTGGCAGTGGTAGGTAGGCAACTGTCATCCCAGCACTCTGGGAGGCAGAGGCAGGACGATGGCAAGTTGGAGCCCAGCCTGGGTAACTTCTAGACTTAGTGATGACCTGTCTCAAAATCTAACAAGAGAAAAATGGCTGGGGATGAAACTCAATATGAAGGCACTGGGTTCAATCTCTAACATGGAAGAAAGGAAGCAAGGAAAGCAGGAAGGAAGAAAGGAAGGAAGGAAGGAAGGAAGGAAGGAAGGAAGGAAGGAAAAAGTCCTTACATTTTTCATGACTGATCCAGTGTGAACACCACATCCTGTGTGCTAGGAAGCTGGGGTGAGGGGGTGCAAGCAGCAGGACCCCCAGCAGTGCTTTCCTGAGCCTCCTATTGGCTTCTGTCCTTCCAGATAATCATTCCAGATAATCATCACTGCTTGTCTTATGATCAGAGAGAGAACACCTCACACCTGTGAAACCTGCATGGGTGTCAGAACGCTGGTTTCCCTCAGATTCTTACATCCTGAGGAACAAATCTGACTTGCTTTTCCTTTCATCATTCAGTCATCAGGGCGCCTTCCTCTCCCCGCAGGGCTCTGTCAGCAGCTGTCCCTGTGATTATTTTAACCTCACAAGTTGCTGCGTGTGGCTGTGGTGATGCTCAAGCAATTTCACGTGGGACTGGATATTTTATTTTATTTTTAAAGAAAATAAAACCAACCAACCAAACACACACACACACACACACACACACACAAAACCAGAATAAAGCAAATCAAAACAAAGCAGTGAAACTGGTACAGAGCTTCAAAGCAGGATACTAGGAAAGCAACAACGGCCACCATAGTACATCTCGTTATCTTCACAGTAGTTGTCCATTCCATCAGACATAGCAAAATCAAACCAAACAAAACAGAACAATGAATACAGAAAAACAATTAATTGGGACAAAACAACACAGCGAGAACAATATTGGATCTCAAAAACAAGATAAAGGGAATCCCCCCTATTTGCTGTATTGCACACTGTCATCTCCCTGTAGATGCTCAGACCACCGGCCCCAGACCTGCAAAGTCAACCAAACAATACGAGCGTTCACTTGCTTTATGTACCTCAGTTGCTCTCAACTCAGCCCGTCCTCCTAATCAGCCAGTAGTTTGGAGGTGGGGTGGGTGGAGAGGGTGGGATTGCAGGTTCTTGATTCTCAGCCCCAGCCCTGGTAGGCTCACAGGAGGTGCTATCTGACCTCTCTCCCTCTCCCTGGGCCCCGCATGGCTCGTGCCCCTTACGAGAACAGCTGGCTAGTTGGCTTCTTGGTGGGTTCCTCCCAGTCCCCGTATGGCTGATTCTTGGGAGGTGCTGACTGGGTTTTTGGTTTTTTTTTTTTTTAGATTCAAGTACAAACATGTGAGGAAGGAGAGCATAGCAATGGCATTGGCACAGGCAGAGGCTGATGCAGCAGTGTCCTGAGGGTGGAGAAGGGAGGCTTGGCCTGGAGAATCCGGGCTGCCCTTGATGAGTCGTGACCTCAGCACGTGTCACTGCATGTGGACGAGCCTCAGGGCTGGATCTGGACAGCTGGAAGTGACAGCACTAGTGCTCAGCCCAGAGCCCACAGATGCCTTCCCCACCTCCTGGTACCAGTGCCCTCCTGTCCCGTGTGTCTTGGTACTACTGCTTGGTGCCCATGACATCCTTCCTGCGGATGCCTCGGAAGTCCCAGCAACTCTCCGTCATATACTTGCAGAAACAGGGTGCCAGAGACTTTTTACATCTCCTCTTAGGCACCCCTGGCTTTTAGCCAGGGACAAGATGACGCAGAAGTGTAAAACCTAAGCAAGGCATGGAATCCTCTGGGAGGCTGAGGCAGGAGGATCATAAGTTAGAGCCCTGACTGAACAACTCTGTGACTTAAGAAGACTCTGCCTCAAAATAAAAAAGTAAAAAAAAGGTTGTGGATGCAGCTTAATGCAAAGGTCCTGGGTTCTACCCCCAGTAAGGTAAATAAACAAACCGATAAACAAATACTCCATAAAAGCCATTTCTTGTCTTCACATGGAACAAATTCCAAAGGAGAGAAAAAGTACCCACTGGGAACACATCTGAAAACTCAGATTTTCTGGACTTCTCCTACTTCTTTTTTTTCTTCAGCCTACATTTTGCTTCCCACACACACATTCCGAAAAATAATTCTTCACTCTTACGCATTCATGTTTGTAGCACATAATAATTGCATCCATCTCTAGCGGCACTGCAGGTACAGGACACAATCACGCCTTCCTTCTCCCCCCGGCCCGCTCTTGGGCCACTTGCCATTTGCAAAATCTCTATTTCCATTTTGTTTTCCAAAATTTTGGTTCTGTTTTAATTCTTCCCACTCCTATCGTTTCTCCCCCCTTCCCTCTCCCTCCACCTCTTATGCCCTTTGCTGGGTGCACTTTTGTAAGAGTTGCCTGCCCAGAAACCCTCATCTCAGAGTCAGCTTCTGCACGACTCTGCCAACATCATTTACCTAGTTGTTTAAAGTCAAATAACTATTCGATCAGCAGGGAGATCATATGATTTTAATATTTCTTACGGCACTTCAATGATTGCTTAAGTGAATTCACACGTGCTCCAAGCCTCTGTTAGTGAGAATGAGCAGATTTGCCACCTTGTGGTTCAGATTCAAGCCAAAAAAAAAAAAAAAGTGATGATTTCACCTAAAATGTTTACTACTTTCACTGTATCAGGAATGTGAGGTGGGAAGGGATTACTGTTGCATTTCATTTTATTTGTTACAGCCCTGGAGATACATGCTAGATAAGCCTTCTACTAATGAGCTACACCTACAACTCCTGCTCCCTTTTCAAGATGAGTTTTTGTTCTGTTGCCCAGGATGGCCTTGGCCTGTAGGTGCTCCTACCTCAGCCTTCTGAGTGCTTCAGACATCAGATATGGCTATTATTGCATTGTATAGATGCAGAAGTAGAACTCAGAAAGGACCCAACACTCGTCTGTCTACCGAGAGAAAGGAATTGTACCAGTAACCCAAGTCCCCCAGCTCCAAACTCAAAACTTCTTTACCCAGTGGGGAAATCTCTCAGTAAACATAATCCTTGAAACCTCCTGGGGTTTCCTCACTTGGTTCCCTAATCTGCCTGAAGAGTTTCCATACTATGTTTAATATCTGAGAAACATGAGCTAAGATATTATCTGTTATGGATTTGGGAATCACAGATAAATAATACAGTGCTTTGCAGTATTTTAAGGTTTAATATTGAGATTAATCAAAGCTGAAATGATACAGAAGGTCTTTACTCAAATGCCAGATTGTTCCATTCACAGTGTGGAGAATATGGGAACCGTAGTTTTATGTATCTTCATATTTGAATTGAGATTCATTTATTCTCTTTTATTTCTTTCTTGCTTGCTTGCTTTCTTTTCTGGTACTGGAAATTGAACTCAAGGTGTTTGGGGAGAGCTGTACGTTAAGTCCCTGTCCCTTTTAAAACATTTTTTGAGACCAATTCAATTACTGAATTGCCTAACATGGCTACAAAATTGTGACTCTCTTGCCTCAGCCTCTGAGAATGCTGGGATTACTGGCATGTGCCACCAGTCTGGACTTACACACCCTCTTTTGGGTGTCTTTAACAATTGATCTGGTAAAACTGGCTTTCCACACGCTGAAGATTGAACCAAGACCTATGTAGCTCACCATGCACTGAACTAAAATCAAAATGGATCCAAGATCTAAACATTAAAAGAGTTCCTTTTCCCCACAACTCTACCAGAATTCTTCATTAGTTGATTTCTTGATGATCGTCCTTCTTTCTGGAGTGAAATGGAACCTCAGCATTGTTTTTAATTTGCATCTCTCTAATGGTCTGTGATGTCAAACATCTTTTCACATATTTGTATGCCATTTGTATTTCCAAGAAGTACATATTCATTTCAGATGCTCATTTATGGGTCAGGTCTTTGAATTTGGGGGGTATGATTTTTTTTTCAATTCTTTATATGTTCTACTATTAGTCCTTTGTCTGAAGAATAACAGGCTAAGATTTTTTCCTCCACTCTGTGGCTTGTCTTTTCATTCTGTTGGTGATTTATTTTGCTGTGCAAAAGCTTTTTTGTAAGGTGGGATCCCAATTTTTGATTTTTTAATCGTATTTCCTTTGGCAATTGGGTTTGTTCATGAAATATTTGCCTATACTATGTCTTCAAGAGTTCTATTTATTCTTTCATCAGATTTAGGAGTTAGTGGAAGTGTGGACTAGTACAACCACTGTGTAAATCAGTGTGGAGATTCCTGAAAAAACTAGGACCAGAGGTTCTATTCAACAGAGATTTTCCATTTCTAGGTATCTTTCTGAAAGAGCTAAAGTCATAAAACCACAGTGATACATGCATATCCATGTTCATAGTGTTATAAGCAACTGAGTTAGATAAAAATATTATAGGTGGTCACACAGGGCTAAGTTGTCAATGGAGTTAGTGCAGAAGAACGGATACCTTGCAACTGTGGGGGAGACAGACTCCTCTGCTGTGGGCCAGACCTCATGACAAAAGATAAAATGAATGCAGCCACATACTTCCTAAGGATAAGCCTCAGGAATTGATATTCTAACTAGGTCTCTATCACCCTGAGGAAGCCAGGAGTCACCATCCTAACTGCCTACTGGAAGAATCACCGCTCTTTAAAGCATGCCTGTTTGCCACATGACTGGCTTCCCCATTTGTCCTCAATTTAATCAGTTTTATCTGTGCAATTAGTCTTATTGGTTGACCATAGTTCTGTCCCACCTCAGGCCCACCTTGTGAGTTCCCATGCCCCCCCACCCCATACTTGCCTCACTTTGTGGTTTCACTTTATAAAATCCCTAGAGAAGGCAGTCTTTGACAACCCACTCAGGACCCTTTTCTCTCTTTCTCTTTCTCTCTCTCTCTTTCTCTCTCTCTGACAGAAGCTTTCTTTCTTTCAGTAAATACATCTGCTCTTAACCTCCATTGTTCCTAAAATTCATTCTTTGATTTTAGAGAACATGAACCCTTACCAGGCATCTAGTAGGTTGGGAGTTTTGTTCCCCAGTATCAACAGCAGTGTAATTCATAATAGCTAAATCTTGGAAGTAGCACATTTGCCTGTCAACGGATGAATCATGAATGGGTACTGGAAATGTGGTGATTATATACAATCGAGTACTACTCTACCCTAAAAAGAATAAACTTGAGACATTTTTAGGAAAATGTATGCACCTTGAGACTATGATCTTAAGTGAAATCAACCAGACACACAAATTTCAATACCACATTGCTTCCCTTGGGTGTGAAGCCCAAATTATAAAAAAGGGACAAAATGAAAGATGGATATTAGGTATCTTCCTGAATTTGTTCAAACTGGAAAGGGAACAAAACATGAGGAAGAGGGGAGGAAAAGAAGGAAAAGGAGATTTAAAGGGAAAAACAGAAATATACCTTTATCAATGGGAGGGTGCATTGGATTGGAGGGAGGGGAAGGGAACCCCCCCACACGCAAAAAAAAGAGAGTACTAAGATAGATTTTGTATATATTCAAATCCCCTGTGAAGAATGTGATCATTATGTACTGCAAACATGCACTAATAAAAATAAAATAAAACAGCAACCATGAAGATGAAGAATCACTTTGACATCTCTTTATGACTTTGTTTATTCTCCAAATCATCTGGTTTCTGCACATCAATTTTTCTCTAGCAAAAACGCTTGATGTTTTTAAAACACCCATTGCAGAATGCAGGTAATGTTCCTCAGAAAGAGTGGCAGCAAATCGGTTAAGTTTTAAGGAAACTTCTGCTTTCCTGGAGTCTCTCAGCGGAAATAGAGCTCCGCAGGAGCTGAGCTCCCCGCAAGGCACTTCTTATATTTTTTCTGGCCCTCTCCTACTGAAAGGAAGAAAAGTCCCTCTTACAGGGTCATCGGGAGGCCTCTAAGAGGTGATTAGCACCTTTCTTGCTCAGACAGCAGACTGAATTCCTAAATCTGCCCAGGTGCTAAGAAGACAAAGTTGCAGAAAGCATTTCTGTGCTAGGAGCCTGTGCATGCTTGGAGAAGCTGCCTCCAAGCCCAGGTTTGGAGCCCTAACTCTTCATGTTCTGCTGTTTCTCTCTGGCCTGTTGGAATCTCTATTTGCCCCCTGCACAGAGGTGATTTCTACTTCTAGGAGCAAGATGGTGACAAGTTATTTCAGTGTAGACCAGCGTTCCTCAACCGGAGAGGCAGGTTTTCATCTTGCTGCTTTTACTCTTCATATCTTGTAATAACTTTAAAATCTGCCCAGGAAGATAGTTATGATGAAGAATGAAAGTTTCTTGGTGAAGAGCTTTTTCCCTGGAGGGATAGTTGAAATAAAATAACTTAATAAATAAATAAATAAATAAATAAATAAGATACTAGCATGCATTTGTTATACGTTTGAAGATACATAGAGAAGAAAGGAATTCTGGATATAAGCTAAAAATGTCAATTACCCATTATGAATGCACTCCAGCTGAAGAAAGTTTAGATTTTTTACCCTGTGTATCTTTGAGGAGGGTCAATCTATTGAAGATCAATGCATATATCATGCATTGATTTCAAATAGTAGATTTGTCTCAGCTGGGCTACTTCAAATAAAGTGAGTTCCAAATTCCCAAAGATGCTCAAACACTGAAAAACCAGATACCAAGATTAACTAGTGCAAAATTCATAAATAATTCTTCCCCTTTGCCGTGTGTCTCCTTCTGATATAGTAAAACTGGTAAATATGAAGATGATAGTGACCTTTCTATTCATAGCTATACATATGTGCCTTCCACATAGTTTCTTTATCATTGTGACATACTGTAAATTTTCAGAAATGCAGTGTTCTGGTCAGGTAATGCTAATAATGAGATATGGAAACATGTACAGGAATTACAATATCTATTTTTATTGGGGAATGTAGAGAAAGTGTACTTTAATGTCTGCTTATGTGAATATGTATCATTCCATCTTTTGTTGTTAAACAATCTTAAAGATAGCATTAAAGTTGAAGTACTTCTACTCTTTTGCCCAGCAATAATTAATTCCTGGAAATGTTGGAGACAAAGCTATCCATAAGTGAAGCTTTATGTACAAGGGACTGTTTTGTGTCATTATCCATACAGAAATATATCAGGAAGCATCAATGAATAATTAACTTTACAAATTAAGATACATTCACACTCTGGAACAGAGTCATTGGAAAGAATGCATTAGAATTCTGTCTGTTCATTGGGAGATATATACATCAGCAATGAAAAAAGTAAGATGAAAATCCTGTATATTTTAATTTTTGTCAGTCATCATCCAAACAGATTCATGAATTCTAAGTTTAGGTTTCTATGTTTGTTTATGCACTTACCTATGTGTGATACATGTAGCCAAGTATGGAAGATGCTAGCATGCTTTACCTAAAGGGTAGGAAGAATGGAAAGAAGAATGCAAACAAATAAATGCAAAGCCCTTTAAAAAGTCCTGTAAAGTAAATGCAAATCCTGTGTTAGGAAATAGGATGCATCATCAGGTTCCATAATTGTGGGGTATATATAGTTATATATGTAAAGTGAAATGTGTAAGACATTTTTCAGACAGTTGGGGAATACATGGCTAAATAAAGAGTTTATTATCCTAGTTCTGAAATCTAAAAATAGATATTATTTGGTTGAAAAAAAGAAAATAATAAAGCTAGATTCAGTTTAATAAGGTATTTGCTTACTCATTTACTTCCTTGTTTATTTCAGTTCTGATTTAATGAAACTTGCAATGAGAAATGTAGCAAAACCTTAAAAATGATTGCGGAAATTCCAGAATGGATACTATGGATACATTGCACAGCTATTTTTTATGAACAATAACAGAAAACCTCACTCTGAGTATCTGAGAAGTCACTCACAACTGAAGAGTTTATGTATCCAAGCGGAACGTCATCAATAGTCTTATTGAGTGGGGTCTTTGATGAATTTACCTCATTTATCTCTGTGACACGGCAGAGATTTCTTCCCTTGGCCAAACATTAAGGCATTGTTGAGTTTTGTCAAACTCAAGAAGTCAATAGTACTTTCGGGCAAGAAAAGAAGTTCTTGTTTTAGTTGAATCTTAACATAGGACATGGAGAAAGGAATTTATAGGATAAGAACTTAACACCATCAAGCTTTCCATCACCAGTTTTGTTTAATTTAACACTTGAGTGAACTACGCAGTGGAAGCACTCTGCATCCGATACGTCTAACCCTCTCTGGGCATTTACAGGTTTTTATTAAATGCCACAAGGTAGCGAGTTCAGGTTGGGTCAGTGTATCTCATTCCTGCAGTTTATACCTGGGTGGTGATATTCTGTGGGTCATCAAATGTATCAGGTAAGAATGGTTTCCTTGGAGCTAATAGATAAGAGCTCATTTTCAAAGCAGCAATGCCTATGGTGCTGTGACTCTGCGCCTGGAATTTTCACGCAGAGATGAACGGGTTTCTTAAGACACTGACAGGATCTACCTCTACTGAATTTCCCCGCTTTCCAGTGATTGAAACAAGCCCGTTAGTGCTTCCTCAGAAAATGAGGCTTTCACTCTAACCTCTTACCGCAGAAGTCCCTAACTCAGTTGCAAAAATCCTCTTGACGTTAAGCAAGGCAAGTTTTCCTCCAGTTCTACATGTAGTTTTTACAAGACAATACTTTAGATTTCATGGGAAAAATCCAAAACCTCTTAAATCTTCCCATTTGGGAGATCCCCAAATAATATATTCCCCATTGAGTAAAACTGTAAACACTAGCTTAATATTCAAAATATCTATTTGCCTTGTAAATTTAAATCTATCCCGGCTTTACTCTTTCACTATTTTCTCTCTCCTTCCTTCCTTTGTTTCTCTGTAACACTTACCAAGCATTCGTTGAGTTCCTATTGTGTGCTAGACACCGATCTCGTTACCACTAGAGTTGTTTTCCTATTACTGCTTGTGATCATTAGTCTTTATATATCAACCTGATTGGATTATGAAACAGCAGAATGATCATGGAGAGTGACCTTGGGGGTCTATATGTGGTCCCTGTTCCTTTTCTTTCTGTTCTGTTTCCCTTCTGTGCTTTTCAGTCATTATAAACTGAGCAGCTTTGTTTCCTACCATGCTTTGGCTGTGATTTTTCCACCATGGAGCATCTGACCATGGACTGAATGCCCTGAAACTGTAAGTCAAACAATCTCATTTCCTTTAAGTTATCAGCCTCTGTTATTGTGGCCCAGTGATGGAAAACTTATTAATACATAGCTATACTGAGTTTCTATTCCTGCTCTGACTCACTACATATTTTGGGGTTAAAGTAACAAACATTTATTGTCTTGCACTTTTAGTCTTACACATTTGACTTAAGCTGTCACCAAGCTGTGCTCCCCAGGAGCCTCTGAGGAAGAACCGCTTTCCACTTTCAGTTTCAGGTGGCTACTAGTTTTCCTTGGCTGTACCCCTACAGTACCAGGCTTGGCACTTACTGTCTTATTGCTTTTCCACTTTTACACTAATTGTCCCCTTTGACTTTCTATTCCAAGGACACTTATAACTCTGCTTAGTGTGCACTCAGATAAATCTGTAATAATTCTCACTTAACAGGCTCCTTAGTCAAATCCATAAAGTCTCTTTTGCTTTAGACAGTAACATGCACAGGTTATAGGAATTAAGCTTTGAATATTGTTTGGGAACCAGTATCCAGCCTACCACCCCAGAGACACGCAAAACATCTAACATTATCTGCCTTCAGAGACACTCACCAAGACATGCAAACAGAAAGTATGTGCCCTCACGCAGTCTGAGACCAGAATGTATTCTTGCCTAGAGTGATTTAGAATTATCTGCTTCCGTTATTAATTGTAGTTCAATGCATAATGGAATATATTCATTAAGAATTAACATTCATTAATATGCAGATGCTTTTCTATGTCTGTCATAGGTTGTATAAGGACCGCATTGGCTCGTCAGTCCTACTCCCTGGGCCCCATGTTTGACAATGGAGACTTTTTAGCTGTGGTTCAGTGAAGAATTTTGAAATGATGAGATCATAGTGGATTATGAGCTGTGCCCAGACAGAATCACAGCAGCATTATAAGGAGTAAGGCTGAAGGAGGTTTGAAGGCAGACGGAGGGAAAGTGAAGCAGTATTGGAAAGAGGTGAAGATTGGAGAACTGCTAGCACTGAGCTGAAGGGATGAGTCAGGAGCTAAGGGGTACAAGAGAGGCGGCATCAGAAGCTGGGGAGGAGGGTGGGAAAGCAGAGGACAGGGTTTCTTCCACGAGCTAGTTTTTGTTAATTTATTAAAAGAACTGTAGCAAAATAACGCTGTGCTCTCAGGGGCAGGATGAAAGCATTCTGGAAGGAATTGGAGCAGGAAAACACTGTGCTGTGAGACTCCAGGCAGCATCAGAACCCTGCAGAACATCCGCTTCCGAAGCCCGGATTCTCTTTGTGGAACATTTGAAGCAGGGCTTTCTTTCATGTTATTCATCTAAAATAAATTCCTAGCTGAGGCTGGGAGCACACATCTGTAATTTCTCAGGGAGGAGAATCCTCAGTTTCTACCCTACTTGGGTAATTTAGTGATTTAGCACGACTTGGTCTAAAATTAAAATTCAAAAAGTTCAATGGTGGGAGTGTGGTGGAGGATATAATTCAGGATATAATTTGAAGGCTCTGGGTTTAATCCTCAACACAGAAAAAAATTCCTTAATAGATTCCCTAATCTATTTTTTTTAACAATCAGATTTTGTTGGTACATTTTAGATTTACACAGTGATCACCTTCATCACAGCGAATTTTCACCTGTTCGTGATATAACTTGTTTTGTTTTTTCCATGCTCTTACCCTCCCTTAAACCCCCTTCCTCTCCGCGTTTACAAAAGCTTTGTTTCCATGCTTCCCTTGTTTTCTATTTTCTTTTACTTTTCCCTTCTTTCCTTTCCTCGTGCCCCCTCCTTTATTCCCCTCCCTATCTGAACATTTTCTTCCTGTTTCACATTATCTATTATACTCCTTATTTACACTTTTGGTTTCTCATACTAGAGAAACAATGCAACACTTAGACCTGCCCTACACTTAATCTTCTACACATTACATTCAAACATACAGTAAGATCAAATCAAGAAAATAGTACTGATATAACTCACATATTCCTGAAGTGAATGTTCAGTCCAAAAATGTACAGTAATGAGGCAACCTAAGCTATTCTGCACACTAGGTAGAATCAGGTCCTGCTTCCAAGCAATAATGCGTTTCAGGAACATGTACTGTATTCAGCTTTCACATCTCATGAGCCATTTTTATTTTGGGACAGTTTTACAGGGTTTCTGTTTCTATTGCTTGGGACTTTCAAGTCATGTGGCCCAGTTGTTTTGTGTTATATTCCTTGGATTGAGTTAGTATGACTGTTTCTGATGATGACCTTTTAGGGAATACTCGTGCTGACACAGAAGCAGGGCTTCCCAGGACATCCTATCAGACCACAACTCTAGCCAACTTAGCCTTTTAAGAAATTTGCGTAAACGGCCTGCAAAAATTCTTCGCATTATGTTGTAGTATTATATAAGTCTAAATGATAGTCGAGAAGTAAGAAGTCCCTATCCTTCAGTAGTAAAATATCATTAGTAAGTCTTTATAGCTTTAAATGCATGACATAAAAAGTTGAAAGAGTTAACATCTCCCCAAAGTAGCCTACATATCAGGTCATAAAATCTTGGATGAGTTAATGGTGATCACTAAAGAACAGAGCAGGATGGTAAGATCCAGGGTCTGGATCTGAGTTGACTCAGATTAGATCTGGGACTGAGTTGGACTCTGCCACTTTCCATCACTGAGGTATTGGAAGGTACATGGCAACAATGGCAAATAGTCAATACCTGGCAATTAGTCAACATGTATTGATATGCTCTGTATTCTCTGGAGATAAGTAAGCTGTTGGATGCTGTCCTTACAACAGTAACATGAATGTAATATTGCTTTTGTGCTCATCTTAGAAGTGAGATAACTAGCTTGGCATCATATTGCGTGCCTGTAATCCAAGCGCCCTGGGAGGCTGAGGCAGGAGGATGGCAAGTTGAAGGTCAACCTGAGCAATCTCAAAATAAAAAAGGCTGGGTATGTAGCTCAGTTGGAAAGCTCTGGGTTTGATATTCAGTATCTCAAAAACAAACAAACAAACAACAGTGAAATTACTGTAGAATAAGGTTTAAACACTTCTTCTCATAGTCAGGAAGTGGTAGAGGCAGGATTTAAATCCATCTATACCCAAGTTCATGAACGCTATATATTATACTATATTCCTAAAACTTTTAACCACAGTTTTCTCATCTGAAAAATGGAAGTAGAAATCCCTATCAATATCAGAGTTACCTATGATTTAGTAAAGGAATGCTGTTGTGAGGGGTTACAAGGAGGAAAATTACATACAGGACACAGAATTTATAATACTATTTTATGATGATCACCCAGAGTTAAATACAAGAAAGTGCAGGAAATCTGTCCACAACACTAAAGACATAGAACATCCAGCTGAGGGCCTGGATCTCACAGCAATGTCCTGCATGAGTCCAGCTTAAGACCTGGAGCCCATGACAGTGCCTCCTATGAGTCCAACTGGAGGTCTAGAACCTACAACAAGGACTCACACAGGTCTGTTTTATGGGTCTGTGCTGGGAAGGCCCAAAGTTCAGTCATGGAAGCCAGAAAATCTATGCCAGTGGGGTGAAGGATCTGTGCCAGAAGGTTGAGGCTTCTATGCTGGAATCAAGAAGTGACACTCAAGATAAGGACCAGGGCTCCCCTGAAAAATATCACAGCCATCCTCAGTGACAAAGAGGTCCTGAGCTCCTCCGATGATGAGAACAGTCCAGTGCATGTCAGGAAGCCAGTGTGACAAGCTTCTGCTTGAGATTAAATAGCAAACATCTTACCCTCTAGGGCCAGGAAGTGATGCTTAATGTAAGGACCAGAGCTCCCCCAAAATGAATCACAACCACTCTCAGCAACAAGATCCCAAGCTCCTCTGATGATAGTGGCTGAATTCCTATCAGGGAAGCCAGCATGACAGCCTCCAGGAGAACCAGTAGCTCCAAATAACAACACTTAGGAGAATCCACAACGCTAAAGCTCTTCCTCTCCATGTTTCCTTTTGTCCTGGAAACTTTCCTCAAGTGGGCCACCTACACTCAGCACCATGCAGATTTTATTCAACCAGTGTTAAGCTGACCACCAATTTTTAATCCATCATAAGGAGTAATTTAAATTTATGATTCTTAGTAAATGTAAATTTATAACATTGCACCTCGACTTCACTGATGGAAGAAATGGTTGAGTATTTAAATAATTTTCTAAGGTAGCACTTATGAAATACAGTGCCTGTGTTCCTTGTATATACCATTTCCTGTAAGTGACTGTTAGAATCCAAGGGACAGATCCTACTGTATATTGCAGAGTATCCCAGGTTTCAAATAAAGACATACATGACTAGAAAACTGCTAAGGAGGGGAAGCAGGAGCCCTGCACTTTCATAAACACAGTGCATGCCAGCTGTCCTTCTCTAAGCAGCACGTGTGCTCTTGATATGCAGGAACTATCCCCCTCTAAGAGCTTGGAGGCCGCAACTCCTTTGAGGAAAATGGCAAGAGACCAGTCATGGGGCCACACTGGAAGCCATTACTAATTACACAACCCATTTCCATTTCCTTACCTTCTGTTTCCATAATCATAAAATTGAGGGAACTTGGGTTACAGGAATTTAATATCCTTTAATGGTTAATAATTTTATTAAGTTCTGAAATGCTTCATGATTAAATTTCCCATTAGTTTGAGCTTTTAGATCAGACATTGAGAAATCAATTGACTAATAATTAATTTGTACTTGGTACAGTACTAAATATTCATATTTTTCATGAACTATATAATATTTTCACTGAAAGGTTGGCCTTTAAATATGCTTTTTCCCTGTGCCGATTGTCGGTGGTCTGATTTCTTTTTGCAGTGTGCATACCGAGGCTTTGTCTGGTTGCTTGATTAAAAATTGCAGTACTCTACAGAGTTAATGACCTTGTATTAACCTTGTTAGCTGTAAGCTGAAGCATACTCGTAATAAATTTCACATTTAACCTGCCCTGTGAACTTTCCTATGTAGTACCAAAAGACAGAAGAGGTCAAGCACCATTTTTATTTTGATTGCTTTTATATGGAAAGTTATTCTCAAGACCTCAGAAAGAATAGAATGGCTTTGAGCTGCTTCACTATATGCTACACATTTTAATATCAAGATAATGTGTGCATATATATATATAGATAGATATACAAGATACATAACTGTACTACTAATCTCTGTCAGTTCATCAATAAGAACAGTTTGTGCTTTCATTGATTGTTGGATCATTTTTTCATGTCTAAATCTTGTAATCTGAACAAGTACTTCTAAAATAACAATATGCAATATATTAACTAGTGTTAATTTCCTATGATTTTTGAAATTCTGTATTGTTTTTACCCTTTATTGTCTTATTTTTAAAATTAAAAATTAAAACAACAACAACAAACAAACAACCAACACATGACAGTAGGTGAGAAGATGAGGCCCTTTTATTTTTTAACTCAGTGTGAGTGTTGTTAAATTGTGCTAACTTGAAACTGCAATCAAAGAAATTACACCAAGATCCAACAAAAAAGCAGACAGTTTATGTCATTTTCTTTTTTTCCAAATCCATGTTATGCAAATATAAAAAGAAAGAAGATAAAGATGAAGAAGAAGAAGAAGAGGAAGAGGAGGAGGAGGAGGAAGAAGAGAAGAGGAAGAAGAAGAAGAAGAAGAAGAAGAAGAAGAAGAAGAAGAAGAAGAAGAAGAAGAAGAAGAAGAAGAAAGAAAAACTACAACAAAATTTCTTTTTTTTTTTGTACCAGGGATCGAACTCACCACCTCATGCTTGCCAGGCAGGCACTTAAGCCACTGAGCTAAATCCCCAGCCTACAACAAAATTTCAAAACACATCAATCAGGGAGCAACAGTGGTAAGTACATTGCACGTTGTCATCCCCAAATCATTCACCCAGAGCACAAGACATCTTCATTCAATTGTCTAAAATTACTAGCACAAATCTTTCTTTTCAGTGAACTGAGAGAAATCAGTAGTATGACTATCTTCATGATTTTTATATACATATACATGTTTTTTTCTTTCAGTTTGTCCCACTAATGAAACAATATGATGTTTACACATCTATATCTTATTGGAGAGTATGTTCTCAAGGTGCATTCACTCATCTGTAAAAGTGTCTGGTTTATCATTCTTTGTGGCTGAGTAGTACTCCATTGTGTAAAAATACCACATCTTTTTTATCTATTCCTCAGTAAATGGGCATTTAGGTGGTTTCCAAGATCTGGCTATTATAAACTATGCTACTAGAAACATAGTAATGTCATTTTAATGTAATGAATCTATTGTTTCATTCTTCAGAAATTAAAAATTAGTCTAAAAACTGCTCTTTCACATGTGCTTAAACTTGAGATTTCTTCTGAGCAATCTTCCATCTGAAAGTTTAAACCGAGGTTAATTTTCTTCCATAAGTTACACAAAGTTGCATGAAGTGAAGCCTAGCCAATGCTAGAGTTTCTATGATTGCATTTGGGAAGAACACATTTTAATAAAGAATCACTGAGATCATGTTTCATGCACAGGAGGACAGTAACCCTCGGCACTGGAGGACAGAAAGGGATTGGGTTCACAGAGGACAGCAGTGATTCTGTGTCCAATGTGCTGTCATCCTACAAGGGAGAAAAATGCATGTGAATTAACTGAAGGAGATTGTGTCCCATAATGTGAGGGGCTTGTGGAGTATTTTTGGTTGCTCAGCAGGAAGTACAATGGGCCTGTTTTTATGTGGTAGAGGAGCAAAAGCTTTACAGCTAGGGAAATATCTGTATTGGAGCTTGGAAAATATAAAGAGCTGTTTAAAAAAGATAACATTAATGTAAAGAGAATAGTTACTATAATAAAAGTTACGTTGACTTCAATCCCCCTCAAAATATTCCCCTTTGTTTCAAACACAGTTATGTCACTGTTATTGCCACTTTTTGAAGCAGTGCTGCAAGTCCTCTTTCCTAAGTGTTATGAAAAACATAGTGAAAGCTGCTGCTAAGTGACCTGCAATAAAAGCCAGCTCATAGAAAGGTGGTACTGTGTCTTCATCTGCCTTATTCACCAGATATGGCACCATGTGACTTCTGGCTCTTCCCCAAAGTCACAGTGACCACAAAGGGTAGCATTTTGAGTCCATTCAGGATATCAAGGCGGTCAGGACAGAGTAGCTAGGGACCCTCAGGAAGGAGGACCCCAGAGCTGCTGCAGAAGGTGGCCAGGACCATGGGATGAGTGTGTTTGAAGTGAGGGGCGAATTACAAAGAACGTTAACGGCAATGTGTCACTTACTGCAGTTATCTTTTTTAATCAAAAACTCATTGTGTGTGTTTATCATACTTTGCATATCAAACGTAGTCAGAAAATTCAGGATAAGGTCACTTAAAAGAAGGAATAGTTTAAGAAGCAGTACCAAGGGAAATAAATACAGCATATTCTTTGAAAATCGAGTGTAGTTAAGTTTCATTAGCACAGAGAATAGAGTTCCAGAAAAAAAAGATGAGCAGGTGAGAGAGGAACCCAGAACACAGAAGGAGTGAACTCCAGCCCAAATTTTAGCCCCACCTTGCTGATAATCTCCACTCAGAAACCTGCATTTAACAAACAGGAAGGAAGCAAAAGATACAGAACCAGAAAGTAAACGGAAGTGACAGGCAAGATGTAGTTGGGCTAACTGGGTGTTTTCCCCCAGAGCAAACTTCTTAATCAAACGCAGGAGAGGGATGAATGCCTCTTTAATACTCTTGCAGGTGGAAAGAGCATAGAAAAGCAAACAGCAAACTCTGGAGCTGTGATTACTTGCAACCCGATGTCAATGGAATTGCTCAGAGTGCCGAGATTTTTTTCTTTTTGAAAGATGCCCAGTGAGAGGAGAAATCAGAATGCAATTTGAGGAGGAGAATAGGTTTTGTGAAGTCTGCCATCACTTCATTTGGCCTGTATGCAAAGAAAATTGTATCTTCTGTTCCAAGTCACAGTACATTTGTCCTCAGTCGCTTCTCACTGTAGTCACCACCACCAATTTTCTGTCAAAATGTTTATGTTATCTGTGAGTCTGTTTCAGAAACTAAAAAAAATTGTTAGGTTGAAGGCACATTGAAGTGAGTTGATGGTACACTTTAGCTTCCTTTACCAAATTCAAGAGCTGCATGCAAATTACATATTCTTGCAATATTATGTCTGTCTCGTAGCTTGAAAGTTCTATGCAAGAGTATCAAACTTAATTGTTTAATTGTTTTGTTCTTCAAATAGCTGGGAAAGATGATGTTGGAGAATGCTTGCTTGAGATTTAAGCTACATTGGATTGCAGAATTGCCCAGGTTACAAAAAAAAAAAATCAAACTATTCTTTCTTTTTTCTCACTTTATTGTATAACCATCCATATGTACATTGCTTTCCCTATGGTGAGTGATTTTTTTTTAGGAAAACTTATGATGGATTTGTTTTTCATGATTAAAATGAGTACTTTTTAACCTTAGGCTATGGCAGATGGGTGCATAAATATGAAACAGAAATTCAGCCAAGGGTTGTCTTGTTCTGTTTTTAATTCTCTCTTCTTCTTATACATTTTTTCCCAGTAGAATACTGGTTGTTCTTAAGAACTTCAGATTGGATTACTTAAATTTCTTCCAAAGCCCTGTATTTAATTTTGGCAATGAAAGGAGTGTTGAATTTACTTAGGGGTGTCATTTACCTTGTCTGTCTAATTCTGGTATTTGTGTGTTATGCATGTCCTGATTGTTATAACCACAGATACATGTCTTCTTTTAGAAAAACCAGGAGGAATTATTTTCTTGGACAATTATAAGGACACCTAAATATAATTAAAAACAGTGTTTATGTCACTCGTAACCCCTTTTGGGTATAAAGTCTTTTACTGGTTTTGTCATGGTGATTGAATGAATAAACCACACAGCAGTTTTTTGGATTAGCTAAAATCAGATTTGGTGGAATTGTTCATGAAAAAGTACCAAGTGCAAAGAACTAAATTCCATGGTAGAACAACAGCACACTTAGGTTGAAGCACTAATTTAGCAGAGATACAACAAATGAGTGTAACACAACAATTACAAGCATGAGGTTTCACTTTTGAATTTTATATTTCTCTTTTGGGGGATAATTATGAGTGGGGAGAGAAATACCTTCTATCTCGTGTGGTCCAGCCCTTGCATTTTTGCACATTATTCTGAATGGTCTTGATTTTTCTCCACATAATCCCCCTTCTTATCATATCCTGAAGCTTGCTAAATCACTGCTTTGGCTGGTGTCAAATCTTAATTGCTGTGACTTCTGGATTCCTGTAATTGCTTAGGGTTCAGGAATTTGCAAGTGGAGATACTCTGTCTCTTATGACTCCAGGGCTCTGGGTCATTTTGATTTGACTCTTGTCACTTGTGTGCAAATCTTTCCTACAAATCTCTTCACATATATTCAAAACATGGAAAGCTTCTCCCTTCTTTGAGCTTCAGATTTAACAATCCCATGGTATTAAACCCAGGCAGGCAAAATTATCTTCTGACTGGGACTAACTGCCTTCTTCATGTTTTGAAAGCCTTCCCCTCTCTGCTTACTTCCTTGTCAGCTGACTTACTGAAGGCTGCTGAGGAGAAGGGAGAGAAGATCACTGGGTAAGCGCATCCAGCACCTCCCTTCCTAGGAGTGCAAAGAGGAAAGACGGACACATGCCCCAGCTCTCTCTTAGATACTGTTACGGTTTCCATCAAAAATGTCCCTAGCAGGCTCCTGTGATAAGAGGTGGGGCTTTTGGATGGTGACTGCATCATGGTGGTGGATTCTCACCAACAATTGGTTGATGAGTTTGTAGCTGCAGGGGCTATGAAGGAGTAGGGTCCATGTGGAGGATATAGGGAAATCGGGGTTGTCTTTGAAAGGTGTATCATGTCTCTAGCTCTTTCCTTTTCACCTATTCTCTGTTTCTTGGTTGCCATGAGATGGGTAACCATTCTCCGCTATTCCCCTGTGCCATGCTCTTTGTGCCTTGGCAGAGCTGGCCATGGACTGAAATCTCTGGAGTGGTGAGCTAACATAAACCTTTCTGGTTTTAGTGATGTGTCAGGTATTTTGTCCCAGCAATAAAAAGCTGACCAACACAGATATCCACCTGGAAATACTCACTAGAAATAACATATCTCAGTCAGAGATGAGGGAATAGTTCAGACTGAAGTAGGAGTTATTGGAACATGTAGGCATTCAGCAAAAACACAAAAGGAGCATGTTTTTAAACAGGAAGCACTAAGGAAGTAAGGCCAGAGGAGACAGATAGAAATTTATGCAAAACAACACACAGGATTATGAATATGCATAATAAATGTATACATTTACATTGGCATGAAAATTTATTCTTGAAATTTGTAAAGGGGGAAAAAAGAAAGTGGGGGAATAAACTTTATTTGGATTAGTGCTGTGTGTGGAGCCTTGGCAGTACTGAACATACTGGGGTGCTTTATGAAGGGTGGCTCCCAAGCATGCCTGGGCTCTGTGGTAATGAGCTGTATTAGAGCAGGCTGCTATTGTGTACCTGGTGCTTATTTATATTCTATAGGAAAGGGAAGGCCGGCTTCACTAACTGGGACTTTAAGTAATTTTTCTGTTTTTGAAGCACCAAAATCATCTTTCTTGTATTATTCATTCAGTAGGTTTTTCTCCATCTGAAGCATGTCTTGGCAAGTGTGAATGCGCTTCCATTTTCTTTCTTGTTTATTCTTTTCACATGATAAATTTCAGGGAACTGTGCTGAAATCCCTTGAAATTGAAAAGTCAGCCTACATGAATGCTTAGAAGCAAAGGTTTTAACTATAATAAGTCCACAGATATGTAGCTGGGAAAATTTTCAGAAACATTTGCAGTCAATCTTTCTTTTATAGGGACAGCGAGGTTCATTTGCATACTTTCAATGCTACTGACTTGAGCATCAATTAGAGTTATAAAAAATGATTTATAATTGGGGATAGATCTGAAAAAAGAAAGCATTAGAGTAGTGACTAAGCCAATAAAATTGTCCGGCTAAGCTTCAGGAAAATACAAATGAAAACCGCAAAGAGATATCATCTCCCTCCATCCAGGATGGTTATATCAGAATACAAAGGTAACAAGGCTGGGTGAGGTTGTGGGAAAAAAAAGAACCCTTGCATGCTGTTGGTAGAAAAGGAAATTCATACGACAGTCACAGAGAACAGTGTTCAGGATCCTCAACAGTTAAAAATAGAGTTCTTACTTGATCCAGCAACCCATCTATATATATCTCCAATGGAAATGGCATGAGTATGGTGAAGAGACAGACATCTGCATTTTAATGCTTATTGCAGCATTATTCAAATATATGAAAGCCATGAAATTAACTGAGATGTCCATCACTAGATGAATGGATGAATAAAATGTGGTATACGTTGTGTGATAAAAATATGGTGAATGCATGAATGCTTAAGCTAAAAAATATTATAGTAAAAGACACATGGCCTCATCCTCCCCTTCACTTCCCATTATTTTTGCCACTTTCTGAAACCGTTCTGGAAGTTCGCTTTTCTAAGTGCTATTACTTGTGCTGTGTGGCTTGCCTTGATGCCCTGAATCAATTGAAAACATTTCCGTTGTATGGTCATTTAGACTTTGGGGAAGAGCCGGAAGTGGCATGGTGATAGAACTTGCGAATAGGTAGGGCAAGGATGCACTGCGATGTTTTCACAAGCTTGTGTTCCCACTTCATAGTACTTGGCAGCAACATTCACAATTATTGTGATCATAGCTCAGAAAGAGAAGAAAGAGAACTTCCAGCACTGCTTTAGGAAGTGGCTGGAATGCTGTGGTAAGTGTACTTAAAATAAGGAAGAAGCTTTTAAGTGAGACTCATGATAGTGTGTTTCATACAGTACCACATTTTTAATATAAATATATACTGCATATTTTGATCACACCTCATACAGACACAATGAAGGACTCATCCACCTTACAAAACTATGTCATTTCAATAACACTGATGGAACTGGAGGTTGTTATGATAAACTAAATAAACCAGACACAGAAAGACAAATACTACTTTGTCCCAGCTGTATGTGGAATTCAACAAGAGGTGGTCTCATAAAAGGTGAGGCTGCAGAGTGGTCATTATTGTAAGCCGAGGAGAGTAAAATAGAAAAGAGTATGGAAAAGACTGACAGTTGGTACCATATTATATTGAAATAAAAGAAGTTTTAGTGCTTTATTGCATTGTAGGGTGACTACAGATAATGATAATGCTTCCTATATATCCAAAACAGATTTTTGAATGTTTGTACCACTAAGAAAGTGTTTTACTTACTTTTCTCTTATCTCTGAGACAAAATATCTTACACCCAAACTTAAAGCAGAAAGACTTATTTAGCTCACAGTTTGTAGAAGTTTCAGTCCATAATCAGTGGGCTCCAAGGCAGGGTGGCATGGCTGAGAGGAAACAGTTCAAGGTGGTAGAAGACATCAAGAGCAACAAGAGCAAAATGGGGAGCAACAAGAACAAAATGGGGAGAACAAGAGCAAAATGGGGGTGTCTTAAGTTGACACAATGAATTAAACATTACAACATCCTAGAGTGTAAACAATTGCCCCAGGGCATGTACTCTGCACCCTAGGGTGTAAAACTGTTCAATTGCTTAGTTAAGTTTTAAACTTCTCAGGTTGATACAGTGTATTAACCATTACCAGGAATACTAAGTGAAGAGTTAGATATGCTTCCCTTGATTTCAAAATTATATAATATATATGGGCATGAAAACATCACATGCTGGGATTGGAAGTCCCATTTGACCCAGCTATTCTATTCCTAGGCATATTCCCAGAAGAACTGAAAACATCTTACCACAGTGATATATGTGCATCCATATTTATATCAGCACAATTTGTAATAGCTAGATCTTGGAAATAGATTAAGTGCCCATCAACTGAGAAATGGATAAAAAAATTGTACTTTTATATAATAATAGAGTACTACTCAGCTATAAAGAATGATCACATTGAGATATTTATAAATAAAAGGATGCTACTTGAGACCATACTCATAAGTGAAATAAATCAAACTCACATGTATAAATACTGTATAGTCTCTCTAGTGCAAGAAATGGTAAGAGTACATAAAATTTTATGGTAATCATGGTTCCCTATTATATTGCTTTGAAATCTTATAATGTTTTCATTCATTGGTTAGAATGGTTTTATTCTGTTTTGTTTGATCTTATTATGTGTGATGGTATGAACAGCTACTTTGAAGAAAACAGGACAATATGGCAACCATTGCTGATTTAATATCATCTTGCTCTAAAGTCCTACCATGCTTTTGTTTTTCTATTACCATTGGTTCTATCATGTTGTGACTTATTGGATTTTAATATGTATGATAGATAGTATAAGCAATTTTTTTATGGAAAATGAGATTTTATAGTAGCCATTTTTCATTTTCTGTTATTTGGTTCAGAATGCCTTGTAATACTTTCATTCTCTTGAATGGTTTTATTCTATTTTGTTATGTTTGATATTATTGTGTGTGAAGCTAAGCTCAACTATTTCAAAGAAAGAGACATTATGATAGCTACTGTTAATATCCAATTGTCTTGTTGTGAAGTGCTGTGTTGCTTACATTGTTCTGTTCTAATCTGCTTTGTTCTGTCCTCTTTCATTTTATTCTCTGTAAAATAAAAAAATCACATGATACCTCATAAATATATACAATTTTATGGGCCAATTGAAGCAAATTTAATGAAAGGAAGATTCTAGACCTGTTAATGTATATATATATATATATATATATCCTTAACTTTGACACTTAAAACTTTTGTTCTTGTTTACCTAATATTGTTATGTGATATAACTTTAATCCACATGCCTAATTTTATATTTTTTTACATTGCATGAGTCTGTATGATGTCTGAGAAACATACTTTCAAGTTAAATAAGACAACCTTACATAAGTTGGGGAAATTTGAAATGAAATTCTTATGTACTCCACACACTATGAAAATAAGAGTATTTAGGAAATACATTCTTTGGAAGATTTGTGTGATAGTCTCTTAACTGGTAAGAGGCAAGACATGTTTGTCATGGAAAAGAGTCACTGTGAGTTTAATCTTGTTTGGTTAGCAGCTTCCCTTGATGTTTTTCATTACTTCAGCAGATTCTCATTAGCAAAGCCAATGAGTTACTGTAAAGGTGTTTCATGGGAGGAGGGGAGGTGTGGGGAGACACTGAAGATAAAAATTGATGTATGTGCAAGGCTGGGGCATGCTCATCCCAAGAACAAAGAGCACTTTGGACAAGCCACATGAAGAAGCTTCTTCAGCCCAGAAAAACACCAAGTCCCTTATAATCCAATGTTATTGCTAAGCAAAAGGGTACCATGTGACACTGTGTAGCTAAATTTATAAATAAACCCCTCTACGTGAGAGGTCAATTCCTTTTCTCAGGAGAGTAAAGCTCCACCTAACCTTAGCTTTTGTCTCTTTATTTTCTCATCCTTTCCTGGTCCTACACATCAAGAACCTCAAGAGCCACACAGGTTGTGATAGTGAGACAGATAGACCTAGAGAAGTGCTTTGTCACAGACCCCCAAAGAATCATGACATCCTTTTACACAAAAGGCATTTAGTCATTGCATGTCTTAATTCCAATTTCTGTAGTTTGCAACTTACTCTTTAATCATTTATGTACCTTCTAGATGCTAAGTTCTAAACTGATTTAGAAAGAGGCTGGGTGCCTAGGGTGGCTGTCCAGTGACGTTAGAGCAACCTGGTATTCTCTGCCATAGTTTCTACCTCTTAAGCAAAAGGCCTGCTTAGTGGCTGACACACCTACACTCTTTCTTCACTCCTCTTTTCATGCCTTTATGAATATCCTTCACTGAATATTTAAAGTTAGAAAGTAGCACTTTGAAAAAATTTGAGAGATACAAACACTTGAAAGATTAAAATATATAACTATAATAATTTTTATAATGAACATTGACATAGAAAAGGAAAACTAATAGCGTAAGGGGTTAACATTAAGATAGATTACATAGCTCAATACTTCAGCATAATGTGGAGAATTCTGATCATGTAATAAATCTAACACTCAACTGCTGTAATATTAATTGTACTTCTTAATTTTCTACTAGTTTGTGGAAATTAAACAAGTAAATTTAGACACCCACATAAAAACAAATTACAAGACAAATTCGAGAAGATTTAAAGCATTAAACATAAAAGAAAAATCAGACAATTTAAGAAAATAGGAATGAAACTATGTCAAATCTAGCAGGCAAAGGGGAGTTTATATTGGAGTGGAATGGTTTTCCTTATGTAAGAGCTAATAGAAAAAATTGGAAAAGAGGAATGAAAGAAAATAAAGTCTCCTTAATGCTTTAAAAATATAAAGTCAATAATACATTGGTTAAATATTTATAGTCAGTAGAAAAAACAAAGAAAATTAATGCCAAAAATTAAAAAAAAATGTGTCAGGTAGCAAAGGCATAAAAATAGTACTTTGCCTTAAACAATCCTTAAAAAGAACTGGAAAGAAGAGTGGACGACTTTAGAAACTTGTTGTCTTAGTTACTTCTTTCTTCTTGAAGAGACAAAATACCCAATACCTCAAGTTAAGGAAGGAAAGATTTATTTAGCTCACAGTTTGTAGAGGTTTCATTGCATAATCAGCTGACTCCAAACGCAGGGTGGCATGCAGAGGGGCAACAGTTCATGATGGCAGAAGGCAATGAAAGCAGCAAAAAACAGGAGAAGTATGCCTCTTTTCCTCTCTTAAATTGTATGCAGGTTACCCACTCTGGAGTAGAGGTAGCATTCACACCATCTCTGTGTCCTCTTTTTAAACAACACTTGCCCCCTAATGAATCAAGTTGGAAATGCTGTAATTCTCTTTTCTGAGGACATGAAAATGAGAGGTTCAGGGTTTTTTTAATTTAATTTTTATTTTTTTAAAAAAAGAAAAAAAGGATAGAAATGGTACAGAATTAAAAAAAAGAAATTGACCCATTAATATATTGCATATTATCTTAGAAGTAGTTGTACAGATGACAAGATCCAGACATAAAAAATGATCAAACAACCAAAGACAGAATGAACTGTTCTTTTTGATGAACTGACAGAGATTAGTACTTGTCTACATATACATGCATACAGCTATATGTGTATACCTACATGCATATAATCTTTTTTTCTTCCTTTTCTCCTTTTCACTATCCCAGTTGTTCTTTTTCCTTTTGAGGAATCTCTTTTCTTTTCATTATTACAATACCTATTGTACATTTTGGAACTTATTACCCTTTCAGTTTTTTATTTTTATTATTTTTTAAACTAGGGAGACAATATGATATTAACAAATAAGAGTTTGATTTATTTCACTTATGAGTATGGTCTCAAGTTGCCTCCATTTACATATAAAAGCCTCAAGATTACCCATTTTTATAGCTGAATAATATTCCATTATATAAAAATACCCATCTTTTTTATCCATTCTGCAGTTGATGGAAATTTTCCAAGATGTTGCTATTACAAATTGTGCTGCTATAAACATGGGTGCACATATATTGTTGTGGCATGTCATTTTCAATTTTTCTGGGAAAATACCAAGAAAAAAATAGAGAGATTGAATGAGACTTCTAATCTTGGTTTTTTGAGGAATCTTCACTGGTTTCCACTGTGGTTGCACTAGTTTACACTCCTACCAACAGTGTCAAGGTTTAACAAGCTGTTTTTGGAAAGCCCACTCCCTATGAAGGTATGGGAGGATGTCTAGATACAAGCATAGACCCCAGCCCCCAAAGAATTATTCACATCCTTTTATGCAAAAGGCATTTAGTCTATCTGCAAGAATTGCCAAAACTGTGACAGTTTCAGAATTGCTGAAAAGCCCAAGTGCTGTTTCCTCTGAGATTTAAGGCAAACTCTTAGCTGTAAGTCACTGTACAAATTAAAAGTTAAATGCTTTCAGCATTCAATGGCATAAGATAAATATGTTCATTTTAGAAGTTACAAATGTGGTATATAAAGGAATGGGACCAAATCAAGTCCAAAACCCTGCAGGGCAAACATTAAGTCCTGTAGTTAGTTCCATGTGCAGCATATAAGGCAATATGTGGCAAGACTGGGGTAGCTCAGCGCTTATGGCACTTTTGGTGGTTGTAGCTCCCACAGCTTCTCCCTTGGACCTGCTCTCCTCCTTCCTTGCACTTTTGGCATCACTCTCACAGTTTCACACATTGTCCTCTCTGGGGCACAGTACCTGACCTCCCAAGCTTTCTGAATTTGGAGTGGAAGCCTTCTTAATCCCACAACTCTTGCATTCTCTGTGTGCCTAAAACCAGTGCCATGTGGATGATGCCAAGGTCTGCTGCGAGCTAGAGCAGCAGTCAGACTTCCTTCCCTCTTAGCTGTAGGAGTCAAGTGCCTGGATCACGAGGCACTCTAAATTCTGAGGAACAAATTTTCTCTGCTGCCACCATTCTAGAACATGGTACAGTCACCGCCGCCTGAAACATGGTACTCTGCAGCCCTCTTCTCAAAGCCACGTCTTTCGGTTTTGCAGTTTTGAGGTTGCAAAGGGTGGGGAATTGCTGCTTCTTTTGATAACCTCAGGCATATTTTCTAACCTTTTGTTTCTTCTCAGCAGTTGGGATCTCCTCGGCTTTATCTTTGGGGTCCACAGCTTTACTGGAGCTTCTGCTCTGGAAAAACTCACATTTTATATCATTCTACCAGTCTCTCCGTTTTCGATTCTAAATATAAATCTTGCTAAAAGTTTTCAACATGAGCCATGCCACTGTCTCAACGTTGGCCTGCCTTGAAATTTCTTCTGTCAGATTAATTAATTCACCATGCTTAATTTTAGTCTTAAGCAAAGTATCCGGCACAAGCCAAACACAAACTTTTTGCCAAGCCATAATACGTAATACCTGGAGTTCAGCAGTCAATGCAGTCCTTCTTTGCAGCAGAAATCACCCAAGTCCAGTCTCTACCAGCAGGATTTGTGTCAGTCTTCTCATTTTCTGAGCTCTGACCAGAATCTCCCATACAGAAAATCTGCTTTTCATTCCAGTTCTACTCTTTCAGATGCCTTTTCTGAACCTTTCCAAACTCTTCCCACAAATCATTCCCAAAAGCTCTTGAACCACGTGGTCAGGTAGGGTCACAACAGCCCTGCAGTCTTTGTTACTTTGTTACTTTTTTCCTCATTGCTGAGACAAAATATCTGTTGCTCAAAAGTAAAGAAGGAAAGGTTTATTTAGCTCACAGTTTGTAGAGGTTTCAGTTCATAATCAACTGCTCCAAATCAGGGTGTCATGGAAAAGAGGCAACAGTTCATGGTGGTGCAAGACAGCAAAAGCAGCAAGAGCAAACAAGGAGGAGCAAACCTTTTCCCCTCCACTGTACTGTGTGCAGGCTACTCATCCCAGAGCAGGTGTAGCACTGACAACATCTCCATGCCCTCCTCTTGCATAATATGTTTAAAGAATTGAGGACCCTGGCCACTTGCTGAGTTGAGCTAGAATTGCTGTAACTCTGTTTCTTGATGTGAGGGCATGTAAACAAGAGGTCTTCGCAAGCTGTCTTCAAAAAGCCCACCCCCCACCATGTCCACATGGATGGGACATCTGGATACAGACCATAACACTTGCCTTTAGACAGATCTCTTTGGAGGGTTCACTGAGGAAGGTTACACTTTTTCAGGCTGGCTTCAGATTTTTCTGATGTTCTTAATCACGAACTCTGTAGGCCTTGTTGGGTTATCAGTTCCTCTGCAAGTCTCCAACTTCATTATCAGTCAAAATTACTCTTCCTATGCATGTGTGGTGAGAGGAAACCCTGTTGAAACCCTAGTGAGCATCTGCATGAACATCTCTTAAATAAAATTCTTAATTACTTTCCAATCACAGGAATAAAATACTTACCATTAATAATTTAGAGTGGGGGAAGTTTATTTTGACTCATGATCTTTCTGAGGGTTCATTCCCTGTTTGGTTGGCTCCAAGGCAGGAATCTCATAGTGGAAGATTCTGACTGAGAAGGATTGCTCATTCTTGTTGGCCAGAAAACAGAGAGAGAAGGAAAGAGTGGATTGAGAAGTCACCCTTCTGAGTCACATCTTTTAGCAAGCCCCTATCTCCCAATGGCACATTCAGGTAGGAGTTGCAAAGTGTACTAGTGTTCCCATGGTCCATTTGCCTCCCAAACACCTGCGACTTTGGGGCATTTTAGACCTAAACAATTATATATATCTGCATTTTCATTTTGATGACTTTGTGCCCCCAGATCAGTACCACTAAGAAAGAAAATCTTTTTAGCACTAACAGAGTTCAAGAGAAAATATGAAGAAAAGATCTTAAGGAAAAATAAGGGCACACACAGATGGGAAAATATTTAATCATACTCTGAAAATCAGAGGTTTTTTTTTACCAACCTACCTAATTAATAATATTTTTGGAGAAAAAAATATCATTTTTTTCTTGTTTTCCATGGAAGGAAACAATACTATGCCTCTCTCTCTCTCTCTCTCTCTTTCTCTCTCTCTCTCTGTCTCTCTTTTGTACATTTTTATTTGCAAACTTTACACAACAGTAGTGAAGAACACAAACAACCCACACACATTTTCCCCCCAGCTTCTGGGGCAAGAGACCAGAAAGATGAAATTTCAGCTTCCTACTTGGTCCCCTGTCTGGCTTTCATTCCTAGATAAGAAATACCCTCATGGTTTCATGAACCGGTAGAGGCAGACTGATTTACAGGGTACTCAATCTTAGGCACCTAGGTAGCATTTCATTTGCTATAATTTCAGACACCTGTGGCTCAACTGCAGGCCCCTGGATAATGGTGGTCAGGAGCTCAACCACAGCCACTTGGGTTCTTCCATCATAGCCTTGGGGTGCAGCCAGCTGGGTTCTGCTGTCATAGATGGCCCCCCAGCAGATAGCATCTCATGACCTCCCTTGGGAGCTCGCTAAAATGGTCAGCCAGGTTTCTGCTCATGTCTGAACATTCTGTTGCTAGTAAGAGTCTCATCTTCGGGATGCTACCAACTCCCATGAAGCAGGGTGTGGGTCACAGGTTTAACCTTAGGGTTGAGGCCAGCTGTCAGGGGCCTCACGGTAGCACAGGGCCACAGGGACAAGACCGTGGAGCTGGCAGTGGGTGAATTTATTTGGAAAAGAGAAAGAACCTTTACATTCAAATTGGAATAAACATTTTTGTTTTGTAATATAGAAAAGTACAAAAGCTTTTGCATGAAAAATTCTTGTCCCATATTTTTCAAAACTGATAAAAGATAGGATTCACTAGTTTAGCTTATAAAGTTTATAAAATTATACTGGGACTTATATTGTGCCTATAAAGGTATATTGTGCCTTAAAAAGTAAATAATAAATGGAAAAATGGCAAAACAATTTGAATGATATACAAACAATGAGTAAGATAAATGAAAATATGCTCCAACAATATATTTTTCAGTGAAATAGAAATATAGAGCACTATTTTAATCTGTCACATTTTCAAAGACTCAAAAGCAGCATGTTACCTAGTGCTATTAAGAACATGGGGAATATGGCATTACTGAAGATGGAAATATACATTGGTGCAAGATTTTTAGAGAGCAACTTGTCAGTAACAATCAAATAAAAAGTATATAAAATGCTGACCAACAAATTCTACTTTTAAATTAAGTATCACATAGAAGCACTCAAAATGTTGGAAAGGAATGTTTATTGACACTTTAGAACATCAAAGCATTATAGAAAATCTGAATTTCCATATGTATGTCAATCATGATACCAATATTTTGATACATTCATTGAATAGATTGTTGGTTGTATATTGTGAAATCAATGTTCAATATATGCCATTGAATTTAAAAGTAAATTTCAAGTGAATACATATAGTTCCATCCTATATTTGTGTTTATTCTGTGTCTATGTATCTGTCTGTTTTTCTGTCTATCCATGTATTCCTATCTGGAAATCTGGAAACATATATCCATGTATTTCCTATATGGAAATCTGGAAAGAATCAGGAAGATTAACCAATGAAGGTTTTCACATCATAATTCCACATTTTTATTCTTTTTTTACTTACAATTTATAATAAAAATAAGGAAAGAGCAATGGTGTTCTGAGAAGAAAATTATGATATTGTAATTAAAGCTTGCATTGTTCAGCATAAGGAGAAAAGTATAAAAATATAACATATATATAGAATACATAATTCTAGTCTGCAACTACATAAAACTAACAAAACTACAGAATCAGTGTAAAATTATAGAAGAATAAATACCTGCATGTTAAATGTGCTTATTTCTGGGAACTAACAGTTGAAAATTATGGGTATTTTTCTTGTATTTTCCAAATATTGGATAATAAGCCAGAATATATAAAACTTTTAGTGGAGGTAAAACGTTTGTAAAATAATTAATTTACATAGTGCTGTTTTAAGTATTCCAAGAGTGAGAGATAAAAACAGATGACTAACATATTCACTGACAGCATCTACAATTTCTCAAAAAGTTTACATTGGTGAATGTTTCGAATATTGACTCTGGAGGCAGATCTTTGGGCTTTACCATCCGTGAGCTCACATCCAAAAGTGTAAATATGTCAACCTCCTACAGTTTCCAAGACAACCATAAACGAGGAACCAGGAACCCAAACCCATTTTCCCCTGTCTTATTCTCTTGCAGTTGTGGAGGTTATAGTCTGAAATCAGCATCACTGGGTCAGGGTCCAAGACAGACAAAGCGGTGCTCCCCTTGGAAGGCCCAGGAGAGAAGCTGGTCCATGGTTTCTTCCAGATTCTGAACTTGCATTCCTTCAGAGTCCCGGTCCCTGCCCCACTTGCCATCTTCAAAACCAGTAAGTTGCGTCTTTTTCTGGGGTCCTCAGCTTGCTTCCTGTCTCTCTGTGTTACCTAACCTCTTGGCGTCTTGTTACAAGGATGCCTGTACAGTACACTAAGTGCTGCCTTATGTACTCACCTCCCTTAGCTTCATCAGAGCTGCTAGGTCCCTTTCCCACAGGAGGTAACATTTGTAGGCTCTGGCATTGGGGTGAAGTTATCCTGGAGGACCCCTGTCCAGTTCACTGCAGGGCACGTGCAATGAGGAGAGGGTCTTAGTCACAGCAAATGCTGGATAAAGGCTCATTACTTAAGGGAATTTGTGACAGGAGTGTCAAAAAGGCCCAGAAAAGTACTAATGAAATACATGGGAATTTAAAGAGGCAAACTGCTCATTTCTCTGAGGAAATTACAGATGCATAGAACAGTAGCAAATATTGCTGTGGATAAGCACTCGCCAAGATTGGGGGTCCCCAGCTTTGAGGGGCTACATAATCCCTCTGTTCCTCCACCTCTCACCTTGTTTCCCTCACCCACAAGCTTTCATGATCTGTGTATATGAGTTCAATTTCTCTCTGAGTGACTAAGTTCTTTTTCGTTTCTGAGCATTAATTTCCTCCTATGGAAGGCAGAGTTAGAAAGACTTCTTTCACAGTTTTAAGATTAAGCAAGTTAATGGTTGGGAGACTAGTTTATACAAGCTTTTTTAGTCTGCAAGTATTAATTTATACTGCAACTGAGTAGTTAAGATGGATCTTTGAAAGTTAATATTTTTGAAGCTAAGCTATTTCTTCAGTGTCCTTGTGCCCAGGACAAACTTCAACTCCAGCCTAGGACCAAAGCATTTTCAAGAGAACCAGATTTCCTACATTATTTCTGGACCTCCTGATGGGACAAAGTTCAGCTAATTTCCTGGCTTTTGTTCTACTCTTCCTATAAATTGGAGTTTTTTAAACATTTTCCAGGTGTCAGATTAGCTGACATCCCAGTTTGGACAAAATGTGAATAAACTTGCTTTTCCATTTTCTTGAGACTTTCTTGCATTTTCAGTGGAGGATATGTGAAAAATGCAGATAATCAGAGCCTAGTTTCAGAACTCTGATCCCTTCTCAATACTGTTTATTCTCACATTTATTATGTGTATGAAAACACTGTTATTCCTAGGAATATGCCAACAGTTATCCTTAGGATGTGATCTTATTGAAGATTCACTTTACCAAGGATCCAACCCATTACAGAACAGGTAAAAAGTTGCTATGATGACTGTTTGTGAAAGTCAGTTTTAATTCAAAGCTTAGGTAAAGGACTCAGCCAGATGATAAATACAGGAAAAAGAGTAAAACTCTGTCCCGAACTAATCTACAGCATCAACAGAATTCAAAATGAGAATGAAATAATCACTGTATTTCCTTATTTGACCTCTTCTCATGTTTTCTTTCCTATCTTAAAATTAAAACATTTTAATCAAAACTTATTCCACTACTTCTACAAAGTTTTCACATTTATTTTCAGGTTTTTTTTTTCCTTCACAAGTCTGTCATCTAAAACTTAAATTATTCCCTCTTGTGAATTTCTTTGGGGGAAAAAAGTGGCTTTCTTGTCGCAGTGGGTGGTTCTAGCCACCTTCAGTTTCTTAGAAGATCTCTCTGAAATTGTTAGACACAAAATTATGACTTGCAGACTCTGTTGGTTTGGTTGAATAAGTACTTATTTTTGCCCTTGCAGAGTATAGAAGAACAAATCTCTGCAGTTATAAACTCTGGGTTGCAGTTATTCTTATTAAGGAGACACTCTCTGATTGTCTTTCTGTAGAAATTAATGACTCCGGTCACCTTGAAGTGGTTAATGGAACGTGAGGCATAGTGAATGGTCAAGGTGTCTGTGGACTTTCACTGGAGCCCAAATCAATCTTTATTTCTACTGTGGAGATGAAAGAACTAGATTTTCCCACCTTTTGGGCAATGGCTAATGGGGAAAGGCGTCTTATCACATGTTAGTGTGGAAGATGGAATTTTCCTCCTTCATCCTTAGATTCATTCTGGTTACACTGGTTGCAGATGTGAGCCCTTTGGATGTAGTCATCTGTGCTGTCTCCACAAACACAAAGCCAAAGAACATCTATAGTTCACAGAAAGTAAACAGGGTTCTGAATAACCACTGCTCAATTGTTCTCTGATACGTCTTTCAGCCAATGTTCCTTAACCCAGATAAGTCTGTAGCTCCCTCTAGTTTATATCAGGGAGGACATGCAATTTATTCCACTGAGATCAAAGTATCAAAAACAAAAGAAAAACTGTTTAGACCCAGGCATTGGTGACAGATTGAAACTGAGTCTTACATTTTAGTTTTTCTGCAAATCAAAACCATAAAAGTTACATTACCATATACTTTATTAAATAACAGAAGGTGGTAAGAAAAAGCAAAGGATGATCTATAAAAAACACTCTAATATCATTTGATACAAGAACATTTTTCATCATGTGATATCTATGGAGCATACTTAGAGAGTGCGTGAACGCCGCGTGAAGATACTTGAGCTAAGCATTTTGAAGATTGTGTTTTTCACATTGGTTGTTTCATTCTAACCTCTGTGACAGTCACGATCATCCTATTGCCCAGATTAGAGAACTGAGGAGAGAGTGGCTTCCTCTTGTGGGTGGTCTCCATGCTGCTTGGTCTCAAAGGCAGCGTAGATCAGGCTGCTTTGGTTTTGCGAGCGACATGACGGTGCGTTCTTGTGGAAGCACTTCCTGCAGGAAGCAAGGGAAGTCATAGGTGATTGTCATCCCTACTGCTGTGATTTCTTGCTCTCGTGACTAAATGGGGCTCCACATTGCAGGCAGAGTATTGGAAGAAAACCAACTGGAATGCCAAGTCAGACACCTACTGTGCGTAGATTTCATAAAGCAAACGATGTCTGGGCACACAGGATGTAGCTGATGACAAAATGAGACATTTACTGATACAAAGGTCTTTCAATACAGCAGTTTTACTTTGCAGGAATATGAATGTGTGTGTGTGTGTGTGTGTGTGTGTGTGTGTGTGTGATAGGTGGGTGTCTATACCACTCTGAAAACTGGCAGTTCCCCAAGCTTCTTTAAATGCAAGCTTGTGAAATATATTGCTGTACCAATGAACGCAAAATATTCAGCTCTCCCTGGTGAAACACAGCATTCTTTAAAGGCCTCTGTGTAAATATGATGTTATACATCCAGGGCGCCCCAAGGAAATATTTTTAGATATGTTTAGCATATGGGAGAATCTAGCCCATTATGATTTCAGTTATTTTAGAAATGAAGGGACAATTCTTTCTATTGCTCAAAGCTCATGGGCACACATGTGTGTCCATTCACACACACACACACACACACACACACACAGAATTGTAACTTTGGTTGAGTGTGCAGCACACTGAAAGTTCCGACAGCAAAAAGCAAACACTTGCAGTGCAGCCCAAGAGCAGCTCCTTAGGAAGGCGGGTGATGCAGGTGATGGGAGTGCCATGTTGGCACCAGTGCTCTCTCTGTTTGGGTTTGGCAACCAGCTGGGTGACCGACCCTCCTTTAGCATAGCCAGCATAGTTGTTAATGAGTTACTGCATCCCAGGCTGAGCAGCAAACATGGCACATTAGGAAGCAGATTAGAGAAAATTTTGCTTCTGGGATGCGCTTACATTCTGAAGAGGCTATCAGAGTCCAGGGATGTTTCTTTTCTTTTCTTTTCTTTTCTTTTCTTTTCTTTTCTTTTCTTTTCTTTTCTTTTCCTTTTCTTTTCTTTTCTTTTCTTTTCTTTTCTTTTCTTTTCTTTTCTTTTCAAGAAGGTAAAACTAAACATAACAAAACAGAACAAAGCTGACCAGAAGAAAACAATGTAAGTGATGTGGATTTCAAAGCAAAACAACAGGAGATCATCCCTGGCTTTCATATTATCTCTTGTTTTCTTCTAAATAGTTGTCCATATCTTCACACACAATAAACTGTGACACAACAAAATAGTACTAAACTGATCAGAACAGAGTGATGAAGGCCTTCTAGGCCTTCAAAACCAGATGATACATGTAGAGACTTATACACGCCTCAAACTTCTCCTAAAGTTTATGAGAATCCATCATATAATGCATGATGAAATGAACAGCTACTTTGAAGAAGAAGAGACATTATGGTACCCATTGCTGATTCTGTACTGTCATGCTGTGAAATCCATTAAAGCCATTATCCTTTGCTCAGAGTGATTGTAGTCTGTTTTATATTGTTTAATTTCAACATACTGGAGGTATGGACAGCTACTTTGAAGAGAATGAGGGATGTTTCTTGACAGGAAGTTAAAACAGAGACTTCCTGAGGAAACATGGTGATGTTTATCAATGATCCAAAAGCAGACAATCAGGTGCCAGTGCAGAGCAAGCACACCACACGCCAGAGTCCTCTCCCATGGAAAGGCTCTTGCAGCAACATGTGAGTGGACATTAATATCCAAAGGGTCAACAGAACCTAGAGTATGAAAACAGCTTGCCTTTCAGGTGACTGGTCATTAATTCTAATATTATTAGCATTAATGGCAGAAGAGGTTTCTGGCAGATATGCACCAGGAAAAAATGAAAAATATCAGTAAAGAAATAGAGTATTTAACTTTGACAAATCAGGGCCTTATGGACAAATATATTTCATATTCCTGATGGAAAGAAAGTCTCATTGTTTCAACAGGCACCATGTGTGAGGTAACATAATGTGACTGTTCTTTTCATAGACACTACCTATTTTATCTTCTCAAGAGTCAGGAAAGATGCATACTTGGAAGACTATTTTTCAAGAAAAAAATTGAAAAAGTGTGAATTCAAGAGACCCAGATCACTGTGTCTGAAAATTCTGTGTTGCTTTTAACGCACCATAGTTTTGGGGTTGATATATGTCCTCCAAGGTGTCTCCCTTGCTGTTACCTCCCTGCTAGTGTGTTTTTCAGTTCCTACAGGGACATCGCGAGCTCATAGTGAAGTTCTTTAAATTTTAGGTAGGATTTCACACCCTGCAAAGGGATCATGGGTTGTAGGTTGTGTGTCTTCTATGTCACAGCTTCCTTCTGTTCCTTTTACACTTCCGTTGCTGTTCCCTACCTTGTCTTTCCCTCCTTTGCCCATTTTTTCTGTCTCTTAGTGTTAATAGTTGTAGCATCAACTTGCATAAGCAGACAACAGTGTATAATATGTAGCTATGAATCAGAAAAGTGATCTATCTCTTCCTTTGTAGAAGGAAGTCTCTTTCCTTCTTTTTTATTTTGGTGCAAGATACACCAAGTTCTCAAAGTTCCTCTGAGAATATATTTCATCAGACCGATATTGAGCACTTGCAATTCTCCATGCACAGTAGAGGAAGCTCAGCCATTTCATGTATGTTAGCACTTTATTGTCACATTAAAACGACAGCATTCTACTTTTCAGATGTTGAAGCAACATATATATCAAAGTAAAAGATAGTGGCTATTATTTTAATACTATAAATAAGCAAAGTGCAAACACTATGCAATGCAAATAGAGATAACTTATTTGTATAGAAACAAGAAGCTCATAGGAGAAGGGCCACTGGTCACTGATCATCTGCTCCACCAAAAACATTTTCTTCTGTTTCTTTTTGTGATGGTTTTGAAACATAATAGGATGAGTGTTTCTCTTCTTCATTGTTATAATTTAATTTTCCTTATTTGCTTTCCTTTTGCAAGTTTTTACTACTGTTTCATTTTTTTAGATGCCTTTAAATAACCATAAAATTTTTGGAATTTGGTGTTGGGGGCTGGAACAGTACATTGAGACAGGTCTGTGATTAAGTAGAACATATGAGAGATGCTCTTAGTCCCAAGAGACACTGAATCTCAAAAAATATGCACATAGGATGGCTGCTCATTGGTGCCCCAGATTTGAAGGCACCAATGGTCTGGGAGCAGGATGTTCCAGGACACGTTTGACTGACAGCACAAAACATCTCTGATGGATACTTATTTCATAGGCAAGATTTACTGACAGGATGTGGCTCTGTGGATACTTGGGGAATCTAGCTGAGCCCCAAGTTTTCCTCTGCACATGGTAGTATTTCTTTCCAAAAACCATTATTTACTTTATTGTTCTCCTACCCAGGACCATATTCTTGACACCTGAAAATGTTTTCCTTTAATATTTACTATTTACACCATGTTTATTTAGCAGCTATTATAAACTAGATCTGAGTAGATACCATACAGTTTCTCAGGGACCTTTTGCTGTTGTCATCCTATCAGTGAAGATGACCTTTAGCACTACTTTAATTGCTTCCATTTTTCCAGCTGATTGAACTTGCTGTACTTCAGTTATCTCACCTGAAATTATCATGGTATTTAAAGAACTTTCTTAATAAAAAATTGTAAAAATTAAGTGACAGTATACATAAAGTCCTTAGAGAACTGCCTGATGCTGGGTAAATTGTATGAAAAAACACATTTCTTGTTTTGTGATTAGTTCTTCCTTGGGTCTGGGAAATTGAATATGGGCTTTTGAGAATAAGTGGAAATTCAACTTCTCCAGTTGTAATCAGGGCAGACCATACGGTGAGGGGCTGTCCAAGGAATGTTCAAATAGTAAGAACTTGCAGGGGAATCAGTACATGTGTGTTGATAATAACCGGATACATTTCTTAAAATGCTAACAGCAATTGCATTAGGAATCTAGAAGGTTCATAGACCTAGGCAAGTATCTTTGCAGAGACTGCTGCATCTAGTACTGTTTGTGTGACCTTGGACAAATTAAATCCATTGCAACTTATTTTGTAGTTCAATTGTCAAATGAGATTTGATTACTGACCATCACACTGTACACAACCATTAGAAGAAAGCCTGTAAAATCAAAATCTTTGTCAAACATTTTTGTATCATTAGAGACACTTTGGCTGAAACATATCCTCTCCAATTCAGCGACCTCAGAACACGTCAAGGGATGTGTGTTGGAAAACTCCCACAGATGTCTTTTCTCCTTTTAGACATGAGTCTGAGAAGAATAATGTCCTAAATTATAGAGTTGATTTCTGTGGCTTAAAGGAATCTCTGTACCTTAGCAGTCAAGGCAATCTGAGTGCCTGAAAATAGCAACTAGACAAAGGTTACTAACGGCATTTCAGAGAGGGATTGATCTAAAGTGTTTCTGCATAGACACTTGAAAATCTCAGCCTTTGAATTGTTTGCTATTGACTTTTGCGGCACCTAAAGCTATAGGCGAGTATTACACAGAATATGTTGAAGGCAAAGAACCATAGTTTGTGACTCTCTCAGTCTTAAAGAGGTATTAGCAGGCTGATGAATGCTACATGGGGTTTAGTATTTTACTCCTACAAACCTTCCTTGATCCTTGATATTTCATGGACTAAACTGTTATTTCAGCCCAAAAGCAAGCAGAAAATTTTCTGATGAATTTTTTCCCTAGGGGTTTGAGAAAATCCGCCCTATAGTCAGTTTTGTGTGACTTCAACACTCGATTGTGAAATACTTAAAACAAAAGAGACACTAGAACTCAATCCCTGATTTATTTATTGGTAATTTAGGGGTTTTCCCAAGCCTTCAAAGTAACACTAATTCATTGTAACACTTTAGGTTAAATACAAAATACTTACATTTTCTGTGTGTTGCTTTTGCTACTTTTTTGCAATTATGAAATGAGTAAAAAAAGAATACCTACACTGAATTTACACACACACACACACACACACACACATATATATATATATATATATATATATATATATATATATATAATGTTTGGATATGTATTGGTACAGAGTAAATGTTGTACAATTGTTTGCTATTCATTACTATAATTTTTATTACTTTGAAAAATTAAAAACCATGAAAAGAGGGAAAATTGTAATTTTCTATCCAGAAATAACTTGTAATCCACCAAGCTATTTCTTTTAATTATGTTATCTTGCATTCAAATGGGTTTTCATTCTTTCCTTACAGAATTAGCTTTATGCTATTGTATTCTTTGGCTACCTACAACTGCATGTATCAATTAATCCTGGGCATTTTTACATCATGAGATACTCTTCCATCATGTTCTCTTGACTCTGCATCAGATTGATTCAAATGATCTCCCACAGGTATCGAGTTGTTTCCATTTTTGACATGGTCATTAACATAATGAGAAGGACATGCTTTGAACTGTTAATGTTCATGATATGAATGAAGAAGTTAAGTCCAGTGTGAGCAAGGAACAGACCAGGGCTGTCAGAGAGGCAAAGCGAGAGCCCAGGTCTTCCTGCAGGAGTGCCACAGCTTGCCCATCACCCTCTGCCAAGAGCTGAAGCAGAAGGAATGAATTCTGATGAAGCACCGAGTTAGGACATGCTGAGACTCTTTACTATGGCCTCGTGAGCACGTAGGTGAGGCTTTTGGAAGAGGACTGGACCGCAGAAGTGTCAGAGCTCAGTTGCTATGAGGTAGTGGTGCCTGGTTGGAAGCCGTCATCCCCAGGGTGAGACCTGGAAGAGTTTTCGTACCCTGCCCAGGCCCCTCCCATCCCTGTCTGCTTCCTGGCCACCATGACCCGAGCAGCTCTCCTTCGCCAAACCCTCATGCCAGGTCTTCCTGCTTTGGAGCAGCCAAACATGTTAGGGCTGAGACTTCTGAAATTGTGTGCAAAAGTAAGTCTCTACTCCTTTAAATTGGTGGTGTTGGATATTTCTTCCAGAAACTGGGAAAGTGACTAAGACAACTAGCTTCAAGCAGCCCAGGTCCCTGGAAGATCCATCGTGCAGGACCAGGAAAACCATCAGCAGTCCCTGAGGAGGACACATTGCTTCCTGCTCACCTCTGTCCACCTGCTGCCCTCTCCCTCTGCTGGTTTGGAGAGGGAAAATGCACAGCTTAGCTCTGTGGTAAGAAGAGGAATGAGGAAGACAAGCAGGTGTATCTTTTCTGCTTACTAAATTTTTGGGTCACTCTCTGGATTTTCATCATGATTCTGTTAGGTCCTGTTTTACCTTTCAGAGGAGACACAGGAATTTTTCCCCCAGGGTCCTATAAAGACATGTGCACCTCGGGCTCCAAGCTGGTAACTCTTGAAGCTATCCAGTCTTTCCCATTTGTGGGTGAGCAAGATTGGGCAGGGAGGTTCTTGAATTGGTTGAACTTTATCCACTGATTATATTTGATTCATTAATTCAAATAAGCTTCATTTTCCAACTACTATTGGGAAAAGAACCCACAAAATAGAATTTTACCAAATAACTAGGTTCACAGAGCTTATGTGTCAAAGGTAAGAGCTGACACATAGACAGATAAGACAACCATATCAGACTATGCCAAGGGTGATTGAAAAATACATTATGTTTAAATAAAAAAAAACTTATGATAGGAAAATACATCTTGCTGTGAAAGATAGGTTATAGTGTTGGAAGTGAGGGGAAATATTTTGAGCATCTTGAGGGGTATTAGTATCTTTTCCCGTAATAAATCTCATTGCAGTATTCACTGTGTTTTTGGATCACTTCTTATTTATCAAAATTTATGGCAGTTTCTGTCAAATAAGAGCACAATGCCATGTCCTCATCCATCTCAGCCACTGGACCTAGGGTTCTTAGCCAAAGTCACAATGACAATTCAAGGGGAACATTGTCAATCCATTCAGGACATCAAGGCAGGCAGGACAGTTCAGCTGAAGAGCCTCGGTGTAGGGGACTCCAGAGCTGCTGTGGGAAGTGGCAGGGACAGGGCAATGAGTTTGTTCTAAACAAGGAGCACTATTGGGAGGTGATCCATGACTACTTGTCTTTCACTGTAATAACAAATTTTGGAATGTAAACATTCACCATAGCTTTTTATAACACCACATGATGCAATTAATGGAAAAATAAAGCAGTTCCAGGGAAAAAAAGAGGTGAGAATATTATTTGTAGAAACAGAATACCACTGAAGAGAAACCTATTAGGATATAGGGCCTGGGAAGCAGGGATGAGAGAGCTCTCTCACCAAGAGAAGAGCAAGAGGGTAGGAGGTGTGGATCACCGCAGCTGTGCTGTGAAGGCCAACCGCAACCTTCTTGCCTTCTGTGCGCCAGTGTGTACCAAAAATGGTAATAACAGGCTCGTTACTACAACACACACCAGCCTGATCCCCCCAAATAATCAGACTTTTGTTTCTTCACGTGTTTTTGTAGAAGTGGCTCAGTAGAGATAGAAAGGGAATCTGAGGATGCAGGAGACAAAAGGGCACCGAAAAGGAAGGAAAAGAAAAATGATGAAGTCGCAATATGGATGCATACCCATTCCACAATATGAAAGTGGTCAGTATCTCCTGCAAATATATATGAATAAAAAATATTAAAAATGGAATTATCCCTAAGCAAATCTCTGCTAGACCCAAGGCTGGGCATTGCAGAAACAAAATAGTGAACAAGTGCTTGTCTTTGCCTCAGTCTGTAGAAGAAACCGAGATGCAAAAACTGTGTAGAGGGGTGGATAATTTGAACCCAACAAAATGGGTGTCTTTGGGGAAATGGGATCAGGCA
Source organism: Hydrochoerus hydrochaeris (assembly GCA_004027455.1). Lineage (NCBI taxonomy): Eukaryota > Metazoa > Chordata > Mammalia > Rodentia > Hydrochaeridae > Hydrochoerus > Hydrochoerus hydrochaeris. The sequence goes on along the minus strand of PVLA01000199.1, from coordinate 249,840 downwards.
GGACACAGGATCAGATGCCAAGGCGGGAAGGTGAGATGCACCAGATGGTGAGCTCTGTGAGGTGCTTCATGGTGCAGCTACATGGGCACATTCTGACCCAAAATGTCTTGGATGAATTTATGTATGATGCTAGATTGACTTAGTGAAATATAAAGACCAAACAGCCAATTTCAGAGAGAGGGAAACTGAGTCATAAAGAAGCAAAGGAAATTCCATGCCCCTACAGTTTAGGATCTTGGTCTTCTGAGTCTGCTGGTGTCTGATTCAGGGGGGCTCCCTGTCCTCTTAACAAGATAACTTCTTTTCCTCTCTTTAATGTTCTGGAAGTTTCATGTGATATTTCTGCACTTTCCTTGGATATCTTTAAAATTTTATTTCAAAAATTTACATAATAATAAACTGAAAATAAAAAAGATGAATGCATATTTGTCCCATCTTTGAATCCCCTAAGTACAATTTCCATGAAAACTACAAATAAATTTATTGTCCGAATATTATTAAAATTTTAACACCGTGTATCAATCATCACTTGTACTGAAAACGAACTCCAGTAATGATTAGCCTGTGGATACACTGTTTGTTTTATCCTAAATCTTTCATGTTCCATCAGCTTCCCCCTACTTTATGGGTGGTGCATCTTTGAGGAGGTCTTTTATAAGGAGCGCTTCTTAAATGGAAAATTTGCTGTGTCATTGATTGTCCAATAATATCTCTTCTCCTCACAATTGGCTTATAATTTGATAAAGATGAAATTCTAGGTCAGGATCACATTTTTATGTGATTGAAATTACTATACTTCCATTATTTAGTGCTAATAAGTCCGCATTGATGGTATTCATTTTTAAAAGATATTCCACCAAGGATTAGGGATTTCTACATATCATTTGTGTCCTTAAATAATAGGTGTATGTTGCAAAAGCTTTTAGTGCTCACCCTATCTGACATTTGGTGGGTTGTTTCCTTCTGAAAATTAAAGTCCTTTTATAGTTTTGAGAATTTCTTTTTGACATACTAATACTCTCACAATTTCTTGTTTTCCTCCCTGACTTCTCTCTCTCTCTCTGCCTCTTTGTCTCTGACTCTCTCTCTCTGTCTCTCTCTTTCTCTGTCTCTCTCTGTTTCTCTCTCCCTCTGTCTCTCTCTGTCCCCTTATTGTACAATCTGGAATATGTTGTAGTTTCTGGATCTATGTTGCATTTGTGACTCTCTTTGTGATTTCTTTTTGTCCTAGTAAACTGCTTTTCAGGAGAATCTTATTTTTCTTCTTGACTGATAATCCAATCCCAGGTTTTTGGCCCTTTTTATTCAGCATCTGGTCCAATTATCACACATTTATTTATTTTACACATACAATCATGATTTCTAAAGGCTTCAACTGGTTCTTTTTTATATAATGAAAATCTCTCCTTATCCTTTTAGGGTTAATGCTTTATTAAAATCACATTAACATTTATTTTTTCTCTAAAATACCAGTTGCCCAGAGTTTCATAGTTTTTGTTATTGAATTTCATATATCTTCCTCTCTGCTCCTCCCTCTGCTTCTCCCCCCCCCGGTCCTCCCCTCCCCCTGGCCTCTCCTTCTCCCCCTCTCCATCCTCCTCCTTTTTCTTCTTCTTTTTTGGAGTGCTGGCGATGGAACCCAGGGTCTCATGCATGCCAGGCAAACCCTGTATTGCTGAGTCACATCCTCAGCCTAGAATTTCACACCATTCTCTCCCATAAGTGTTTAGTGATTTCTTTTGTTTACTTGTTTAGTGTTTCTCTACTCACTGGTCACCATTTGATCTGGTTTGACTCCTAGCCTTTGTGGGCTTCTTGCTCTGGGTTACTTTATTAAACCTGCAGAGACCATGGGTTCTAGTGCAGAGGATGCCTCTGTTGTAGTTTGGATCCCAAATATTCTGAAAAATGTGCAGATGCTAAAACCTGAGATTTCAGTCCGTTGTGCAACTGGGAGGTAGTGGAGTTGGTAAGTGGTAGCCAGCTGGCAGCAAGTTGGGGCATCAGAAGTGGTAGCTTGAAGGGCTGCTGAGGCCCTGCCCTGGGCTGCCTCTCTCCTGCCAGGCAGCTGTGAGTGTCCCAGGCACACACTCCCTCCATGACCATCATCTTGATCCAGGCCCCAGATGACGACACCAAGTGACCACAGGCTGAAGCCACCCCTTGGCATTTTTGACTGGTTTCTAGTCAATAAACATGTTATCAGTGAGGGGATGTCACTCCTCTGACTGCATTATATAAATCCAGAAAGTGACGGTCAGTGAGTGAGTCAGAAAGATTCCCAGCACCGACTATACTGTGATAAGACTTGTGCCAGAGCCGGGTGGCACCGGACCGCTGGCTCCTTTAGAACTGGACAAAGCCCCACCAAGAAGCAGCAAGAAATGAGGGACCTGGATCTTCCAGCCTCAAGGAGCAATGCCTGCAACCACAAGGAACCCCGAAGCTCCAGAGGGGGCAGAGTCCAGCTGACCCCTCTCAGGAAGCCTTGCAAACCCCTGAGCAGGGTCGCAGGCTTGGCTGAGCCTGGACATCAGGCCCAGCACAACTAATGTGGGATAAAACACACATAAACCCCACTATATTGTTGGAATCTGCTACTTTGTGTGTAAAAATGAATTAATTTTTTTTATTTCATACTCATTTTTACAGAAGTGGTAGCATTCTTCATACACTATTTTGCATGTTTTTCAAAACATATGTTGGGAATCTACCATCCAGTAATTTATGAGACTTTCCTTATTCTGAAAATCACAGCTGTATACAATTCCATTTTTATTTTAACCAATTTTTTTGCAATTATAAATAATGAGAGTGTAACTATCTAAGGGTCTGAATTTTTTTTTTTAGCTAAAGAAAGGTCATTCTCTCTTACCTTTATTGCTAGAATGCATTTTACTTTGCAACTTATTTAGTTTTTCTTTGTGTACAATGTCTGTTGTCTCTCTCTCCCTGTCTCTCCCCTCTTTCTACATTTTTGTTCTAGAGGCCCCTTAATATTTGTGCTCTATATTTATGAGGGACCTCAAAGCTTTTATTCTGCTTTCACCTTTCACTACCTGCTTTGTCAGTTTTAAATGGGATTCTTTTATTCTTTTATTATACTTCCAGTTCATATATAATCAGTGTTGTGGCTTTTTTGTCTCCTGTTCTCTTTTTCTTTCTCATTTTTCAAAATTACAACCTTTCTACTCTTTCACTTCATGCTTCTATGGGAATGACCTCAACAATCTTATGTCTTCTATTAAATATGTACTATATCAGCCAAGTATGGTGGTACACACCTGTGATCCCAGAACTCTGGGAGGCTGAGGCACAAGGATCACAAATTCAAGGCCAGCCTGGGCCACAGTAACTTAGTAAGATCCTGTCTCAAAAAAAAAAAAATGCAGTAAATTTTAAAAAGAGGAGGAAGTGTAGTTCGGCACGAAGTTACTGGATTCAGTCTCCAGTACTGAAGAAAGAAAGAACTGTCACTCTGCTCTCTTCTGTCTCCTGGTTGTGAAGGTTTGCTACATATAACTTTACTTGTCCTTAATTTTAATCCCATATGGCATGTATTTGGAAGGGAAATGAAATGTGTAAAGATTTGGAATCAGATGTTCATCAGATATTCGTTCTATAAAGCTTGCTTTCCTGAGTTTTTCTTGTGCATCCTGTCTTCGTTCCTTATCCATTAGTCAGTGCCTCTGGGCTCCTTGGAATGGCAGCCTCAGTGGAATTCCAGAAGCGCTTCGGAAAAAATTCCCCTGACATCATGTGCAGAGTTGAGAGGCCGACGCACCTCATGTCTTTCATGTGCATGTCCAGCTCTCAGGGTTATGGAGCAAGCGCATCCATAGTGGGGCTGTGCGGGTCAGGAGCTGGGTAAGAAGGGGCTGACTGGGTGACAGAGGATGGGGGAATGGCTCTGTGCACAGCAGTGTGGCAGGGAGAACGATAATGTGTCACCTTAAAGGCTCCATGAATTATGTAAGAGCTGGGGCAGAAAGTGAGAGAGACGAGAGATGAGGACCCGGATGGCAGAGCTTTGCCTATGCCCAGGGTTTGCTCATGAATCTTTGCTGTAACAGATGAGGAAATTCATTTGTTTAATAAATAACCAGAACAGTGCAAGACGAGCTGGACATTCCTGCAGAGATCTCCTGTGGATCCCTGGTGCTCATAGCTATGTTTCGTCTTGACACCTTCTAGAGATCTTTAACTTTTGTGCACTGAAAAGGGAATTCTCCTTACACGAGACTATTTTCTATCCCTGTGTCTTTGCATGATTCCTGGCTTTCCTTTCCCTTGCACAGTGTCTTAGTTACTTTCTCCTCACTAACACAAGGACACCCGCACCTTAAGGAAAGGTACCTTTACTTTGGTTTACTTTCAGTTCATCATTGGGGGACTCCAACGTAGGACAGCACTGACAGGGAACATGGAAGAGGAGAACTGCGTATGACAGAGTATCCTGGGAGCAAAGAGATCAGGGGAGGTATCAGAAAGGAGCAAAATCCTTCTGCATCCTGCACCCAAGTCACCCACATCCTCCCGTCAGACCCCACCTCCCAACGCTAAGCCATCTCTGAGCTCCCACCATCCACTCACCTACCCAGAGTTCCGCCCATGAAAGCATGAGGCTCTGAGGGACATTCACATATAAACACGAACGTGTACTCACCCATGTAAGTATTCTTTACTGATATCATCTGTAGCCCTCACACTGGGACACTCGTGTCTTTAAATGGTCTTCTATCTCCAACGGTATTGGGATCTCTGAACTAGTTCTTTAGCAATAAAAACAGCAGGATGCAAATGTATTCAGGGACCTAGGAGTCTCCTGAAGTAAGCTTTCTTGGTTAGAAATATGGAGGAATTTCCTTATATACCATCCCTTATTCTTACAAGCTCTTTATAGATGAGGAGAGGATGTGGAGAGGGAGGGGTAGTGGGAGACAGATAAACTGGCAGAGAAAGGAGGGAGAAAAAGAGAAAAGTAAAGGAGGGAGAGAAAGAGAAAAGTGGGATCATGGGGGCGCATGAAGAGAATATTTCTTAATATACAGCCTTAATATGCAGTCATACTTAATATCTTCTTTTTAGGTTGTCTTAGTCACTCTTTAATCACTGAAATAAAATACCCAACAGCCACAAGTTTAAAAAGGAGTGATTTATTTTGGCTCATAATTCTTAAAGTGTTTAGACCATGGTCAACTAACTTCAAAATAGGATGTGGTGGAAGGACCTGGAAGAGGATAGAGCTACTCACATCATGGCAGCCAGGAAACAGGGAGGAGGAAGGAGCTGGAGTGGGAGACAATTACTTCCAGGTCATGCCCCCAATGAGCCATCTCTTCTGATCAGCACATTCAACTGTGAACTCAAGGTGGAAGAATCCACTGATGAATATAACAACCTATGATCCAGTCATCTTCTAAGAGCCCACCTCTGAATATGTGAGACGTATAGGGGAAATTCTAGGTCTAAACCATTAGAGATGTTTATGACACTCCTAAGTTTATGACACTCTAAGCTGTTAGACAAAACTTGCCTCCCATGGCAGAACACGGAAATTTCATAGGAATATCTTCCATCCTTTTTAGTAGTGTTGCTTGTAATCCTGATACATGAGCCAAACTGTGATAATTTCAACCGACCAGGATTTTGCCTACCCTGCTAAAGATGCAAAGAATCAGAGACCAGAGAAAATCATTTCAGATAGGATGAGTGCATGTGCCATCTACAGCTTTTCTAGGCTGATAATGGTAGTGATCCCAGTAGCAACTGCCTAGTATCCAGTGACTGAGTTGACAGTGTGAGTATACAACACATGCCTCTCCTCTGGGAGAGGGCCGTATTGCTAAGCAGACCAGTTCTGTGGTGTGATCTGAGGTATCCTTCCCATTTACCAAAATCTGGCCTCCCACTATTTCAGAGAGCTATTTAATAACCATTTGCATAAATTTGCCCTATTTAGCTCTGTGACTAGGAACTCTAATTAACACACTAAATAAATCATTGTGTGCCTTTGGGACTGTTTACTTCTCTCCGAAATTACTGTCTGGCCTGATATTTCACTAAGTCAATTTAGCATCATATGTATATTCATCAAGTACTTTTTTTGAAGGAAATTAAAGAAATGAGAGTAGGAGTTCTTTGAAGTGGAAGTCATAGGCCATACAGTTGGCCCATTTTGATTTTTCAGATAGTGTTTCACAGTCATTTATTATTAATAGTAAATTGATTAATGATATGACAATGAGCTTTTTCTTCCCTTTAGAAAAATCCCTGTCTTTGATAGAAGCTTGTTAATCTCAGAAAGAAGACAATTAATTTTCTAGATGTGTTAAAGTAAAATGCTAATGAGAAGTGCTCTTTTCAATGGGCATGCAATTTGGCATTGTGGGCAAAATAACACTTTCTATGGGAATTGCAATGTTCAAGCTGAAGAGATAATAAAAGTGGTTTGAAGAATTGTCAGGGAAGGGAAAGAGCTCCAGGGGGAAGGCCTGAGAGTCAGAACATATAAACTGAACATTCAATTATTTTCCAGGGAAGGGAAAATGAAAACTTTTTTGAGAACAAAATAAAGACTTTTTCAGACTCTTTTTCCTTCTGGAAGATATTTCAAAGTATTTGACATTCACAGACCTTTGTGGGCAATGTGAAATATTTTTTCAGGTTACCAGCACATAAATATATTTCACACATTTACCAATAGAGTTAGGTAAACCTCCTTAAGTTGGGACACGTTTATTTGACAATATGTTAAATTTGTTTTTAAAACATGTAAATTGAAAAAGCAGATTTACTTGTGCAGGTTTCACTAATTAAAAAAAAAAACTAAAAAGCTGGAATAAATTGAATTTTTTTTTTAGAACAACAAGAAATTTAAAAAGCTAATTCTCTTCAAGTAATTTTAGGGTGTTATATTCTACCTCAAGATGTTCCAAAGCGGGGAAAAACAATAGTGTACTTTTCCAATCACCTTAAAAATCACTCTGGCACTTTTGTGATGAACAGGCATAATGTGAAAATGTCCCAAATCTCTGTCACTGGCCTGAAAACATCAATAAGAATTGAGTTCTTTCCCCTATTTCCGCATTTTAAACTTTGGCTGGGAAGATGAGTGTTCTGGTGCTTTGACTGACAGGTGCTTCCACAGATATGTGGTTGGTCTGGACAGTGTTTATCTCAAATTGAAAGTCCTTCAATGCTACAGGGGACATTTTTTTTGACATGTTTTTAGTATTGGCTCTGAGTGCCACAATTCTTCATCACTGAGGTAATGATTTGTTTGGTGTACATTTATCAGTATTTGCCTTTAAAAGCTTGTAAAGTTGCCATCTACAACAACTGGAAAATAAATTAACCAAATTTTGATATCTGGAAAGATGTTGTTGTTTCTTAATTTATCCATTTACTCACATAATATATTTGACTGAAATTTATTATCTCCTGGGTACTGGACAAGTGAAAAGAAATGATAATGATGAATAAAATGTTTGGATTTTTGAGCTGATATCTAGTGAGGCATACACTACTAAAAATCATACAAAAATTAATATAAAAATTGTAATAAATCTTGGGAAACTATATAACCCATGTTCTGTGTTGTTATCTGCCTTACACAGTGGTACTTTAGTTCATGAAGTTAATTCTTTCCACTGTTCTGGTTGCAGAATTCATTCCATGATTCTGTTTGTGTAGGCTTGAAATTCAATTGGGACCAGAATCATGGAACAATTTCTGTGACCAAAATTATGGAAAGAACTAAGTTTGTGAACCGAGATACCATTGCATTCCTGAAGACATCCAAATGACTGGCAACTATCCCTTTAATAAGAGTCAGATTAACCATCTTCATCTCTCAACAAACCCTACTATTAGTGTCCACAATTTGGAGGCTAATTTGGTTCAAGTGATGCGGATGAGTTCTCTGAGGTGTAACTTCTGAGCTAAGCACAGAAGCACGAATTATTTGTGTTCAATAAATAGCAGAAAGAAGACGACTTCAGGCAGAGGCAAAGCTTTGTGTCAATGACAGTAAGTTGTGGAAACTACTTGCTGATGCAACTGGCTCTAATTTGCCACTGGAGACACGTGGTAGACTCATACTGTACAGTGCTTGTGCACATGAGCAGAACTGTCAAAATCCAGCCCTTCAGTATAAATTTAAAGAGGGGAAAAAACTGGAAGATAGCACAAGCAAATGGAGGCAGTTAGAGGAAACTAACATTCACAATGTTTGGGGGAAAAGAGACGGCTTAGGAAAAGCTGGCTGTTTAGTAATAAATAACTGCTAGAAGCCATCATCATAGAAGAGTATGCCAACTATCATGCGCCCCACAAGAAATATAAAATAATAATGAGCATGAAAATACAATAATTTGAGAAATACTTTAAAGAAACGGAAGATATTAAACAGATATTGAACTTCAGCCTATCTTAGTTACTTTTGCATCACTGAGACACAATGTGATGTAGAGGAGACTTATTTAAATTTAAAGGAAGGCACTTGTGTGAGGGTCAGGATAATTACACAAGATAACAAAAGTGGTTATAGAACAGAAAAGTATAACGCAGAAACCAGTTTTTTGTGTCACACAGTAAGATACAAATCTTTAAGTGGGCACAAGGTTCACCTTAGTTTGAGACAAAAGTTTGAGAACTGGTGGGTTTTCCAAACATGCTCTTAGACAAGTAAGATAGTGAGCAGGTATCCCTGCAGGATCCCTGGGCCTTGGAGGTGCAGTGCACATACGATCCGAGTACTTAGCACAAGCGGCAGGCAGTGACACTCTAGCCCTGACTCTCATTCACCACCTACGAGGGCCAAGTCCGCGGGCATCAGTACATCCACAGTGCAGTGGATACGGGCAGATGCATCCTCCTCGGGGACTGGTGATGCCTTGGGGGAGAGAACAGGAAAAATGCTAATGCATCCACAGACAAATTCAGGTTAAAACAAGGATCTGTAGGCAAGGCAATGTTTGGCTTTTTAAAACAATAATTTACAATGATCAAAGTTGAAAATAAATTTAGTAAGGCTATGGAAATTTAAGAAGAATGACAAATTATGTGAACATGTTGATGATGAAAAAAAGTCACATACAAAAAGAAAACCTTTGGCAGAAGATTTATAGGCAAATAAATAGGTGCAGGCCATAGAATGGAAGATACAGAACCCAGGGAAAATAACTCCTACTGATGTGAAATCCATGGCATTAAAAGATAAGCAGAACACTAGGTTCACAAAGAATCCTGCACTTCACATAGAAGGCAACTAATAAACACTAAGAGAATGAAGGAACCCGTGAGTGAAGTCATTAATGTGAAATGGCATCAGTAATCATATGTAATCAATGATTCTCTTTGTTCAAGAAATATCTTAAACATGCAAGAATAGTAAAGCTACCAGTGAAACAAGTCATTTCACAAAGTACAAGTAACAAAAAGAAAACAAAACTCCCTTCATGTGACTCCACAGATGTAATCAGTACTAAAGCACGGCAGTGCTTGACTTGCTTTCACATACATAATAATTCACACAAGCATGTATAGGCGTGCGTATGAGAAATAGGGTGGTAGAGGATTGCAAGACGGCCTACTGGGTGGCGGCTGTGTAAGAGAGCTTCTCTGAGGAAAAAAAAATAATAAAAACAACTCAGATGCTGGAATCTGGCAACATGGAGAAAGCCAAACAAAAGGAGAGGAATTCTCATGACCCAGGAAGAAACTGAGGAAAAAGAAAAAGAAAAAAAAAAGAAAGAAGAAAAAGAAGCAAGGACAGAGGACTGGAGCTGGGCAAGCCCCAATCACTGTACCAGCCCGTCTTAAATTCAGGTGACTCACGATGGAGCTGAGATCGCGGCCCTGCCAAGAGCGGGGGTTGGTGAGCTCCAGACCCTCGGCTGGGGGAGGCCCTGAGATGGGGTGTGGAAAGAGCCAGTCAAGCTGCACGAACTTTGGTGAGTGAATGGAACTGGAATCCCCAAACCGGGAGGACTGGCTGGGTGACATTTTGGAGTTGGGCAGAGCTGGCTTGAATTAGGGCCCTAGGGAGCATCTGCTGATGATTCCTAGTCCAAAGCAGATTGGTGGGATCTGCTTGGCCTGGGCCATGCCCCTGGTTGAAACCCAATAGCCAGGGACGAGGCTTTCCTGGGCCAGTGGGGAGGCATTCCTGGGCCAGTGGCATCCCCAGGGAACACACAAACCTGTTGAAGCATTAACTAGTTGACTGGCATAGGGGGAAGATATGTATCTTCCAGTTGCTCTCAGCCTGCAACTCACAGATCTGCTGCAGGCTGAGGGGCGGTACTTCCCTAGCAAGTACACTGCAGAAAAACTAAGAAAAATGAAAGGCCCAGAGACCTCCACCACCCACCCATCTGAAGGGGGCCAGAAACATGACAAGACAGAGAAAGAGCAAAAGGTCCCCAACTGCTGAAACAGGGAAAGTGAGTTCAACAGAGGTAAATGCAGAGGAGGTTGAGAGCAGCAAACCTGTAATGTCAGAGACAGCCTCATTGGAAATAAAGAAATACATCTGTGACCTCATTGTCGAATTTAAATCTGAAATTCTAACTCAAGTGAAGCAAGATATAACAAGACTAATAAAAGAAGTCCTGGGTAATCCTCAAGTAGACACAAATGAAAGAATAGAGGAACCCAGAGAAAGGAGAGAAGCCTTTGATGAAGAATATAAACAAAACCTAGAATATATGAAACAGATCCAAAGAGAATATCAGGAAATTAAAAACTCCATTGAAACCTGGCAAAACCTTTTAACAGAAACTGAAGACAAACTTTCAAAACTTGAAGATAGATTTGCAAAGTATGATCATGAAAGGAAGGATCTCTTAAAAATAACACGGAACCAACGATACAAAGCCTAGAAGAGGATTTATAACCTAAGAATAAAATATGTGAATGAAGATGCAGCAACAAATACAAATGAAATAAAAAGTCTATTCACAGAAATAATTAAGGAAAACTTCCCAAACATAGGTAATGGAAGTGAAGTTCAGATAAAAGAGGCATATAGAACTCCAGCCAGCTACAACCCAAACAGATCTACACCCAGACATATAATAATCAGGATCCCAGAAATCCATCACAAGAACAGAATATTAAAAGTGGTCAGAGAAAAGAAACAGATTACATATAAAGGAAAAATCATCAAAATCACAGCGGACTTGTCAATGCAAACCATCAAATCAAGAAGAGCTTGGAGTGAAATATTCCAAGCCCTGAAAGAAAATAACCTCCAACCCAGGATGATGTACCCTGCAAAACTGTCTCTCAAAATTAATGGAGAGACAAGATATTTCCACTACAGTGAGGAAGTGGGGGAGTTCATGACCACCAGTCCAACCCTGCAAAGAATACTGAAGGAAATTCTAGAGAGAGAAGAAAACCACCAGGGTTCCAGGAATAATGGCAGAAAGGCCTCAAAGAAAGGGGCAGACAGTAGAATGAAGGAGAAAAGTAAACAAATAACAACAGAAAAATAGCATGTCAGAGATAAAACAGAGAAGATTGGTTATATCACTGTTTAATCTTGACTGATTTTATTTGAATCTGGTATGTTTGAGAGTGTCGAGTCTGAGAGTAGGGGCAACTACTCTGAAGATGACAGGATTCAATAGGACACCCATTCTGGTTTGATTGTTAACTGCCTTTGAAGTCCTATAATGTCTCCAATGTTTAGATTTTATTAATAATGTAAAGAAATGCTATGTTTATATTATATTTGACGATATAGACAATTTTATTGAAAATAACTAGAGACGTCATAGTCTCTAGATCACCTAATGTTGTGTTTTTGTATGTTCTTTTCATTTCATGTTTCTCTAGGAATTTGTATTGCTGACTTGTTTTGATTTATTTCTCCCTCTAATACAGAAAAGCTAGGTATATGTGTAGAGATTTATACATGTGCAGAACTTCTAAGTAGTTTACAAGAATGGATTATAGTTATTGTAAAGGAAAAAAAAGGAAAAGAGAATATTCTAAAGGATATAACTGCATGTATGTTTGAGTGTGTGGAATTAATAACCATGTTGCTAAAGTTTTAGTTGGATGGATGAGCAAAACTGACTGCAGTCTCACTGGATGTCCACTTTGTGGACTTTAGTTTTGTAACTTGAACAACTGCATCTAAGAAGAAAGTATATAATTATCAACTAGTGATTTTTACTGGTTACTATTTTTTTTGTTTTGTTTTTGAGATTTTGTATTGTTTCTACCCTCTTTCTGTTTCAAAATTTTTTCTTTAAATAAAACAATTAAAAAAAAAGCAAGAGGAGGAAAAGAAAGTGCTCTAAAAGAGATAACTGTATGTAACCTTAAGTGTGTAGGATTGATAACCATGTTACTAAATTTTTGTTGGATTGGTGAATAGAACTGTTTGCAGCCTCACTGTTTGAATGCTTTAATTTTGTAACTGGAACAACTATATCCAAGAAGACAATATGTAATGTATCAAATAGTGATTTCTTACTGTTTATTTTTTTTGAAATTCTCTATTGTATCTACCCTTTTTTCTGTTTTGCTTCCCCCCTCTTTAAATAAAAAAAAAAAGAAATAGGATGGTAAAATGGCTTTAACTCCATAAATTACAGATTAAATATAAGCAAGCCAGGAATGCAGATAAAGAAAAGTTACCTCCAATATAGACAGAATAGATATTACAAACTAAAGTTAAAAAATAGAAGAAATTGGCAAAAATGTATAAACTGTAGGATACTGAAAACTAAAATGATATAATAAACATTAATATCAAAAGGCAAAAATATTATAGATCAGTATATAGATAATAACAATTATAAAACACTCCAGTAACTATTCTACAGATCAGAAATTGATTCAGAGCATTATGTATAACTTAAAAATTCATTTCATGACAAGTAATTTTAGCAAAAATAATCAATTAACCCTCCAAAAAGAATTTTAAAATAGTGTAGAAAAGTCTATGTATGAAAACAAAATGTAAAAATCAAAGAACTAAAAAAAAAGAAAGATTAGAAAAGTGAAATATATATACAATTAAGAATTCAATGAGAAAATAACCATAGACATGAAGAATCTCATGCAAACTTTTCTACTTGAAATGCAAAATTTTCTTTAAAATAGAATAGCATGCCTAATTTTTAAAAAAAAATTATTTAAAGAGAAAAAAATCAAAACAGAAAAAAAGGTAGAAACAATACAGAATTTCAAAAAACCAGTAAGAAATTACTAATTGATAAATTACATATTGTCTTCTTAGATATAGTTGTTCAAGTTACAAAATTAAAGCATATAAATGGACATTCAGTGAGACTGCAAACAGTTCTGTTAAATGATCCAACAAAAACTTAGCAACATGGTTATCAATCCTACACCCTTAAACATACATGCAGTTATATCCTTTAGAGCACTTTTTTTCCTCCTTTTAGCATGCTTGATTTTAAACTATAGTTTTTGAAATAACAAAGAAGCAAATGTGCACATAAATAGTCCCAGATATCATTGCATGTGATTTATTTTAAGCACTCATGGTTTTAATGGTATTTAAACCATTCTGGAGAATTTGATGTAAATATGCAATAGTGTTGTTATAATCGAATTCATTGTAGCGTTGTTTTCAATAGGAAAATGGGAAACACTACATGGATGACCTTTGAAGAGGCATCAATGAAATAAAATAAGATTTATCTACATCCTGGGTGCAATGAATGACAGGAAGTTGAGGTATTGTTCCATGTGTGGCATAAAGCAAAGCTCCCCAGAGAAAGCAATACAGTAGTGCATGCATGAACTGGGTGTGGAAAGATGGTAGAAGTTACCCTGTAAAGAAAAAGTTAGGGTAGGCATCTAAGGAACTGTAGCATGTGTAAGGCTGCATGAGCATAATCTACGAAAGGCTGATTAAAAACATTGTATGTTGGTAGGTAGCCACATACGGACAAAAGAATGGAAGGGGAAACAAGAAGATTTGGTTGTTAAAGGTAGTATCTCAAATCAACTTTCATTTAGTCATGTATCCACTTAACAAGTAATTACCATACACTTAATAAAGCCTGGAGTGTGGTATAAACTTTTAAAATTACCTAGAGAAAGTACAGTTTCAGAACTTGACAATCATAGACCAAATATGATAGATCCAATACCATCAATTAAACTGTATTGTAGGATGTTACATCAATTTATATAAAAACTAAATTATGTACATATGCATATATTTCTTGATAATTTTCACTTTCCATTCCTAGAAAAAACTAAATTATTAGTCAAGTGAGGCTATTGGGAAATCATTCTTTCTTTCATTTTCCTGGATATTTGGTATTTCTACTTGTCTTAGTTAGTTTCTTGTTACTAAGACAGATACCTAGCACCCAGAAATTAAAGGAAAGGTTTATTTTAGCTCACAGTTTGTGGAAGTTTCAGTCCACAGTTGGCTGCCTGCAAGGCAGGGTGATATGGTGGAGGAGAAACAGTCCATAGCAGGGCAGGCAGAAAGCAAGGATCCAGACAGGTTACAAGTTGGTGCCACCCACACCAAGAATGGAGCTTCCCTCTTCAGTAATGACTTCACCCACAAATCTGCTAAACCATTCAGTGAATTAAACCAGTATCACATACCCATGATCCAGTATCACATACCAATGACCCATTCACCCCCAAAAGGCCCACCTCTGACCTCATAAGGCTTTGGGGGAATGTCTATAGAGAAATCATAGCACTACTTCAACTCTGGGAGTGATTCTCATCCATGTCCCATGTTAATGTTATGGAATTTGTCCTTTTCATGGAAAATTGAAAAATCATTGTAAATAGTCTACTTTCTGTTTTGGTGAGCTTCTGAACATTCTCATTTCTGAATCAGCCTTCATTATTTTTTCTGTAATTATTCAGAGTACTTTGTAAAAGTTGAAGTCAAGGAGGTTATACTGAAATGAGCTTCCTCCTTAGAGATGGTGGGAAACAGAGGCAGATTTTAAGGTATGCAAGGGGAAAGGGACCCATACATCTCCAAAATGAGTGTAATTACTATGTATGCAAGTAGATACCAATAAAAAACATATATTTCTCAAAATGCTCCACTGTGATAGCATTGGCAGAAGCCATACAAACTCTCATACAGGTTTTCCAAGTTTTTCTCAGTTAAAAGCTCCCTGAAGATTTACCATACTGTCCAGAAGAAATCGACCCACGTTAGTCTGCCAAAGACATATCCTCCATAACACTTCACTGTCTTGCATTTACTACATCTCCTTGTGACCCTTTCTATACGTGGTTTTAAACTCAGGATCCAGGTAGCAGTAAGGAGTAGAAATTAGAGTCACTCCTGAGCCTTGCCAGGAAGCATCTTGCAAGAAAAGTTCTTTCTGTACTCATTGGTCACCCATCATTCTCCAAGAAAGAAACTAGATTCTGTTTTCTCATTTAATAATTATGCAACAAATATTTATTAAAGCTTGGTTATTCACCAGGCATTTATCTAGTAATGGAACACAGACATGAATAAATGCAGTTGTTGCTAAATGTGTCTTTAAATAATTATGTTTGGTAAGCAGATAGTGACAATAATGTGATTTGTGCAATAAGAGGGACCAGGGGGGAGGGGCCTGCAATCCCAGCAATTCAGAGAAACCTGTCTCAGAATTAAAAAAAAAAAAACTGATAACGAGGACTAGGAATATAGCCCAGAGCAAAGAACATACACAGTGTGGGAAGGAGAAGACTTTCTCAGGAGAGTATCATATAAATTCTATCATGAACTAGAGTGGGATTTATCTAGAGGAAGCTGGTGTGTACCTCTGTGTGAGTGCGTGTGTGTGCATGCGTGTATGTGTATACTGTGTAAGTCGGGAGTGTGTTAGCCTGAAGGAAGAGGAGCACAAATTCTGGGGTAAAAACCCAGTACTTTCAACAACAAAGGATACAAGCAGAAAGAGGTGTTTTCTCACTGGCATACACAGATATTAGATGAGTTCATTAGATTTTTTAACTTAAGCATTTTAGTTTCTTAAAATCAGATTCCTACATCTGGAGTAATTCAAAGTAATTTATACATGGTAATGTATAATGGAAAAATGAGCATTTTGCCTTAGAAAGGTTTTCCTTTGGTTACTTATTCACAGAGCCATTCAAATGATCACATAATTTCCATCTTTAAAACAGTTTAGAAGTGACTCTGTAGGCTCACAGAAAAAACGATGAAAGTAAATATTTATTGCCACAATTCATTTTCTCTTAAGATTTCAGTCACGCTTTGGATCAAATAGAGCTAAAAGACTTCAGGGATCAAAAGGCTAAATATCATGAAGTTCTCACATAAATTCCAATGCTATCTTTCTTTTTAGAATATATTAAAAGTGTCTTTGGTGACCTATAGGAAATGATTTTATTCTGATGCATTCAATTTGAAATAAAATCTTCCTAATACAACATAGACATTCATAATTCACTTAATGCTTGCCTTATGCATCTGGAAAAGAAAATAAAAAATTAATGCATTGTAATGAAAAGAGTATTTTCTTTTGAAGACCATTTATTCATTTATTAAAAAATTTGTTGTGTGGCTATATTGCTGTAGTGCTAGATACTAAAGAAACAGGCGAATCAAACAGGTGCGATTCCTGTCTCCGTAGGATACATTCTTGTGAAGGAAATGAACAACAATAAATAAGCCATTAATACAGATTTTTTAAATGCTGTGAAACAAGTAAATGGGATTATCTGATGGGGCATCACTTAGGGCTGATATGTTAGGTAGGGAGTAAAGAAAATCTCCATACAACAAGTGATCTTTAAGTGAAGACTTGAATTCTGGCTTTTTGAGTCATTTTCAGGCATGTAGATGGAAGATCATAACTACTATCTGACAGGGCTCTTGAAAACATCAGATGATACCATCAATTTCTGTGCCATGTACTGTGCTTTTGTTAAGTAAATAAATAATAAGTGTTAGCATCAAAATAGTTGCCTGCTCCCCGTGCCTCTTCTTTAGCAGGGGTTGGTGGAGCTTATGAAAGTACCTCTGTACTCTGAAAGGCAGTGTGAAATTTCAAATTCTCCTTCTTCCCAGAGCATTAAAACGCTGAAATCAAATTAATAAATGGTCCAGTGCTTCTTTAAAAATCGCAGCTTAACTTGTAACAGCTCATTTGAGTGCAGGAGCCAGGTGGGGGGCACAGAGGGAGACAGCTGGGGCAGTGGAAGCGAGAGGCAGGCACCCTGTGGCTCTTCTACAGAGATCCCTTCCTCTCCACTTGCCCACTGCATCTTACCCGTGCTGACCAGTGCTCTGGAGCTTATCTGCAGAAACAAATCTCCCAAAGGCAGATGAGAGCAACAGAGAGCTCAGGAGCACATTTAACCCTGGGGTTTCATGCAGTGTGGGCTTTCCCTAGTCTGCTGAGCTTAAAGGTTGAATTAAGTTTTTGAGAAAAGTTGACCCTGATGACTAATATTTTTGACCTTTATGCTCTTTTTGTGCCAACCTCGTCCTTGCTGTTTTATGCATATGGCAAAAACAATAAAACCGGTTAAAATCCACGAAACAGTTTACCTATGATAACATATAGTCTAGTACATTATCCAAGAGGAATCTGATAAGAGTTCCTTAGAGTTTTATTAAAAATAGCCAATATTTTTGAAATAAACAAAATAATACTTTGAGGAACTGAGTGATTTTCTCAAGAACACTCAGGTGTTCAGGGCAGACTTCACAACTTTAGGGAGTTAGATTCCCATTTCTTTTTTTAAATTTTACTGAGAGACAACATATGGACTGTCATGTCACCCTCAAAAGAGGGTGGAAACCAAGTTTGGCCCTGCTGATTGTCTCCTCTAAAGAGGGTGCAGCATGTGACAGGCAGCCTGCGAGACAGGTTATGGTTAATTCTCTGCTAGCTGCTCTTCTACAACATCAATCCTTTCCCTTTGTATCTTGGCTGCTGGGGAGTCCTGAATACATTTTAAATTTCTTCCTGACATAGTTACCACCTCATTTCTTCATGTATTTTCCTCTTTCTTTTTATTGACATTGTCACTTTCCTGTGGGTATTTTGTGGTTACATTGATATTCATGCCTCCAACTGTTTCCCAAACTGTATGCATACTTGCATCTTTGTGGGAAGTCTCCTTTAGTCTAGGAGGGAAGTGGGTAGGGTATAAATCATGAGTCTACCCAACTGCTCAGAGCAATTGAGAAACTTGCAATTCCAGAAAGAGTTATTGGGCATTACAAAGCAAAGCCAAAGTTTTAAAGCACATTAACCTGCATAAAGACACAGATTTAAGTGAGCTTGACTTTTTAGCCATAACTTTACTTAGAGCTTGCTTATGTTACTCAGTTTGTTCATTTTCAGGCCTAAATAAAATTCCAGTCCTTTGTGGGGGCTCCTGTTAATCCAGTAGGGCCACACTGAGACTGAGCTTCTGTTATACAGAGAAAAACATAAGAAAGTTCCACTTATAGAAAACTCAGATGATGCAAGAATAATTCACTTGCCAAAGCCTAACTGCACGGTGTACACATTGTCATTGCTTTGGACTGATACATTTTTTTATGTTTAGGTGAAATATCTCACTGTGTTCTAAGGTAACTATAGCTGTGCACATCAAGAATGATGGTAAAGGTTTCTCTTTTCACATATAAATAGCAAAGATGTTGGGCTCCTTATATTAAAGTGAAGATTTCAAAAGGATTCTTGTATTTTTCTAAGTCTAGGTGTGTGTGTGTGCACACATGCACATGTATTCAGGTGTGTGTTTGTGTATTTGTGATAGTTTTGGAAACTGCACTTGTACTGAATCTTGCCAGTAGGATAATCACTAGAGTAAACCTGCTCCATGGAAAAAAATACATCTTACAGAGCAGGGCTTCCCTAATATTCTGATTCCCAGTAGAGGGTCTCCTTGTTTATTCATTCCCCTCTATTCTAACACAGTCCTACTGTAAATGAGGAGTTAAATGTTAAATGCTCATATTTCTTGTTTGTTATTAATTTAACACACATTGTTGAATGCTCATTTTTAGACAGCATTCTTAAGGTGATACTATAATGCACCATCTACACTGTGACACTGTAACACTTCTGAAAACAGTATTATTAGGACTCAGTCCCTGTGTATCTTGGTTACTTTTCTCTCATTGCTGAGATAAATACCTGATGCTCAAAAGGAAGGAAGGAAGGAAGGAAGGAAGGAAAGGTGTACTTACAGTTTGTGGAGGCTTCAGTCCATAATCACCTGGCTACAAGATGGAATGGCATGGCACTGGGGCAAGAGTTCAAGGTAGCAGTGAGAGCAATGCAGGAGAAAGAAAGAGGAAGACTCTTTTCCTCCCTTATATTGTACACAGACCACCCAAGAGCAGGGTGTAGCACTCATAAAATCTCTGTGCCCTCCTCTTGCACAGGATGAGGATATTTACAAACTAAGGATCCTGGCTCCCTGTTGGGTCTCTCAGTTAAACATCTAAACTTCTCAAGTTGACACAAGGTATCATAACACTGTGTTTTGGGTAAGGTGGTTCAGTCACTCTCATCAGGGTCACACCAACATAAAAGGGAAGAGGCAAAGCCTGTTTGCCTTGGATAAATGTCTCCACATTATGAAGTTGAGTTCTTTCATTTGTACCACAAGAATGAGATATTCAGTTATTTATAATCTCAGAATCCACTTTTCCATGTAAGCATTCTCTCTTAAAAATTTGCTCACTAAAATGATTTTGGAAACTCATGGGATCATTGGGAAAGTTAGGCAACTAGCACCAATGACATTTTCCTGATCTAAGTGAACAAAACCAAAGTTGGGTCCCCGGTGTCACATGGTGAGGACAGAGGTCCTCCCTAACACAGCTGCTTTCAGTGCTGTTCCCAGGAACTGGCACTCTCAATAAGAAACTCCCTCTTTCATTTTTGCTCCAAACTGAATTCCAGTCTATGTGGCTTTTGGTGGCTGGATGATCTGCTCATGTTTGAGTTGGAAAATCAACAAGGAAGAGACTGGATGACTGTTTCATTCATGAAAAAGTGTCCCATTAATGCAAAGATGTTTGTAATTGTTGTGGGGTAGACAGGAATTAAAGGAAATATTCATAAGATAGAATAAGAATGTGTGCATGATCTGTGGCACAGGGGTTACACTTGTGATCCAGTTAAGCAATGGGACAGTCCAAGGTAAATGTTAAAATGCATGATTCATCGCCATTCCCTGTTTTGGAGTAACCTCAGTTGCAGGTAATTCTTTACAGGTCACCTATCATTACTGCATTATTAGTTCAGGGAAGACAAGCAACACAGCTAATAAAATATTCCCACTACTAATTTAATAGTGTGACACACAGAGAGCTTCAGAAAATGTTCATTAAATAGATACAGATGGCTAAATAAGAATATTCTTCCAACTCCCCACTGGGAAGGAAAGAGGTCACCTTCACTGTGAGATGTGAATATTTTATGGATTAAGCATTAGATCAGATTCAGGAACGATGTTTGCACACCCAAAAAACCAGTGCTTGCAGAGGTTGCTCCTAGCCCCATGTATTTCTGCATTCATGCTGTTAGTTTAGGGCCCACTCCCAGAATGAGTTGGGTCACTTCTTAAAATGTGCATGTTAAGAGTCTGAAGCATCATGCCACTTGATGACTAAGGGCTATGCCTGGTTGTTGCAACCTCCACTTTCTCTGTGCACTTCTACCAATTCTGTGTACTCTGACTCTAAGGGAAAAACACATAGACTATGACCCTGTCATTTCGGAGCCATGTGACATGGTCACCCAGTGTATTCTTCCATGGGAAGATAAGGGCACAAAAATGAAGATTAATGCAGGCTCAGTCCTTGGATACTGTAAGTGATCTGAATTTATATCCTTTGTGGAAAATTGAATTAACACTTTCAGCTCTTTTTTCCCCCTGAGAAAACAAAGAGTTTAGGTGACTTGTTCTACTTTATCCTGCTATAAGATCTAAGCCAGAGCACAGTGTGTGTCCTCCAAATACCATTAGAAGATGAGAACCTGGGTAGCATCTGTTCTGTTTATGCTATTGGGTAAATCCACATTTCTGAGTGTGAGGTTAGAGACCCAGCAGTCAGATAGCAGTTCAAGCAAGAACAGGTACCCAAACTGCTCATGAAAGTGAAATAATTTGTAGTCTGTGGTACACTGGCAGAGAAAGTTCCCCAAGTTATTACAGTCCTCTTTAAGAACGCCGAGTATCATTTTCTTGTGACAAGACCCTTAAACAAGATGAATGGAGGAAACTTGTCCTAATTATGGGTGTTGTGCTGCTAAGGTTCCCAGGATTGAGATTTTAGGACCAGCGATAAGTAATTTTTGATAGAGAAAACCACTTTTAGACTAAGAAAACACCTTGAAAGCCTTTTCATTAAAAGTCTCATCTTTGAAGATGTCTCTGGGTACTTATGTGGGTAGGAAAGGAGCCAAAGTGTGAGAGGCAAGTGTGAAGTGAGTGAGGTGAGTGTGTGCCCACATGCAAAGAACATCCAGGGTGTATGTAAAAATATCCATTAAACAAATGGAAGGTGCACATTAACCAGCCCCAGAGAGATGAAGCAAAGACTGGTTCTTGGACCAGCAGCAGCATTAGATAATTACCCAAGATGCACAGCACACCCACCTCTGATCCACAAATGGGTCCACCATTTCTTTCTCCCCAAGAAGAGAATTTCAAGCAGAAAATGCATACATAGTTCTGATATCCTTTTCCATTTCAATTAAGTAGAGCCTATCCTGAAACTGAGATTCAACAAATCTTATTTTCTTTCAGCTCACACGCACTCTGAGTTTGTGCGCCTGTGCTCAAAAGTATACATATCAGCTACTGCAGTTGGAATGAAGACAGAAAACACAAAAAAGAATGCCACGGAGACAAAACTACTTGCAATCAAGGTTCAAGATAGATGTGAGATGTGGTTACTTTGGGGCCATTTATGTTTTATCTTTGCTATGTTACAAAACAGTCACATGGGAATTCAGCCCACTTGGATATGCTTGTTTTCCTAATTAGTGATCTCAGTTAGTAGAGTTCCATTTCCCCAGTTTAAGTGCTGTGCTGTCTTGGAGATTTCCCTGAGCCTCGCTGTCCTGTAGCATAAAGAGCCCCACTAGCGGTTGGTATGGAGAGGTGGGGAGGGAGCTGGAGACACCAACTGTGTTCTACTTGGGAAGCTGATGGGCTCCCAGGCTCACTGGAAAAACAACAGAGCTGTTTTATTTTGCTCTGTTTCTTAGGATCACTAGCTAGGGGGAGGGTGAGGAAAGAGAAACACTAGAACTGGAGAGTGCCCTAACTTCACAATTGACCTAAGTAATATTTAAAGCAAAACTTAAGACAACAGGCTAGCAATGGTCCCACACTGGTCATCTACTTTGTAACTAACACTTTATTAGGATCATGGCCAGGAATACAGTTTGAAGCCAGTCTGGACCACATAGAGAGTTCAGGGCCAGCCTGAACCAAAAAGCAACACCCTGTACCAAAAAGACAAACAAAGAGGAGATCCAAGATGGCCGACTGAGTGGTAGCACAATAGAGAACCTCCCTGAAAAAAAAACAAAACAAAAAAACCAATTCAGATTCTAGAATCTAACAACATGGAGAAAGCCAGAAAAAAGGGGAGGAATTCTCACGACCCAGGAAGAAACTGAGGAAAAAGAAAAAAAAAAAAAAGAAGAAGAAGCATGGACAGAGGGCTGGAGCTGGGCAAGGTCCAGTCGCTGTACCGGGCACGTCTTAAAGTCAGGCAACTCACAATTGAGCTCAAGTTGCGGCCCTTCCGAGAGCAGGTTTTGGTGAGCTGGAGATCCTCAGCTGGAGGAGGCACTGGGGCAAGGAGTGGAAAGAGCGAGTCTAGCTGTGCGAACTTTGATGAGTGAGAACTGGATTCCCCAGAGCTGGATGACCGGTTAGATGACATTTTGGAGTTGGGCAGGACCAGCTTGAATCAAAACCCCAGGCGGCTTTGGTCGATGGCTCCTGGTCCAAAGCAGATTGGTGGGATCTGTTTGGGCTGGGTCAGGCCCCTGGTTGGAATCCAATAGCCGGGACAAGGCTGTCCTGAGCCAGTGACATCCCCAGGGAACACACAAACATGCTGAAGCATCCACTGGGTGACTGACACAGGGGGAGGGGCTGGCTCCCAGGGTGCACCTCACAGATGGGCAGCAGACTGGGGGGGAGGCACTTCTCTAGCCAGTATGCTGCAGAAAAACTGTGGGCAGTGCAAAGGGCCCAGAGACCTCCACCACCCAGTCATCTGAAGGGGGCTGGAAACATGACAAGACAGAGAAACTGCAAAAGACCTCCAACTGCGCTAAAGGAAGGATCTCTTAAAAATAACAAGGAACCAGGAAGCAATGATACAAAGGCTAGAAGATGACAAGAGAATTTATAACCTAAGAGTAAAATATGTGAATGAAGATGCAGCAACAAATACAAATGAAATAAAAAGTCTATTCAAAGAAATAATTAAGGAAAACTTCTCAAACATAGGTAATGGAAGTGAAGTTCAGATAAATGAGGCATACAGAACTCCAGCCAGCTATAGCCAAAACAGATCTACACTCAGACATATAATAATCAGGATCCCAGAAATCCATCACAGGAACCGAATATTAAAACCAGTCAGAGAAAAGAAACAGATTACCTATAAAGGAAAACTCATCAAAATCACAGCAGACTTCTCAATGCAAACTATCAAATCAAGAAGAGCTTGGAGCAAAATATTTCAAGCCCTGAAAGAAAATAACCTTCAACCCAGATTGATGTACCCTGCAAAACTGTCTCTCAAAATTAATGGAGAGACAAGATATTTTCACAACAAAGAGGAACTGGGGGAGTTCATGACCACCAATCCAACCCTGCAAAGAATGTTGAAGGACATTCTAGAGAGAGGAAGAAAATCACCAGGATTCCAGGAACAATGGCAGAAAGGCCTCAAAGAAAGGGGCAGACAGTGGAATGAAGGAGAAAAGTAAACAAACAACAATGACAGAAAAATAGCATAGCAGAGATAAGACAGAGAAGATTGGCTATATTTGTAACTTGAACAACTACTTCTAAGAGGAAAATATGTAATTATCAACTAGTGATTTCTTACTAGTTACTATTTTTGTTTTTTTGTTTTGTTTTTGAAATTTTGTATTATTTCTACCCTCTTTCTGTTTAATTGTTTTCTTTAAATAAAAAAGACAAACCAACAACAATCAAAGCAAAATAAAATGTTGCTTTAATACTCTTTGGATTAACATTCTGAGTTCCTTAGAGGGCTCCATTTGTTCTACACTAATCAGGATTTCTGATATTTAGATCCTAGATTAAATTTTGAACAGCATATATGTTCAAAAACTGAGATTGCACCTCTAGAATTTGCATATTGATAAAGAACTTAAAAACCAAGGAATGGTCAGAGGGAAGAGGTGGGGAGGGGTTCAACAGGGAAGGGAGAGGGCATTTTTTTGAAAGCCTATCAGAATCTCGCAACTTTCTCACAAGTCAGTTATGATGTTCTTCTTCTAGCTAAGGGTGTGGCTCAAGATTTAACCTGGTCTTTGTCATTTAACTGATTTTTAGAGTTGTACTCTTAATTATTATACCTTTAGGATCCCAATGTGTTAAATGAGCACAATAAAATACCCATTTCATAGGTTCATTTGGTGGCTCTCAAATTATATTAAATGCATATAAAGTTCTGAAGCTCAGTTTCTGGTATATACAAGGGGCTATGTAAATATTAGCAGTTAATTTCCTTGTATTTGATGCTATCATTGCATTATTTACTAAGCAACTTCTCCATTACATTACATAGTGTACCACTGTATTAAGTGAATAGCGGTAGGTATTCAAGTCAAATTATGTTACCCATGTTACAAGTTACATATAACCATGTTATATATGTGAATCATATATTTCATTGTCTGCATTTCCTGACAAACTATATGTTCTTCAGAAAAAAAGTGTACACTGTATGCCACTCTTGCAGCTTGACTTTTGCTTGCATTCATTTAATTTGTCTTTTATCCATTTGGTGACATGTTTTCCAAAGAAGTAGTTGGCTTGGTTCTTCCACATTTGTCCTTTTTTTTTTTTTTTTTGATTTTCACTGTGATCTTGTGAGATATAGACTATTATCTACATTTGCCCCTTGAAGAAAGAGGCATTTAGAGAATGTATGAGACTCATCCAGGGTAACTTTCATTTGGATGTAATCTCAAGGTAGGCACCATGATTCAGGCTTGAAACCTCAGCAGCTGGGAGGCTGAGGTGGGTGAGGTCTCACCCCGACTCTCTCTCAAGCAATGAAATAAAAATCTTGAATGCAATCTAACATCTTAATCCAGTTGCAATTTGACATTTTGTTTGGTTTTCATTTTACTGCTAGATCACACTGCCCTCTCAGGAGGTGAACATGCTGAATATATCCATTTATGTTTCAATAAATGATCCTTTCTCTGGTTAGAGACTACACATTATTATTTTTTCTGAGAAGTCATTACTTGTATCTCGATGCCATATTGGATGTTGCCGTACCATCAGCTAGGTTTTGGGATTTCAGCACTTACTGGACACTGTGCAGTCACTCACACAGGTGGCCAAAACACCCTGACCTTCCTGAGGTTACACAATGTGCTTTACCCACATCTGTGCCTCTGTGTCGGATGCAATCAGTGGCACTATGAGACACTCACTTAACATACACTGAATGAAGAGTTTGCCTGTGTGTATATTCATTTGATAAAGAGTGGCAAACCAATCTTCTGGACACAGCCTGAGAATTTATACCACTTCCCCATAAGGACTTCATCTCTTGATTATTAATGAAATTCTGTTCAATTTACCGTATGGTTTATCTTGCAAGGCAAAAAAATCACCTAAAAAGCATGAAACAACATATTAAACATTTTCCTTCAACTTTTATAAACAACTGCTTTTGGGATAGTAACAAAATACCTGATGTCGTATTAGTCTGAGTTTGACATTGCTTGGGAAATTAAACTTGTCTTCTAAAAAGTCTTGCACTCTGTAGATATTTAATAGCTCTTTCTAGGTAGTAGACAAGAGCCATGGGAGGCTTTTAGGTTACATAAATGCATACACCACAGCTCCTTCTGAAGGTCATACATTGGGCAAGACAGGCAGGCAAGTGACAAGTGACTTCTCAGTATAGTTCCTTGGATATATTTTTGGGAAAACTGAGAGAGTGAGGTAACATCAGTTCCATGATTACTTTTTGCCATAGAATTCTTCATTGTAATTATGATTAGTGTTACTGGGCAAAACTATAAAGAAGTCAGTTTACAAAATGTACTGTATAAGAAAGCATGATTCTTGCAGAAGAAATGAGTTTAGTATATTGGAATAAAATTCCCTGATGCTCTAAGCACAATGCAGTTGGAAATAAACTCAGAAGGCAGTTCAGAGGTGCGCCGTGATGCAAAGTTCTATATTGGGTATCCACTCGCATCCTGAGTGAAGTCATTCTCCACTGAACAAATGCACTTTTTGAAAAACGAACTCTCGTTGATGAGGTTGTCTGCAGCTTTTCCCTGGGAGAAATCTGATTTAAACAAATTAAATTTCTTCTACTTTTTAAATTGAACATGCCAGATCCTCAGACCTACCTCTCTTACTCCCAT
The DNA here is from genome assembly GCA_004027455.1 of Hydrochoerus hydrochaeris. Taxonomy (NCBI): domain Eukaryota; kingdom Metazoa; phylum Chordata; class Mammalia; order Rodentia; family Hydrochaeridae; genus Hydrochoerus; species Hydrochoerus hydrochaeris. The sequence continues at coordinate 223,195 of PVLA01000199.1, read as the reverse complement.
GCTGGAGTGAGACTAAGGCCAAACTATAATTGGCAATTAATAACTTCAGATTTTATTATGGAAGTCTTGTTACAAATTCCATCTGCACAGGAGTTTCATAAGAAAAGTGCATGCCTAGGTTTTGTGGTGAGCAAAATCCCTCTCCTCCATTCTCATGCAACTAAGAAGGTCAGAATGACATTGAGACAGGAGGCTTTGCCCCCTGGTGACCTGCCTTGGAACCCGCACAGGACATCTGTGCCCCTGCATGGCATTCCACCCTGCCGGAGGCAGGCGAGAAGTCAGGTCTTTCTGCAACCACATGGTGTAAACTAACAAGGTGGGTCCTCATGCAGAAAGCTCAGGTTTCTTCTGTTCATACTCTTCTAAGGAGTGCTTTTCTTGTACTTATGAAGTCCTCTTATTTCTACACATAAATCAGGACTTTGCATACCAAGAAAGATAATTAGAGAATTGGTATAATGCATGTATACTCAATCTGATTAATAACAGGACACACAAATTAGGATGATTAGTTTTCCCCATGAATTGGCACACACACTACACACACACACACACGCAAAAGCAGTACTAAATTGGGCAAATGTCCAGCAGGGAATGTGCTCTTACACACCTTTTTAGCTAACAACTGGAAATGTGCATCCATAGGTACAAGTGTGTGTGTATCCTTGAACTACAAATTCTATGTCTTGAGGACAAAAACAAGAATATAATTCAGAATGTGAACATAAATGCAAATAAGTGTTTTATTTCTAGAATTTTCACTTATAATAGTTAAAAATCAGGAACTATGACCAATATAGCTCAGTAGCACAAGCATCTGTCCTCCAAGCACAAGGTCCTGAGTTTGATTTCTGGTACAACGACAACAGCAAAAAATCATGAACTAAGTAACACTAAAGAATCAGAAGTATTAAATGTTTTTCTGTGTAAAATAGAAGGCTCCGTAGCCATTACAGTGATATTGTGGCAGCACTTTGGGAGGCTGAGGAAGGAGGATTGAAAGTTTGAGACCAAACCTAGGCAATTCAGCAGCTTAGTGAGACCCTGTCTTCAACACTGAACCAAACCCAACCCAACCAAAACAAAACCAAATGTCTTTAAAAAGGGAACTCTTAGGACATGTAGCTCTAGGTTGCATCCCTAGTAACACAAAAAGAAAAAGTCATAAATGAAAATTTACCAACAATCAGCAGAAACAATTCAATAGTTTTTTTTTTTTGCTTTTTGTTTGTTTTTGGTGAATCACTCCCTTTTTATATGCTTTCAGTATTTTGCAATGAAAAAAAATCTGCTTTTTAACAACAAATATTGAATGTATATATAAAAGGCAAAATATTCCCTAAACATCTCCCATCATCAACAGCAATCACAGTTTATAAAAACAACTCAGCTTGAAAGACCTGAATGAACGTTTCTCTAGTTCAGCTCCAAAAGCTTAAAGACATAGAATCATGCCAGAACTTTGGGTGGTGGTTGTAAGGATGTTAGTTCTTCCTGAATTAATACCCAAATTATCAAGCATTCAGCAAGATGTGGTCAGCATTTCTGCAGATCAGCAGGGCTATGATTGTAGCCTTGAAAATATAAATTGCCTGTGAAGGTTTCCCCACCATGGGAAAATAGAAGAATTAAACCTCTGCTTTTTAAAGCGAAGAAGCAAGGGGTGAGATGGACTAACTCTTTATTTAGCATCACTGGGGACATAAAACTGTAATACTGGCTCAGTGATAGCCATGCACGAGAGGAATGAGCAGACATATTGATGGAATAGAATGGGGATGTGGATACTTCAGCCACAGTTCCATAGCTGCGGAGGGTCAGTAACACTGATCGATTTGGAGTATGGTTCCTCCTGTTGTTTTCATCACAACGCCGTCCTCTTTGAGGCCCTAATGATCTCTCTCTCTCTGCATATGACAGTTCATTCCATGTAGTAATTTCCAGCTGTTGCGAGATACGCATTGGAACAAAACTCTCTGGCACCTGAGTTTTTTGAGAAGTGCTTTGATGCTGACTGTTCACTGAGTAGGAATCTAATGCTATAATGTGAGATTAGTGGAAGAAGAAGTTGCCTTGGGAGAAATGATAGTTTAGTAAAATTTCAAATGATGAATAACAGTAGTTATCTGAGAATCTGTCTTAGTTACTTTTTACTCATTGTTGAGACAAAATGCCTGATGCCCAAAGTTAGGGAAAGAAAGGTTTTTTTTTTTATAGTTCTTGGAGGTTTCAGTCCATACTCAGTTGGCTCTGAGGCAGCATGGCATGGTAGGGCAGCCCTTCCCAGTTGCTGAAAACAGCAAGGTTAAACCCTCAAGAGAGACACACCTTCTTCCTGACATGACATCATATGCTGGCTCCACCGCTAGGCGGGTGTAGCACTTACACCACCAATCCAAGCGCTAGACAATGAACCAATTAGAAATGCTAGATTTGGTCGAGTCCATAATTCATGAGGCTTGGGGGCCACTGACATAAACTATAACAGAATCTGTATTTAAAAAATCTGTGAATTTTTGCAATCATGATTATAGGGAAGGCTGGAATACTTTCAGTGTTTCCATATCTTGTAACTTGCTGAATATTAAGTTAGTAGGAACAGAGAATAGCTTGCTGAGCAAAAATACGAATACTGAAGACTTTAAAATCATTTAAAACTCTTCAATTTCCTCAAGAGTAAAACTTTGAAAAATTAAGACAAAAAGAAAACTCTCAGAGATATTAAGTGGATGCTTGCTCACTTTTTAAGTGGAATGGCTCTTTGCAATGCAAATGATATTTTATGGGAGTGCAAATGAATAAAATTACTATAAAGAACCAAGTCCTATTTAAACAGGCTGATGAAAAGACTTCACAAAAGAAACCATCTCTTTTTCATGTAATCAAAGATATAAGTTTAAAGATTGAATCTGCTCTCTGTTTAAATTGATAAAATGAACAACATCACAACAACAAAGAAAATAAGATTAAACATTAAATCTAGTAAACAGAGTTGAGAAACTTCTTACATGTTGATGGTATAATTATAAATTAGGAGAAATTTTTAGAAACACAATGTGGATTGAGATTTTTAACACACGACTTTGCCTTTCAGCTAATTTCCAGTAGCTTATTTTAAAAGGATGATTAGAGTCATAATAAAAATTATGTGCAAATATCTCTCATTACTACCATATGTATAGTAATAAAAATCTAGAAGCAACCATGTCATCTAAGTTATGAAGTTTGATTAAATAAATTTTGGTGTAGTATAAAGGCAAATTGTATAGTCATTAAAATAATGTTTCAAGCATTATTCAAATACATGCAAAGTATTTATAATATATTGCTAATTATAAAAGAAGAAGGATAGCAAACTAAATATAGATATACAACGTGGTTTCATTTTTTACATAAATGCATGCATATGTGTGCAAAAACCACTTTTCTAAAACCTCAGAGATATTAGGTGGATGCTTGCTCACTTAATATCACAAGCCAAGCTGAGCAAAACTCCTAGCCTTTCATTTTCTTTCATCCACCTGTAGTTCATTTTCCGATAAAGGCAGAGTGAAGGGTAGAATTGTATTTTCTGTCCTTTAGATAGCTCATTGTACTAACATCTTTGATCTGTGTCTGTGCCCAAATCTGACATATTTGTTCTTTCCGATGGCTTTTTATTTGTTGTTTCTAATATTTATTTTCAGTTTCTACTTTCACTAGTATATATTTGTGATGCATGGCTTTTAGATTCATCTTGGGGAATTGGTAACACAAGCACATCTTCTGGCAATCAGTGTTACTCCCCCTTTCTTCACTCCTCTCCCTGTTTCTCACCCACACAGCACCTTTCCATCTCCACAAAGACTACCTCTGTTTCCTATCATGATGCTCACACCTAGAATCCCAGCTCTCAGCAGGCTGAGGCAGGAGGATCACAAGTTAGAGGCTACTACTTCCGGGTCTTACTTCCATGGGTCACTTTCAGAATCTTAATTATGCTTCACGAGTTAATCCGTCTCTCCCCAATCCCCCACAACTGCTCTGAATTAATGATATTGTGTACAATTCTGACTGGGAAACTTTTTCCACCTGTTTTCTGCAAAAGTGTCAAATCTATTCTTACCATTACTTTATAGGCTATTTCTGCTAGCATTTCTAGTCAGGTAAGAATTCCTGTTAGAATTTTGCACACAGTTGCACTGAGTGTGTAGAATGATGTGGAGGATGTGGTACAACTGCAAGAATTGATATTTCATCATGACAGCTTGCATTTCATACATCCATCCTGGTGCCAACACGCTTCATTTCCTTAATGGTTCTTTATTGTGTCTTTGGTATAATTTCACTATTTTTCCATATGCTTCTTCCTTGGATCTATTGATTGCTTTTTTGTGCATGTTCTTTGTTCTTTTAAAGTAATCACTTCTTTGAAAATACTGATCATAGAGATGCCAACGTAACTCCTATTTCTAAGCTGAAAGCACAAAGTCAATGTCACGGCTGTATATTTGTTTTAGTTGTGGTCCTTAGTGTAAAATTCACCTTTAAATATTTTTCCCCAAAATAAAACTTGCACATTGTATATGAATTTATGAATGTTCCCCTTATGCAAGTATATTCTGTGCCCAATAAATCATTGAAAAAATTGAATTCAACACAATAATCAGTGTTGGGCTTTAATTGTTGTTACTTTAATTTTCTAGTTTCCACTGTGTTCCAAAAATATTTTGAAGCATGACCAAGAAAAAGAAAATCCACCTATAATTATAAAAGAATATGCCAAACGTATGAAAACTTCAGATCTATTGGAATACAATATCAGTAAAAATTTGTAAGTATAAATACTTGTAATTTAAATCATATAAATAATAATGTTTATATGATAATTTTATCCTGTTTTCAAAAATGTACATTTAATTTTATCAATATTTGTTACTTTTGTGCTTGAAAAGATGCCAAGTGTGGGGGCACATGCTTGTAATCCCAGCATTTGGGAAGCCAAGGCAGGAAGATTGTTGAGAGTTCAAGATAGGTCTGAACTTCATTGTGAGACTCTTGTCTAGAAAAAAAAAATAACTGAAGCATGACAGTTACACAAATTTAGAGGAGTACATGAGGTGTGTATATATATATATATATATATATATATATATATATATATATAATGCTATATATATATAGCATTTTAATGCTCAAATCTTGGAAAACATAAGTATATCCTCAAATGTTTATCATTTCTTTGAATAATTTCAGTTTTCTTAATTTTAAACATGTGCAATGCACTGTATGACCTATGGTGCCCTTACAGTGTAAAATGACTGGTTTCTTTCTCTTTTCTTGCTACAGTGACATACTGTCTCTGAAGTGACACATACCTGTCCATCCCTCTCCCATTCCATTCTCAGCTTCCGTGAGACCAACATTATAGATGCCATGTGTGAAGGCGAATATGAGGTCATTGTCACATCTGCCTAAGGACTTTCACTCCTGTCCAGGTTGGTGCCAATGATGGGCTTCTCTATTCCTTGGAAACTACCAAATAGATTCCATTTTCTGTGCACCACAGTTTCCCTAACCAATCAAGTACTGATGGACATCTTAGTATAATTAATCGGTTATTGGTGTCATGGTTACATTGGCTTTGGGAGTTCAGGTGTCTCTTAGATATACTGATCACTTTACCTGTTTGTATATACCCAGCAGTGTAAGTGGAATTGAGGTAACATTGTATCGTGGTTTTCATTTGAGTTTCCCTGGTGATTAGCGGTATTGAGCACATTTTTATATGCTTACTGGACATTTGTATGATTTCTTTTGAGAAATCTTAATTTAGATATTACCCTTCTAAAACTGAAATACTTCATATTTGCTACTGAGTTTAGTTCCTTTTATATTCTGTATATTAAACTGTCAAAGTATAAGTTTAAATATTTGTTCCATTTTGTAAGATATGTCTTCATTCTGATATTGTTTCCCATAATATACAGAAACTGTTAGTCTAATATGATACCATTTTTCTACTGAGGCTGCTGCATCCTGTGCTTTTTAAGTTCTTATCCAAAAAATCTTTGGTCACTCCAACATCCTGGTACTTATTTTATGTTTTTTTTCTAGGGGTCTCGTAGTTTCTGGGCTTACATTTAGGGACTTAAACCTGTTTCAGTTGTTATTCATAACTTGTGAAAGACAAGAATCTAATTTTCATTTTTGTTTATGCCAACACTAAAACTTCTCAGCACCATTTATTCAGAATATTGTTGTTATTTCAATATCTATTTTTAGCAACTTTGCCAAGGATCAGTTGGCTGTAGAGATGGGTCCATTTCTAAATTCCGTATTCTGTTCTACTGATCTATGCATTTATGCCATTACTATGCTATTTTAATTACTGCAACTTTTAGTATAGTGAAGTAGTGTAATGCTCCCTGATTTTTACGTTTATTTCCCCCCAAAGTCACTATGCCTATTTGGGTTTTTATGTGGTTCTCAAATCCTAATATTGTTTTTGTAATTCCTGCATAGAGTATTACTGATACTTGGATATGGATTGCATTGCATCTGTAGATACTTTTGGTAGAATGAACATTTTAACAGTATTAATGCAATTAATTCATGGGCCTGACATCTTTTATTTGTTCTTCAACCCTTCTTTAATTTTTATGGTAAATGTTTTATAGCTTTTATTGTAATAGTCTTTTCTTTGATTGAATATGTTACAATGTATATTTTTGTAGCTACTGGAAATGAGTTTCTTTTTAAGAACAGAATTTATTGAGACAAAGCTTCTATCTGAGAAAGGCAGAAGGGATCATGAATGAGTTGCCAAAGACTGTTTTAGGAAATTTTATTGAATAAAAACACAAAGTGAGTCACGTCAAACATGGAAGAAAAATGGGAATTCTCAAGGTGGGCATAAGATGGGACAGAACTATGGTCAACCAATACGATTAATTGCTCAGGTTAAATTGATTAAATTGGGAACAAATGGGGAAGTGAGTCATGTAGCAAGTGGGCATGTTTAAAGAGCAGTGACTCTTCTTGTAAGAGGTGGGGATGGTGACTCCTGGTTTTCTCAGGGTGATAGAGACCTATTTAGAATATCAATTCCTGATGCTTATCCTTAGGAAGTATGTGGATATGTTTGACTTATCTTTTGTCTTGAAGTCTGGTCCACAGTGGAGGTGTCTGTCTCCCCCACAGGTACAAGGCATCTGGTCTTCTGCTCTGGATCCTTTACGGGTCCAGCCCTCTCTGTCTATAATATTTCCATCTAACTCAATTGCTTGTAGCAATCCTCCCTCTGAAGAAGTAACTGCTGTGAGGGAGTAATGGGCCATCACTGATCTGGTTTCTTTAGGCTAAAGGGGCTCATAATTGTTGATTGGCAGTCAGGAGTCTCTGCAAGGGTCTATCTAAAGACTCTAAATAGACACCAGGTGTTTCTATCTTGGGTAGTTGTACAACTTTAAGTCTGGAGGAGACAAAGGCAAAGAAACAATTAAGTGTGCATGGAACAAATAATAGAATCAACAGGGTTATTATAAGTACAGTTAACAAACATTTCCACCAAGAGGAGATAGAAATGGTTTTCCATAAGGAGGATAAGAATAAGGTCCAGGGAATTTTAGGATCTGAATCATCATTGAATTGTTGTCTAATATCTTGAGTAGCTGTTGAGATATTAACTGCAGGATCAGGAATGTACACAAACACTCAGTTTTTACAACTGCACAAGTAGCCACCTGTGATGCTGTTAGAATGCCTAATGCCATCTGATTTTGGAGGATGGCCTGCCTCGTTAATTTTACTTCTTTAAGAAAGAGAGACCAGCTTCAGTGTCATTTAAGGCCTTCTGGGTATAGTTAGTTAAGTTTTCAATATGTGTCATATAACCTTTTCTCTGGACAAGATCTGGTAGATTCCAGTAAAACTAATCTAAAAGGAATTTACTAGATTTGTTTTTGGTTTCATCTGTATGATGCCTTGAGGTTTGACACCTTTTAGGCAACAACAGATTTTAATCAAAGCCTGTATAATCAAAGCATGAGCAAGCAGTAAAAGTGACAGGTAAGTTTGGAATCCTTAGAAATTGTTCTAAGGATAGCAATTGAAACTCATTGGCTTTTAGGTTCCTTTGTTGGTGGAGTCTGACATTTTGTTAGAAATCCCTCTAGCTTTAGTTATAATTATCTCTATTTTTTTTTTTTTTGTACCAGGGATCGAACTCATAACCTTGAGCTGCCAGGCAGGGGCTTATGCCGCTGAGCTAAATCCCCAGCCCTAAATTTTTGATAACGTATGGGAATACATTATTTTGACCACTGAAAAACACTCTTCAGTTTTTATATATGAGCAACAGTAGGTACTATCTATCTATTACAGTATTTAATCAGGATAAAATCTCTAGGATTGAAATTGGGCTTTTAGGCATAACTGAAATGAATGGGTAAAGAGAAATTGATCCCAATTAGGGATTAAGCAAGGTATTATTTGGTGATTGTTTATAGAGATAGGATACCTGGAAATCTAGATTTGGAAAAGATCAAAGAGATATCCCAATGTCAGGCAATAGGCTGTTGTTTACCTCTCATCATGATTACTAAGAGCTTCTCCTAGCGATAACAGGTAGAGATGACAGTCTGACCAGAAGGAGAAGGCCAGTGTCCTGAGGCCCTTCAGTCCTGCTGGACAAGCTCATAGGATGGGTCTGAACTCTGGGGCCTTGGCCTCAGAGGGCAGTCTGACCTCCAGTAGTCTCCTTTGCAGTCAGGGCATGGCCTGGAGGGCCTCCTAAGGCAATCTTTCTTAAGGTGGCCTGCATTGTGGCAGTAATAGCAGGTTAATGTATTCATGTAGCTCTTCTTGGAGACCAAGAATGAGACTTAAGGTCTATTTCTTTTAAGGTTGCAACAAGGGCAGCTACTTTTGGTCTGTTTCTGCTGTTTGGCTTTGTCTCAGTACTGATTATAGAATATAAAAGAGGCAGTTTTTATTAAAGTTTCAAGTGAACTACCTGAAGCAACTTTTTTTGTAATATTGGGAGTTGACTGGGTAAAATTTGTCCTTTTATTGAATCAGGATCTATGGACATATGTTTTACTAGTGCCTCTAATAAATGGTCTAAGGAGGATTTTTATTTTTCTCCTGAATAATAATTGACAATCTAAAATAAATAGAAGGCTTGGTTTTTGTTCTTCTTAGATCTTTAAGAATACACACTTGAAAATGTCTCCTGCTGCAATCTCCTGTCTTGCTGTCAGGCCAGTAGGGATCTTGGATAGGAACTGTTTGTGCTTCAGTGGGAATGGGTGGTTCCCCTGGATGTTGATCTTCTGGTTGTCTAAAACTAACAATATGATATTCGTCTCCAAATGCAATAGCAACTTGTAATGCTGCTTGTCTCTCACTAGCAGTCAATGCTGAAGATGAACATTACATATTTCCAGCCTAGCTTATAGGTCTGAGTAAATCCTCTAAAGACATCAATGTAATTATCAGGGTCATTTGAAAGTTTTCCAAGTTCTTGCTTAATTTTCTTTAAGTCACTGAGAGAAAGAGACCTATGCATGGTAATAGTCTCATGGTTATAATTATAATTTACACATAAATAAGAATTATTCCTCAATGTAAAAGTTAAGCTTGAATATAAAGCACTTCTGACCATTTTCCTTTTTTATAGTATGATTTTAGTTATAAAAACACATCATAATTAATACTTCCCTCTGCATTCTGTTTTGGCTCTAGGGAGTAGGTAGACCACACACAAGTGCAGAGAAATATCAAATGACTCTTTTCAACATGGAAGGGTTGAACATCTTTCAGTGCTTAAGAATGCATTCCAAAAGAGTATGGGGCTTTGGCCATACCTGTAACATAAAAAGCAATGCACATAAAGGTGTGAGATTTTGACACTGAGCCACCTATCTATGCAAAAAATAAATAATTGGGTGTCACTTTCTTATTTTTATTTAATAATGCCCTCAAGGTACCCCTCAGTTTGATTCCACTCCAAGGCAGATGGGCAAAATTCAGTCAGTCTATCCACCCTCAAACTGGCGTGCAATCTCATCTTCCCAGGGAACTCATGATCTTTGTTTTCATAAGCCTAGTTGTGGCAGGAATGTTTAAAAAAAGAAGTAATAAATTTAAAATAAAATATTGTTTTTTATTTACTGTAAAAAAATGAGTGACAGCACTCTAGCTGTGCTGTGAAGGAGACCCCTCCAGAGATAAAGACAACACATAAACTTGAAGACCTTGGGCAAAGTCTCCCAGGCAATTGTGCATTGTATCAAATCACCTAGGCAGTCATTCCTAGCAGTGGGACATGGCTATGCTTTATTTGAAGCTCACATACTTATCATCTACCAATTACAATTTACATGTTAGTAAAAACACAGCAGTTTTTAATGAATGCAGAAAATGCTGACTAAAATTTCTTTTTCTTTTTTTCCCCTTAGTTAACATATGTAAGGCACAAATGTAATCATTTGCGACTAGTTTCTTTGAAATGTAAACAGTGGTTGCAGAATGCCTCAGCCTAATTTCTGAAAGGAGAATTAGTTTAATTGCCTGAAAAATTTAGGGAACATTGTTAGTTTACTAGCAGAGAGCTATAAAGTACATAGGTTAGTGGACATTTTTGGTGATCATGAGTAAGTTTCCACTGAGGAACATTTGGGTGTCCACCAGAGAGATGCCCTGGCCATGAATTCTCAGTTGTTCTGTTTTTATTGGCTCAGACAGCCAGAGGTCAGTCTTCAGAAAAGAATCCAGCTGTCTGTCTGGTCAACATTCCACTGACCATTGGCTTCAATGGGGATTCACCAAAGAGATTCTGGGGAAAACTGTCCTCTGCTTTGAAGAGTGGAAGCTGCTATAGGAGTGATTAATTAGCTGGCAGAGTAACCACTGTCTGTCAAAGTTCTGTAAGGGATAGTTAAAAGCCTGAGAAAGATCATTATCTAGTGTTTTATAAGGTTGCACTAAAGGTTTTAAAGCTCATAACTTATTATCCAAGTGTTTTCTTATAGATATAAATGAAAGATTGGAAACCTTCCTTTAGTCTAAATGTATTTGTGTTGCTTTTGGAAATAGCTCCTTCTGGTTTCACCCAGAAATCAGTTTTTTCCACTGTGTTTCAGGTTCAATCTCCAGAAAGAGACTTGCGCAGAGCACTAAAATGGGACATGGCTTTTAGGTGTGTTCTCCTGGAAGGGCGAAATTCCAGCATCTCATCTGACTCAGTGACAGGATATGTGTCCCTCATCTGAGATGACTTCCCTGTCTTTGGCATTAATATACACTCATTTTCTATGGATTTAACTTGGTAGGAAGAAAAGACTGGAACAGTCTAGAGTTCTTTCTAATATTATATGCCTCTAAGAAGGAAAGTACAAAGTGGGGAAAAAGATTAGAAGTAAAGCTAAAGAAAAGAAATTGAAATAGGACAAACTTGATATTTCCTTAGAGCGCAGAGGAGGGTCAGAGCCAGTCTGTCCCAGTGAAACCTGTCCTCCCAAGTCTCAAGGCCAGTGCTGTTCAGATGGTGGAAGGAGTCCTAGGTTTCATAGGTATGTATATTTTCTAAGTCTGAGCTAGATTTTATTTAAGAAGAACCATTTTACAGAAGTTTATAGTAAAGTCTACCAGGGATATACTAATGTTACTCTGATTAGCGCAATTGTCTAGAGTCAAGCAAGGAACACCAGTAAATTTAGTAACTACAATGTACAAGAATAAAACCTTATTAAATTCTCATATTTTAACTTAGATACAGCATCATTTTAACAAAATTATAACAGACAAAGCATAAGCAGTTATGAGCAATGGGCAGAGACATAGCAAAATTTGAAGCATAAACATTTGTTACCTACATGAGTCCCAGTCCAGAGTCTATGAAACAAAAGCAAACTTTTACCTCCATCTAGTGATCTTGTTGGAAGATCTGCAAGTGATATAGGGGAATGAAACTCCAACCCACTAGATGTACTGTATGAGTCTGTGTTCTCTAAAATCAAAGAATGAGTTTTAGGAACAACAGAGGTTAAGGGCAAAATATATTTATTGAGAGAAAGAAAGCTTCTGTCTGAGAGAAAGATGGAAGGATTTCTGAATGGGTTACTTTGGGAATGAGATTTTTTTTTTCTGTATTTTTTTTCAGATAACTCACTTTGGTATCTAGCAATGCTACTGATTTTTGTATATTGGTTTTAGTTTTATATTGTGCAACCTTGCTGAATTTATTCTTCTTGTCTTAATGGTTTTTGGTGGAGTCTTTGGAGTTTTCCGTATAGTGACAATTTGACTTCCTAATTTCTCTTTTCTGACTGCTCCAGCTAAGATTTTCTGTAATGTGTTGAATAAAAGTGATGAAATTAGGTGTCTTTATCTTGTTCCATATCTTCCTCAGCATGATATGAGTTTGTTATATGTGGCATCATTGTTTGGGTATATTCTTTCTATACCTAATTTGTTCAGGATGATCTTATACAAAGTGATGTTAAATACTTTCAAAGTTTTCTGAATTTACTGAGATTATTGTATTTTAGTGCTTTACTTTGTTGGTAGTAGTGCACCAAATTTATTTATTTGTAGGTTTTGGAGGATTGCAAGTTCACAGTGGTTAAATTTGCATTCTTCCTTAAGGGATAAACTGAGATTTGGAATTATTGTTATTATTCAGTTGAGGTTTCCCATTACCTCTTTAAGGGTGGGCCATCCTCTCCCACCCACTAAGACTAAGACTAGAACTAAGACTAAGAATAAGACCACTAAGGTGAAAACCACTCCAAGGCGCTATCCTTCTTAGCATAAGACCGCCTCTACCATCTGACTCATCAGATAATCCCCTCTGGAAGTCCCCTCCCCAACAGTAAATGCTGAGGTTCTGGCTGTCGCATGGCCCTTTTGTTCCCTGTGAACAACTGGTCACCCAGGATCCCCATGTGCTGCCATTTTGTCTCTTGATTTCTTTCTTTCTCTCTTGTTTTGTGCTGTAACAACTGGCAGGAGATTGGAGGGTCACTGCAGGGCTTCCAAGTAGTAGACACAGAACCACTTTGAACCTCACTTAATCATGATGAGCAGCTTTTTAAAATGTGCTGTTAAACTTTGTTTCCTAGTATCTTATGAGGGCTTTTTCATCTGTATTAGTCAAGGGTATTGATCTGTATCTCTCCTGTTCTCCCATTCCCTCTCCCTTTCTACTTCCCCTTCCCCTTCCTCTTGTCCTTCTCCTTCCCTGCCTTCTTCATCTTCTCCCTCTCTCTCTTTTTCTCTGCCTGCCCTTCCCTCCCTCTGTCCTTCCCCCTTCCTCTCTTCCTCTTCCTCTTTCATCTCCTTCTCTGTCTCTGTCTCTGTTTTTCTCCACCCCCCCCACCCCCATTGTGGTTTCAAGCTAGTGCTGGCTACATAGAATAGTTCAGAACAATTTTCTTTTCATTAAAACTTACCATAATTTAGGATGCATTTGTATCATTTCTTCTTTAAATGCTTAGTAGAATTTGCCAATGAAGAAATCTAGTTATATGTTTTATATGGCAAGGAAAGTTTTATTATCGAGCAAACACTGTTGCTTAACATTTGTCTGTTTATGTCTTTTATTTATCCATGTTTTTATATTGGTAAGATGAGTGTAAATGAACTTGTCAACTTCTTCTGGGATTTCAAACTTGTTGATATAGAGTTCACTGTTTGTGAAAACCCTGTTATGACCCTTTGTATTTCTATGGGTTCAGCTCTAATGGATCCCTTGCTATATCTGACTATGTGTTTAGTTTTGTTTGATTTCTTAGCATCACTGAAGTTTTTCTAGGTTTATCTTTTAGAAGAATAATCTCTTGGTTTTGTTGATTTTTTTGTATTTACTTTTAGTATCTAATTTATTTTGCTTTAATTATTATTATTATTGGGTTCAGTTTATTTTTTTGTTTCTTGAGTTTTAGAAATACATTCTCAATATGAGGTTTTCTTGTTTTGCTTTTGTTTTATGTAGATGTTGATTTTTGTAAGCTTCTCTCTTAGTATGGCTTGTGCTGAATTCAACAAGTTTTGTTATGTATATTGTACATTTTTTATTTGCTTGGAAATTTTTTTTAATCCCTAAAATTTTCCTTGTTCTGTATTTACTTAGTATAATGTTTAATTTTATGTACTTGAATCATTTTCAAGTTTTTCTTCTTGGTAATTTCTAGTTTTATTTTATTATAGTTATAAAAATATTCAATATGTTTCAGTTTTTCTATAAAATTAATTAAGGTTCATTACACGGCTAGCTGTATCTACTATCCTGGAGAGTGGTCTTGTGCTTAAAGAAGGATGTATGCTCCTTAGCTGTTGGGCGGAATGTGCTGTAGATACATTTCAATCTGAATGGCTGTGCCTTTGGAGACATAGTGGCCAAAATTCCTTGCCCCAGTGAATGTCCCAAGTCTTTTTCTGTTTCTTCTAATAATTTTGTAGTTTTGCATCCATTCTGGTTTAGATCTAAGAGATCCTCCAAAAGCTCCATGTGTTTGGAAGGTGATTGGAGTACAGGGTCACTATATTCATCATGGATTGGTCCACCTGGACGTTCACAGCTGACTTGTGGCTGGAAAGAAGTTTTGTTAAAGGTTCTCACCGAGGGCATTGACCTGAAAGGACGTGTTTCCCTCCCTGGTTCCTCCCCTGTCTCTCTGCTTCCTGGCTGCCATGGTTTGAGCACCACACTCCTGTGTTACCTTGTTTTTGCATGGAGGTAGGCACCTATGGGCTAAAACCATGAACAAAAGTACACCTCCCCTCTTTTAAATGGTGGGTGGAGCGTATAGTGTTTCAGCAGTGAAAAACTTGCAAAGGTGAGATCTTATATTGAAGTCAAGAATTTGAGGATTGGGAGATAGAGAGAAGTTAAAGAGGTACAGGTAAAAAGGAAAAATAACTTTCAAGATTGTGTAGCATAGTAGGGTAATTGGTTTATAAAAATTAATTTTATAATTCAAATTAGTTAGTGCAAAGTATTTTGAATATTCCCAATATGTAAAATAATAAAAGTTTGAGGTAGTGAATATACCAACTGTCCTGATCTGATCCTCATACACTGTGTAGCTATATTGAAATGCCATACTATGTACATCTACTGTACCATTATTATGTGCTAATTAAAAACAAAACTTAAACATAAGCATATATGTCCATACACCTCGAGAGGCAAGTGAGATACATTTTATCTGGCTTGGGTATTCAGTTAGGACTCAAATCACTTGAGGCAAGTTTTGGAATTTCTATCCATAGTTACCTATATATAAGCTTCATATTATCTCAATCAAAAGCTTGTGTTTTTCTATCATGTAGTGATTACTAGACTTTGAATAAAACACAGAAGCATCTGACGCTATTATTCATGCTCTGTATGTTCCTTCTACTACACCAGTATTCTCAACTATAAAAGACAATTATAAATGTGTCTGAGAGTGGCTGAAAATGTCTGTAGTTTTTTTCTCTCATGTTACTCCATTGACTCAGATGTTCTTTCACCTTGGACATCGTCCCTAAGAGTTGGGTATAATAATATACTTATGTACTACATTATTCTTTCCTTGATTTCTTTCCACTTAACTATCCTTTCTTATAATTCTCTTACCATTTGAACTATAATTATTTGATTGTTTCTTGTGTGGTAAGAATTTGTTAAACATTTGTTGAATGAATGATGGAATACATGAATAAATATTTTCCTTTTAAATGAGATAAGTCAAGAAATGCTTACATTAATATGTAAGTATATATTAATATCTGTGAGTACTGTAAGACTTTACCTTTTATAACATTATAAAAGTTTATATATTTATACTTTTTATAAGCAGTTAAGAATTTTGTTTTGTCTGTTTTACTTCTAAAGTACCACTTCTTTTAAATGAATACATCATGTTTTGATGTAGCTATTAGAGAATTAAAAATCATTTATGTTTTCTTGGTACTATACAAGATTTTATGACATCCATATGCAGTAGAATTTTTATTAAGCTTTATTTTTGTCTCCACAGTTTTCTCCTTCACTTTATTACCCTTAAATAATTATATTTCTTTTGTTATATTTCTATATACCATCTAAATTTCAAAACCAGGACATAACAACCCACAAAGATCTATATATAATTATCATAGTGCCAATAAGTTAAGTGCATATGCAATGCCTATTATTTGTAACTTGTAACTCTGACACAACTCTGTGTTATTTTAATGGAGATAATATATAGCCCAAACCTATACTGAACTGTTGCAGGCAACCAGAGTTAATTCAGTGAATAGTGTTGTGGATGGATAAACTTTTTCAAAGCATTCTGACTTATGAAATAGAAGTTTTACAAGTGCAGCCTTCCCACTTCCCCACCTCTCTTAGTATTACTTTCTTCTTAACAGAAGGATCATAACTCAGGGTAATATGACCTCTTCCAGTGCATGTGCTTTGTTAATATTGTACCCTTCATGGCTCTATTCAAACTGTAGATGGAGATTTCCTCTGTTGTCCAGGATACACTTTTAAATGAATCAAATTCACAAGCAAACCAGACAATACTCTAATTTTCCCCAGTTCTTTTAGAACTTAAGGACTAAAGAATTCATTTCAGTTGATAACTTTACAAAGTAAACCTTGTAATATAATAATGAAGTGACACTGTAACCCCCAAATCCTTCTATCATAAAGTCAAGCATTGACTCTGATGCTGTGGTAAGTACAGTAATCCCATCTTGGATGCTGATCTCACTGTGCTTTAAAGTATAACTTTTCACGGGCGGTGGTAGGGGATTCTGTTTAGTAGGATGGATATTTAAGAAAATGTTTTATGGATACACAGAGTATGTGATTTTGTTCAGTGGAAAAGACACGATAATAAAATATTTCAGTAGACATATATTGGAGAGGTGTTTATTATTTGTGGGAAAACAGGAAGAAAACTGAAATCTAGAAAAAACATAGTCACATGACATATTAAGGACACATTTTCAGTGCAGCATTTTAGTATATTAAGCCTTCCTACAAGTTATTATTAACAATGTTGTGAGAGTGGATTTATTCATTCATTTTGAACAGATAATTGCTGAAAATCTATGAATTTCCTGCTGGAGTCAGACCCTGCAGAAGACAAAGACCTCAATTACATCTGGGCTCCAGTAGCTCTCTCCCATATAATCTGTATATGTCTTTCTGCAACTGAAGGCACATTTTTATAATACATTTTTAATTTCCATCAAATATTAATGTTTTTTCAAACAGAATCATATGTAAGTCAACAGAACATTAGAAATATCTATGTAAATTTTGCAATTCTCTTTAAGATGCAGGCATTTTTATGCTTGTTATTGAACTGAAGTGTGTGTGGGATTGTAGGGAAGAGAACAAGGTGGATTTGATATCTATTAGTTTACAGTGTCCCACCACAATAGTTAATTGTACTAACTTGCATTCACACATTATTTTCACTGGACAATTTTATTTCTTTTCTTTTTTTAAAAATTTATTTAAAGAGAAACAAAAGCATGTAAAGGGTAGAGGTAATACAGAATTCAAAAAAAAAAGATAAACAATAAGAAATCACTAGTTAATAAATTACATATTGTCCTCTTAGAAATAGTTATTCAAGTTACAAAATTAAAGCATACAAAGTATACAGTCAAACAGTGAGAGTGTAGACAGCTACGCATGCATGAATCTCTACATGTATTTCTATCCTTTATGTATTAGAGGGAAAAACAAAACTTAGCAAGACAAAACAAAACAAATTCCTATAAAAACATGAAACCAAAAAGTCATATAAAATCACAGTACAAGGTGATCTACAATGATTGCTGTGTTGTTTCTTATTATCTTCAACAGAATTGTCTATATCATCAGGCATAAATGAATATAGCAGTATAATTCAATATAGCAGTACATAACAATATTAGTAAAAAAAAAAACATTGTAGACAGTATAAAACTTCAAAGGCAGGTAATAATCAAACCAGAGTGGATATTCTAGTGACTCTTGTCGTCTTAAGGGCAGTTGCCTATACTCTCAGACTTGATACTATCAATCATAACAGGTTTGAATAAAATCTATCAATACAAAACAGTGATCTAACAAGCCAGATTTGATTATGATCAGACAAGGTAAAACAGTGTAGGTTTTACAGAGCTTTAGATTAAATTAATAGGAAATTAAGGATGGTCATACTATATCCTGTTATTTCCAAGATTGCTGTCTGTGCCCTCAAATCTAGTACAGGTAGAATGACTGGAACAGAATATAATACATCTAAGCAGAATAGTGTGAGTAATGTGGGTTTTAAATCCTGGTTCACTACTAACAATATAGTGTATCAAGGCCATCTATGTTAGCGATTCTAGTTATCCTTCTCTGCCTCATTTATGCTATGCTATTTTTCTGCCTTTGTTTGTCTAGTTTTTCCTTCATTCTACTGCCTGCCCTGTTCATTGAGGCCTTTCTCCCACTGTTCCTAAAACCCTGGTATTTTTTTCTCTCTCTCTAGAATGTCCTTCAGTATTCTCTGTAGGGTTGGATTGGTGGTCACAAACTCGCCCAGTTCCTCTTTGTCATGGAAGCATCTTGTTTCTCCATTAATTTCTAGTGACAGTTTTGCAGGGTACATCAATCTGGGCTGGAGGTATTTTCTTTCAGGGCTTGGAATACTTCGCTCCAAGCTCTCTTTGATCTGATGGTCTGTGTCGAGAAGTCAGCCATGATTCTGATGGGCTTACCTTTATAGGTAATCTTTTTCTTTTCTCTGACTGCTTTTAATATTCTGTTTTAATATTGAATTTCTGGTATCTTGATTGTTATATGTCTGGGTGTAGATCTGTTTTGGTTGTAGGTGGCTAGAGTTTGGTATGCCTCACACAACCGAATGTCATTTTTTTTTCCCATGCTTGGGAAGTTTTCCTTAATTATTTCCATGAATAGCCTTTGTAATTCTCCTGTTTGTATTCCTGCTTCTTCATTCACATTTCTTATTCTTAAATTATAGATTCTCTTGTCATCTTCTAGCCTTTGTATTGTTACTACCTGTTTCCTTGTTACTTTAAAGAGATCTTTCCTTTCATGATCATACATTGCAAACTTGTCTTAAGTTTCAATAGTCTATCCTTAGTTTCTTTTAAGGAGTTTTGCCATCTTTCAATGGAGTTTTTAATTTCCTGGTAGTCTCTTTGAATCTGCTTCATGTATTCTATGTTTTCTTTATATTCTTTATCAAATGTTTCTCTCCTTTTTTGTGTTCCTCCCTTCTTCCATCTATATCTTCCTGAGAGATGCTTCCTGAGAGCATTTCTTTTATTACTCTACTCATATCCTGCTTTACCTGATGTAATATTTCAGTTTTGAGCTCATCTACAAGGTCCCGAAGATATTTCTTAATGTCCATTGAAGCCATGTCTGATGTTGTGTGTTTGCCGCCCTCAGTCTCTCTTGTTTTTCCTTCTCATGGATTAGTGTTCTCAGGGTTCTAGACTGGGGGCCTCCTCCTGCCTCTCTCTCCTGTCATGGCCCTGGCTTCCTTCACACAGGTTACAGTGCAGGTCCCAGCCCCCTTCCCTGTTGACCATGATTCCTCTGAAGCACGCTGGCAAGGGAGCTCTGCCCTTTCCTACCTGCCCTTGTCACTGAGGTGCAAGCAATGGCTGTATTTGCCTGCCCCTCCTCAATGGGCCAGCCAAACTTCAGGTGCCTTCACACGGTCAGTACTTGCTAGGCTCAGGGTATCAATTTGGGATGGCTCATTGGGTCCCGGCCAGGGGTGCAGCCCAGTCCAAGCAAATCCCATGAATCTGCTCTGGGGAGGGAGGAACCAACTGAAGTCACTGTCACTCCCAGTTCAGGCCCCTCCTGCCCGATTCCAACATGTCTCTCATTTGGTCACGCCCTTCCCATGGGGGGTGGGTCTCATTCCCAGCACTGACCATGGATCAATGAAGGTCCCTTCACCAGCTCTGTTCTCCATTGGGCTCACCACCCCCAACTTCAGCGCTGCTGTGCTTCCTGTGAGTGGTGGCAGGAATGAGTTTGGGCAGCTCTGCCAGCCGGCGTGGATTCAAGCTGGTGCAAACTTGGCAGGTCACCATGAAAACACTGTGTCCCGTAATTTTTAGCTGGTTCAGTTGTAGTCCCAATGTATTTGATGAGCTCTTTTACCTTTTAATTTCTTCCTGTGTCAAGAGGATCCATCTCCCTCTGTCTGGGTCTCTCCAGGGTGTTTTATTATGGCAAATGAGTTGTTTCTCCTGGGAGGCTTTGTATTTTGTTGCTTACTGATTGGCCATCTTGTCTTCTCACTGGACAATTTTAAACAAATATTTAATCTTACATGTTTAGCATTCTTCTGAGACCAAGTCTTTTCACACATCATGTTTATCTTAGACATAGCCTTTGCAAGCTGGCATATAGTGCTTAATTAATTTTTAGAGACAGAGAATCTGGGATAGGGAAGGGGTAAGTGAATTTTTAGAGGTTACAGAAAACAGTTTATTGAAAGGCAAAGCAGATTTGATGTTAGTAATTTTCCAGGATCCACCAAGGAAGGAGGACCAGGAGCAATCTTACCCAGAAGTCTTTGTTTTGCTGCACCTGCGGAACTAACTCTCTTCATGGATGGTGCCTCCATTTCAGACCCTTGTTATTTAGTGAAAGTCATAATGTAACAGCAAATGCCCCCAAGCCAGCATTCTTCAGTTGCCCAGGTGATAGTTCCTGTTACAGTTCCTGTTACTACTGTCTCCTAGAAATGGCTGGTCACTGTGATGCACAGCTGCTGACTATAATAAAGTGAAAGAACCAATCAAAGATGGCCAAGTACTCTACCTCTGTACCCCTCTTTTGCAATCCCATATAAATCTCCCTCCCTGGGTCTTTGAGGTCCAACATTTTGAGGAACAATTGATTTCTAGTCAGCATCCATCCGATGTTAAATAAATCTACCTCCAAATCCTGGGTGTTATTCTGGTGTTTTTGCTTGCTGTTGTAATAACACATACCTGTAGTATTTTATTATGTGTCTAAGATACTTTATTCTCTATTTTATAATCTTAAGGGATTCTCTTTTGTATTAGTAACTTTTCTCATTAATTTTATTGGTGCAGTTTAGGTGTACATAATGATCACATTTATCACATGGAACTTGTACCTGTACATGATATACCCTGATTCTTATTTTTTTCCCATTCCCTTCTCCTCCCTTCTGCTCCTCTTCCCCTCCTTGCTTACAAAAGCTTTGTTTCTGTTTTGTCTTTCTTCTCTCAGGTATTTGTTTTTTTCCTTTCCTTCCTTTAGCTCTCCTCCCAGTCTTGTGCCCTTCCCATTTGAATTTTTTCTTCCTATTATGCAATATGCATTATATATTTTTTTCCTTATTTATACTTCAGTTTCTCACACCAGAAAAACAATGCAATATTAACACGTGCCCAATTTCACTTAAGAATACAGCCTCTTGGTGCATCCATTTACCTAGTCTCAAGTTTATTTTTCTTTGTGGCTGAGTATACCTTATTGTATGTAAATGCTACATTGTTTTTAGCCATTCACTAATTAATGAGCATTTGGGCTATTCCCAAGATTTGGCTATTACAAACTGCTGCTTAAACATGGGTATGCATGTATTACTATGGTATGATACTTTTAATTCTCTTGGGAAGATACCAAGACGGGGTATAACTGGGGTAAATGGAACCTCTAGTCCTACTTTTTTTAGGAATCCCCACACTGATTTGCATAGTAGTTGCACAATTCTATACTCCCATCAACAGTGGAGAAGGGTTCCCTTTTCCCCACAGTCCTGCCAGCATTTGTTATTGGTTGATTTCCCCATGATAGCTGTTCCTACTGGGCTTCCCTTAAAAACTTTTGCCATTGAAATATTTCCTCAGATCATTTTGTGGGGATTTAGATTAACATTCAAATTCATATTTTCATTCCAATGAATCTATTTTCTTTGATTCAGGGTTCTTTTAGAATTATGTTATTATTTCCAGACATTGAATTATAATCTAGATTTTAATATGTTATTATATTCTGAAAATATATCATTTGTTTACACTATTAGAATTTGCCATTATATCTGCTTCACTTATGGAAAATATTGTCTTTTACCTCAAATTACCTTAGTGATATCTCTGAATATCAACAGAACAAATATGTGTAGATCTATTTCTGTACTTTATTTTTTGTTTTCCATAATTTTGACAATATTGTATAATTATAGTAAGCGTTGAAATCAGTGTTTCCTGGGTTCAGTCCTCAATACTGAAAAAAATTTACTTTATTGGTCATCTCATTTGGCTTAAATATATTTTTCACAATTTCAGCACATACTTATCTTTTAGCTCTTGTTCATATTATTTTGATTCTTTGAAAACCATTAGTACATGTTTGTAGTACATAGTGATTATATTTATTGGGTGGGGTTTTTACATGTACTAAACGTATTATAATTTTTTTGTCTCCTTCCTCTCCCATCTGTCCTTTGTTGATCTAACTCTTTTTCTCTTATCCATTTGCAAAAGTTCTGTTTGCATTTTTTTCTTTTCATTCTTTCAGGCAGCATTCTTAATACTTTGGTAATCCCATTGTAGTCTGAATCCAATGCTGTAACCTCTTATAAGGTTTTCTGTCCTCCTTCCAAGATTAGTTACAATTATGGAGAGCTTATTGGTAAAAGGCACTGTACTAACTATTTTTACAAGCATCTATTATATCTTTCCAACCAAATTTTGAAATATCATCATGCCCATTATATATCCATGAAAGTGAGATTTGCGTGAATTTGCTGGACTGAACATTTGGTTAATGACAAGAAAAGATTTACACTCATTATTGTCTACTCCCAGTCCATGCTCTGAGTTCTTTTTTCTTGCTGGCTGAGCCTTAAGCATGCCAGGCAAGTATTTTACCACTGAGCTAGCCACACGCTCAGCTCCATGGTCCTGAGTTCTATTCTAAACTGGACTATGTTTGACTGACCTCTCTTCATGCCAATCACGATAATGTCACATACTAGAGTCTATCTAGTTCTCTAATTATCTGTAACAATTGATCAGGATATTAGCATTTGTCGTGTCTACTCTAAAAAAGTCAAAAGAACATTACCGTAAGCAAAAATTAATCTCTCTCTCTCTCTGCAGTGTTTGTAACTAGAGTCATGATGGATGATACTGCCCAAGATAGAGTACTGTTTGGTTCTCTACATGGTTTACTACTGTATCCTATATACTATCTTGGCAAAAGTTATCAGTTAAATATCCACACAATGCTAGAACAATTCATTCCAGCATGTGACATATTTCTTCCAAGACCTTGCAGTTTTGCTCTTTGCTAGCAGGTGCCAGCGGTCTCCTCACCAAGAATTCTTGTAGCACCTAGTAGGGCTGCAGAAAAAGCATTTTCTCTCCTACAGGCTGTCAGGATTAGTTTCTTCACATGCTAGATATCATCTAGGTTGACAAGTTATATATAGACCTTAAGAGATGTATTTGCTTGGTAAGCACAAAAGAAATTCTGTAAAATACTGATTTCTTGGTTAAAAAGTGCCCTGAAGGGTAGCATAGCTGAAAAAAAAAAAACAATTAGCAAATTAATGAAATTCTGCTTGAAAGCCATGGTTCAGATGAGCATTTAATAAGCACTCTCTTTTTTAAAGAAGAAACTTATTGATTTTCCTCCTAAATGAGATTAAGTATTCCTTGGCAGAGTATAAAAATGAAACCAACAAATACAGAATTTATTTTTACTCATTATAAATGGTTGTATTAACTACGAGACAAAAGCCATACTGAAAATCAAGACAATATTAAAAAATCAACAGCATGTACCCTGACTTATTATAGAAAATATTTACATTTTTAAACTTTCAATTTCAGGATTTAAGGAGCAAAAAAAGAATATTTAGTGTTTATGTCCCTCAAATACTTCCATTATATGAGGAAAAAACAAAATTATAATGAACACTGAACTGGGATGTATGTGCCATGCAATTTTGTATAAAATCATGTGATTTTCAAAGTATAAAGTAGCTACCATGATCCCCTCTAACAGAATGAGAATAATCGCTAAGAGATGAAACAGCTCTATCTATGTAAATGTCGAAGTCATCTAGTGATGAAGCTAAGATTCAACTTTAGGCTTTACTAACATTCTAGACATTTCTTGTCATGGTCACTACACTGCCAATTTCCACTGAATAGAAAGGAAAAAGGAATTTGACAGTGAGTTGGAGAGCAGAGATTGACACCCAGCTAAGGGTTGTCCAATTTCCTTTTGGGAAAGAATGAACTTTCTAAATTGATAGATTAGTTTTCCATTAGCAAATTCCAAACTACCTCTTACAGTAAATGCTGATCTCCAATTGTCTCTTAATGTTGTTCAGCATATTATTGCTTCTTATGATCAATTATATTCTAAATAGACATTTTGCACTTGCTCTGTGTAAAGTCTACCATATATAATGGCAGACTCAAGTCAAATTGTCTGAGTTTACTCCATGAACTTACATTTGTATGATCTGTCTGCTCTGTTTCTGAACTGCAAACTAAATTAGTACTGGCATAATGCATACTTTGAAGTATTATGGTAGAAATTTAATGCATTTATAAAGATCACTGCTTAACACAGTCAGATATTAGCTTCTGTTATTATAACTGTAGCCAGTTACAACAAAAGTACAATCTGGACAAATGGACTCACTAATAGCGTTTAATTTTTTCCCAAAGTGTAGAAGAAAATTCTATGGCTGATAGTTATACTCAATCCTAATTCTAAAGCTAAAAATAAAAAAAAATTCCATCCTAAATTCTCATAACAATATTCCAGTTTATTGTCAGAAATGTTCAAGATAGCAATCTCATTATTTGTACTACTCTGGGTACTAGAGTAATTACAAAGTTTCATCTGGAGCATAGAAATTATCCATTATTTACACATTGTTACAAATTAGTTAATTGGCCATGGCTTGTAATTAAATCTGAGGTAGATATTAAATTATTCATGCTGTAAATAAATTAATGCTCAGAGATTTTTCTTACATTTTTGGAATACTTTCTTGGTACCTCCTTTGTTCCATAAGTGAGATACTTTTAATTCTAATGGGCCATAAGTTTTCACAGATGGGCATTATGAACTCATAAAAGAATGGTGTGACTAATTTGAGTTTCTCCTGCTTTGTCTAAAACAGGTTTCAAAGTAGTTATTTCTAAACTTTCAAATTATGTTTGACAGTCAGATGAGGCTACATATTCAAAGCATGATTTCACTATAATGGGCTTGCCTTTCTAACAAAGGTCTCAACATATAAGCAGTTATACTAAGTGGAAGTATAAAAATAACCTCTTTGTGAGACTGAAAATATTTCTATAAAGTTATAGCTACAGTACAATGACTGGTTTTTGATGCACTGATATTAGTGTGTAGAGTAGATACAGGTGGTGACAGTGGTGACACAGTGTGTCTTCATGTGTGCATTGATTTGTAGTATAATCTTGGTTAAACCACTTTAACCAAGTGGTTGCAACCCCATGTGTACATGCTTAGTTACTTTTTCTCATTGCTGAGACACAGTAACAAACACTTCAGGCTAGAGGAGGAAAGGTTTATTTGACTCACAGTTTCAAAGAGGTTTCAGTCCATCATCTGCTGGCCTTAAGAAGGTGACATCCCAGAGGTAAAACAGTTCATGGTGGGCAAAAGACAGCAAAGGAAGCTTGAAATATTTTATTTGACTCTGTAGTCATTAAGGAGCACACTTTCAAATTTACCTGAATTTGAAATTTTTCTGTGATAATGTCTGTAGCTGATGCTTAGTTTTAGACTGCATTAGCCTGGAAAGATAACCTTGTGAGGTTGTGTAGCCTACCTCACCCTCTGTTCCCAAGAATGTTCCGTGTGTGTGTGAGAAGCACATGGATTGCAATGCTGCCCGATGGAGCATTCCGTGTGTGAGGGCTGATCAAAAATAAAGTGAATATTTAAATTTAAGTATATAATACAGTAAAAGATGCATTGCCACGAATCCCCTAAAACTTGTCCACCTCAATTCTCACACACTTATCCATAGTTTTTGCCGCTCCCTGAAGCAGCTCTGAAAGTCTTCTTTCCTGAGTATCTTTATGAAGTGTGACAGAAAAAAAAAAATGTGCGAAAGTCGCTGCCGAGTACCATCCAATGGAAAAGCAGATCTGTGAAAATATGATGCTGTGTTCCCATCCATCTTGTTTATAGATCTGGCAGTGAACAAATTTTGGCTCTTCCCAAGGTGAAAATAACAATGAAAGGTCAATATTTGAAAGGATTCAGGACATCAGGGAAGCCAGCACTGCATAGCTAAAGACACTCAAGAAAGAGAACTCATGAGACAGTATTCTTAAACCTTTGGAGAACACATTTTAAAAATATTTAAATAAAGCAAAGATAATTCAGAGAGGAAAAACAAAGGAGGGATGATTCTAAAAATGTGGTGGAAGAATTCTAGTATAGTGAAGATTTCAAAAGTTTGAAAAATAAGTATGCATTTTTTTCTCCTTAGGGAAACAAGTTTAGTGTGTGAGCTGAAAGTTTTCAACACACCACCAGAGCTTCCCAATAATGAAAACCCAGTCACAAATAAGGAGAACACTAGACTGTTAATGACGTTAAAACAAAAAAAGGTACTACATACTTTCCCAGACTTTTGCCATAAGCACTGCACAATAGGTTCCTGAAATTTAGATTTCTGTTATCCATATATTGGTCTTGTTATCAACTTGGGGGAAATGCTATGGTAAATGGGTATTATTACAGTTTGAATCTGCATGTTACAAATATCAAATTTATATAATACAATCTTATTGAGATGTGGGGTATATAAAATGTGATTAGACCACAAAAGCTTGTGTGTGTGTGTGTGTGTGTGTGTGTGTGTGAATGGATTAAGGCTTATAAAAGAGGCTTGGAACAGTTCTGGGAGAGTTTGCTCTTTCACCTACAACAGTATAAAAACAGGACAAGAGGGTTTCCACAGGCTCCAGAAACTGACATGTTGGTCTTGTACATACTAGATTTCAGAACTGTCAGAAAGAAATTTCTGTTCTTTGGAAATTACCCAGGCTCAGCCACTTTGTTATAGTAGCACAAAAGACTGACAAAGGGTACTTTTCAAAGTTTGATTAAAAGCCCCAATTTGAGGATCAAAACAGAGCTGACATCTTAAAATACCATGGCTTTGTTGTCACAATTTAGAATTGTAAATCTATCTTTTATGTTGAGAAATAACAAGACCCATTAGAAAAAATGGAAGAAGCGTATCATTTAAAAACACTTACAAATTAATGCTTAGTCTATTTGCTACTGGACTAGATAATTCTGAAGACATTTCAGTCTTCTATTTTTCAATGACATTATGAATTAGAAAACTGGGAAATGGGTAAAGAGTTCTTTTATTCTTTAATCTTCCAGTTTTTGAAATTTTTCTCAATGTGGGCAAATTTTTACCTAATTCATTTTCATTTTAATCTGCATCTAATGTGTTGGATGGTTTTGCATCCTCTGAATTTGAGTCTCCCTGGAGGCGACTTTTTTTTAAAGGAAGAAGTCTCAGATGTTGTAAAAAGGCCTGAGATTTTTTCATTCTGAGCTTTTCATCAAAAAAGTAGAAGAGATTTTAACCCAGCTTCACCTTTTCTAGCAAAAGGACACAAATGCCAGATGCGATGCATATTCGTTCTATCACCCTTGTCCTCAGTTCTTTCCAGGCTGACAGCTGGATGGCGTGAAATAAGGGGTGCTTTGGGTGGCCAGAAATACGAAGGCCATAAAAGAACAGCACACACTGCACTCATTCCCCATAAAGCAGGGCCACTTTTATGGCTTTGATTTATACTAGAAATTACAACTGCATATATTTCTTCTTGTGTGTTTAGAATAAGCATGAAACTCTTGGAATAATTTGACACCCAAACAATTAGGATTAAAGTTGCATAGTTTTTTCCTGAATTTAAGAGGCTGAAAATCGTTGATGAAATCAATCTTTTCTCTCTCTGTCTCTGTCTCTCTGTCTCTGTCTGTCTGTCTGTCTCTCTCTATCTCACTGTCTGTCATATGTATATACACACAAATTTACAAGAAAAGCAAACTATCAAATACATTACTGTGGTTCAGGGACTATTATGCCATCATCTCTATAGATTTTGTATTGAATAGTGGAAATTCAAATGCTTCCAGAATTTATCCAGGCTCTGTGAAATCCATCTCTCATTTTTAATATAATGCAATAAAATGTTTTCTTTCTTTTCTCCTTTTTAGAATCTTGTAAATAAAAAATTCCTCAAATAGAAGTCAGTATGACCGAGAGGTGTGTTTTCTCCCTTCCCTTCACAGCCCTCTTGCCTGTTGTACAAACTTCATCTCTATTAGCAGATCTGCTATGCGCCTGGGCACTAGTGCAAAACTCACCATCTTCAGTTCTTACATCATTTTGAAGTGTAAAAGAAGTGGAATATTCCAACGGCCTTGCGATTATCTTCATAATGCTGATCTCTCTCTTCTTTCCATTCTACAGTGCTAGAAGTATGACATTTGGGATGCACAAAAATCCTGGCTATATTATTCCATGAATCTTATTTTTTAACAAATGAGAGGAAGAGGTTGAAACAGCTGTCATGTAACATGTTTAACGCTTTTGAGAACCACACATCCCTGAACTACATGAAGAAAAAGAAGCCAGGTGGCAGACTCCTTATCAAATGGGCCATCAGGTAAGTAGACTAAGAAGAAGTTCCATTTGGTTAACACCCTGAGGGTCTTCCCTTGGATATAGGATCATTAATATTGAATAAACTCACAGTAACTGAGGCTTGGGCCTCTTGGCAAAGTAATGTAAGTTATACTAATCTCTGGAGTACAAAAGGTAGATGTGTTATAATAAAAGTAAATAAATGGAAATAAAGCAGAAGAAAGGATTTTAATTGTCTACAGAATTTCTTCTTGGCATGTTTTTAGGAACTATAGTGACTTACCAGTAAGATCATATTTTGCAATCAACAAACATGAAATAGCTCTCCAATATTTTAAAAGGCTTTAAAAAAAAAACAAACTTTCTCTAGTCTTGTAGGTTATTTTTTTTGGGAGAAGTATTTTTCTTTTCCTTTTCATTTCATTTCTTTGTAGAGGTTCCTACACATTCATTGTTAAATGTAAAGCTACGTGACTTCTAATTCCTGATGCTATAATAAAAGGTATTTCAAATTTTTAATCTGAAAGTTGTTCATCATTAGTTTATGTAAATGAAACTCATAGTTTTATATTGGCAAAAAATAAAATGCACATGTTTTGTAACATAAAGTCTCCTCACTGTGCTAAGTAAAAAGTCCTCAGAGGAGGTCCCATCTGTTATTCTGGAACAAAGAGTACAGCTGTGAAATGGGAAGACACATCAGAGCGGGAAGTGCCCTGACCTACCAGGCTTCTTTCTTTATTTTCTGAGCCTCTCTGTGGACTAATCAGTCCTCTGGGTTGTTAATGAAGCATGGTGCTGTATAAGGCCTCTGATGTGTTAGAGTCCAATTTGCCATTCCTGTTACTTGTGCTAGCTCAGATGCCAATGAGAATTGGGGGTAGTTTGGTTTCATAGGTCAGAGGTGGGAAAATGGATAATATATAACTTTATCCTAGAAGCTATAGAGTGTAAACAATGGTTCTCAGATTGGTGTAGGAAGCCAAAAGAAGAGATATCTTGTGATTATAAGTCCAGATCCCTTCTGCTTTTCTGGGAATAAAGACTTTTGATACACTGAAAGGAAATAACCTGAGGTGGAATAAGAATTCACACTCTCTTTTTCATGCCATAGATACTCAATATGTATGATAGCCAGAACTTAACTTTGTTTTTAAAGCCATAGCCATCTCCAGGCAGAGTAGTCCGTAAACATTATGTTTTACATTTTGGAGACAGCTACTGGGGTTATCCTGATAAATTTCACCTCTGCTGTTCAAGGCAATGCCTGTGAGGCTCATGCTCATGTATGTGAATGACAGACATAAACAACATGGTATCTGTTTCCAAATTAGCTACATCACGTCTGCTAGCAATCATTTCTGTTTTGTAGTATGACTGCAGAGATGACATAAAATCTCTGTGGAGAAATTTCAGTAGTCTCTGAGTTTTCATGAGATGTCTAAACTTCTCACAGGCATCCGTGGCAGTAGCATGCCATCTGCAGAGACCCTGCCAGTGGCTTAAGCTGGTTTGTACACACTGGCCCTCTTTCTTTTTGGAGGTAGGGAAAACATTCTGAAATGTCACTTTTCCTTCATGTGTAAATGGTTCCCATTGCTGTACACACCTGCCATAATAAATAAGAAAAGAAAGAGTGAGGAATTCACCTTCCCTACATGAAGGAAATCAATATTGGCAGGAAGCCTAACACAGGGTGTGATGTGTGGGATGTGCTAAGGACAATCTCCAGTCCTGACCTGAGGCCCGCAAACCAGAACTCTCAATTTAAGACGTCTTATCTATGAGACATATGGAAGCCAGTAACTTACCTAAGGCGGATGCCTCATTTCCAGAATATAAGGTCACTGAACTTGGTAATATCTGAACTCTGCTCCAGCCCCACTTACTTTAATGTATTATTTTTTTTCTTTTTTTATTTAAAGAAAAAAAATTGAAACAGAAAGAGGGTAGAAATAATACAAAATCTCAAAAACAAAAAAAGTAAACAGTAAGAAATCACTAGTTGATAATTATATATTTTCCTCTTTGAAGTAATTGTTCAAGTTACAAAAGTAAAGCTTACAAAGTGGATGGACATCCAAACAGTGAGACTGCAATCAGTTTTGCTCATCCATCCAACTAAAATTTTAGCAACATGGTTATTAATCCCACACACTCAAGCATACGTGCAGCTATATCCTTTAGAATACTTTCTTTTCCTCTCTTTTTTTTCTTTACAATAATGATAATCCATTCTAGTAAACTACTTAGAAGTTCTACACATGTATAAGTCTCTACACGTATACCTAGCCTTTCTGTATTAGAGGGAGAAACAAATCAAAACAAGTCAACAATACAAATTCCAAGAGAAACATGAAATGGAAAGGACATATAAAACCACAGTATTAGGTGATCTACAGTAGTTACTATGATGTCTCTTGTTATTTTCAATAAAATCGTCTATATTGTCAAACATAGTTTAGTTAAACTTAGCATTGCATTACACTATTAATAAAATCTAAACATTGGAGACATTATAGGACTTCAAAGGCAGTTAAAAATCAAACCAGAATGGGTATCCTATTGAATCTTGTTATCTTAAGAGTAGCTGCCCCTATTCTCAGACTTGCCACTCAAGCATACCAGATTCAAATAAAATCAGTCAAGATAAAATAGCGATATAACCAATCTTCTCTGTCTTATCTCTGCTATGCTATTTTTCTGTCATTGTTGTTTTTTTACTTTTCTCCTTCATTCCACTGTCTACCCCTTTCTTTGAGGCCTTTCTGTCATTGTTCCTGGAACCCTGGTGGTTTTCTTCTCTCTCTCTAGAATGTCCTTCAGTATTCTTTGCAGGGTTGGATTGGTGGTCACAAACTCCCCCAGTTCCTCTTTGTTGTGGAAATATCTTGTCTCTCCATTAATTTTGAGAGACAGTTTTGCAGGGTACATCACTCTGGGTTCAAGGTTATTTTCTTTCAGGGCTTGGAATATTTTGCTCCAAGCTCTTCTTGATCTGATGGTTTGCAGTGAGAAGTCCACTGTGATTTTGATGAGTTTTCCTTTATAGATAATCTGTTTCTTTTCTCTGACTGGTTTTAATATTCGGTTCCTGTGATGGATTTCTGGGATCTTGATTATTATATGTCTGAGTGTAGATCTGTTTTGGCTGTAGCTGGCTGGAGTTCTGTATGCCTCATTTATCTGAACTTCACTTCCATTACCTATGTTTGGGAAGTTTTCCTTAATTATTTCTGTGAATAGACTTTTTATTTCATTTGTATTTGTCTCTGCATCTTCATTCACATATTTTATTCTTAGGTTATAAATCCTCTTGTCATCTTCTAGCCTTTGTATCATTGCTTCTTGGTTCCTTGTTATTTTTAAGAGATCCTTCCTTTTATGATCATATGTTGCAAATCTATCTTCAAGTTTTGAAAGTCTGTCTTTAGTTTCTGTTAAAAGATTTTCCCAGCTTTCAGTGGAGTTTTTAATTTCCTGATATTCTCTTTGGATCTGTTTCATATATTCTAGGTTTTGTTTACATTCTTCATCAAAGGCTTCTCTCCTTTCTCTGGGTTCCTCTATTCTTTCATTTGTGTCTACTTGAGGATTACCCAAGACTTCTTTTATTAATCTTCTTATATCTTGCTTCACCTGAGTTAGAATTTCAGATTTAAATTCATGGAGGTATTTCTTTATTTCCGATGAGGCTGTCTCTGACATTACAGGTTTGCTGCTCTCAACCTCCTCTGCCTTTACCTCTGCTGGACTCACTTTCCCTGGTTCCGCAGTTAGAGACCTTTTGCTCTTTCTCTGTCTGGTCATGTTTCTGGTCCCCTTCAGACGGGTGGGTGGTGGAGGTCTCTGGGCCTTTCCTATTGCTTACAGTTTTTTCTGCAGTGCAATGGCTAGGGAAGTGCTGCCCGCTAGTCCGCTGCGGATCTGTGAGGTGCACGCTGAGAGCCAGCCCCTCTCCCAGCCCCTCCCTCAATCAACCAGTTTATGCTTCAGCAAGTTCGTGTGTTCCCTGGGGATGCCACTGGCTCACAGCAGCCTCCTCCACGGCTATTGGGTTTCAACCAGGGCCCTGGCCCAGCCCAAGCAGATCCCACCAATCTGCTGTGGACTAGGAGTCCTCCACGGATGCTGCCTCTGGTTTTGATGCAAGCTGGCCCTGTCCAGCTCCAAAATGTCGTCTATCCAGTCCTCCCGATCTGGGGAATCCAGTTCCTGTCACTCACCAAAGTTCACGCAGCTCAACTGGCTGTCTCCACTCCCTGTCTCAGCGCCTCCTCCAGCCGAGGATCTGGAGCTCACCAACCCCTGCTCTCGGCAAGGCCATGATCTCAGCTCCATCATGAGTCGCCTGACTCTAAGACGTGCCAGTACAGTGACCCGGGCTTGCCCAGCTCCAGCCCTCCATCCACGCTTCTTCTTCTTCTTTATTTTTTCTTTTTCTTTTTCCTCAGTTTCTTCCTGGGTCGTGAGAATTCCTCTCCTTTTGTCTGGCTTTCTCCATGGTGTCAGATTGCAGCATCTGAGTTTTTTTTTTCAGAGAGGCTCTCTTATCGTGCCACCATTCAGTCGACCATCTTGCAATCCCCCCACAAATTCAACTTTCAGAAAAATTCAGAGAGGTGCAATCCACAGCCATACTCGGTCACGTGTGCTCCAGCCTTCCTGCGGGCTATGTGGTAATGTATTATTTTAAAAGTATAATGGAACTGATATTTACGTGATTTTAAAAGTGTAATTGCTGTTGCCTCTCAACTGTGTGTAATAAGATGAAGAAACAGAAATATGGTCATTCTGTTTACATTTTCTCAAATGTTTTCACCTAAGGGTCCTAAAAGTCAGAGGAGCATGTCCTCTGGGATTTGAGGGCTAGTTCAGTCAGCATCTGGCAGAATTTGCTTTGAATTTCTCATTTTGTAGTGACTCACTAATCCTGTGTGCTTAGTGTGTGCCATGATTCATCTAGGTATTTGCTTGAGAATAGGTGATTTATTTTCCTGTGATTAAGTAAAATTGATGATTCACTAGCCCCATGTAGCTATCAAAATGTACACAAAATAACTAAAATTCATACAGCATTTCAGTTTATTAGTAGCTTAGTTCCTTGGGAAAACCAACATCTCCTCATGAACTCTGCCATATGTGGGGGTAGATAAGGTATTGATCAGTACAGGTATTTCTACCATTACAGAAAGATCGTTTACCTGGTAACATATGCCAGAAAACCATTTAGTGGTTCCTGGTTGCCCAGGAATCCTTCTGAATAGTTTGTAAATCACAGCTCAAAAGGTGACAAAGAGCATCAACTGCAAATATCACAGAAACAAAGCCTAAACTGGGATTAGATTATTATCATCAAATTATTCAACTTACAATGTATAGAAATTAGGTGATTCACTTAAATTACTAATATTTCTAGACAACAGTTGCTTTCTGTGTATTAAACTAATAAAAGCAAATGTACTTCCTACCCTACAGGGCTAAGGTGAAATATTGCAAAAAGACAAATATTATTCCTATTTATATATTTTCAACCTGTAAGTGTATTAGACATATATAGGTACTCAATAAATACTTAGTAACTGACATTTAATATTGGCTTTTCTTCTAGTTGTATAATCATTGGAATGGGGAATTTGAACATGAATGTCTTATAAAATTTCCTAAACACAGTCTTGGTTACCAATTCACCCTTTCTTTACCCTATTAAAACACATTCCTTCTGGTGTAAAATGATGACTATTACTAAAAATAATGTATTATATTTCTCACAGTTGGCAAGGTGTATTTGATTGTAATCATTATAAGAAAATAATAAAAGTTAAAAGGTAATTACTCAGCATTGATCACTACCCGATGTGTACGTGAACCAACACATCATACTGTACCTCGCAAATGGGTACAACTTTCATAGAAACATAGCCTCAGAGACTTATTTCTATGTGAAATATATTGGAAAGAAAATAGCAGGTTAGTTTAAATTATTCTGTGGATCCTTGAAGTTTACATCAAATTTTGTTTTCAAGATTTGGCCAACATTTGTATACTCTCAGGGGCTGAAGAGAAGACATCAGGCTTTTATTTTTTTCCACCAAGTCCTCTGGGAACATTTTCCATTTTTAAAGCAGGTGCACCTTGTCTTGTTGTTTGCTTTACTGCACTTGACAGATACTGTTTTACAAATTAAAGATTTGTGGCAGTGTTTCCCCAAGCAGGTAAACAAATGCCATATTTTCATAACTCTTGTGTTTGCTTTGTGTCTAAGTTACAATATGGCAAAGATATTTCAAACTTACTGCGGTTGATTGGGGGCACACACCCTGCTCACGGAAGATGACCTCCTTAATTGATGCGGATCACTTTGTTCTGATCCCTCACAGCTATCTTCTTCTTATTTCTCTCCTTTCCCTGGCTTCTATGCTCTGAGACACAATAGTGCTACAGTAAGCCAGTGGATAACCCACAAAGGCCTCTAAGTATTTAAGTTAAGAGTGAATCAAAACGTTCCCACTTTAAATCAAAAGCTAAAAATTCTTAAACTTGGTAAAGAAGCCACGCTGAAAGCTAACAGAGACTGAAAGGCATTCTCTTGTCCCAAATAGTTTTCCAGGTTGCAAAGTCAAAGGAAAAGTTCTTGAAGGAACTCCAGTGAATACAAAAATGACAAAAAGTGGCCCTGCTTTATTGCTGTCATGGAGAAAGCTTTAGTAGAAGCAGAGTCTGAAACTAGCAGAGGTTAATCCATGGTGTTTAAAGAATGAAGCCATTTCTGAAACATAACAGTTGTTCAGAAGGCTGGTTTAAGATAATGAATGAACATGATGATGCTACACAAGAGATGTTTGGTGCAAATAAAGCAGCCCTATCATTGGAAGAAGATGTCATCTGGAACTTTTATAGCTAAAGAAGTGTCAAGGCCTGGTTTCAAGCTTCGAAGGACTGGCAGATCCTCTTGGTGGGAACTAAAGCAGTTGGTGACTTTTGGCTGAATGCAGTGCTTCTTTAGGGTTCTGGAAAGCCTAGTGGGTTTCATAGTCATACTGCCTTTCAGACAGAGTTCTTTCAAGACAATTACCACTGTCCTTGGTCCCCCAAGAGCTCCGACGGAGATGTCTCATGAGTTGAATATGGATTTCACACCTGCTGGCACAGCTATTGTGCTGCGTGTGGACCATGTAGTGGTTTTGCCTTTCAAATCATATTACTTAAGAAGGAACTTTGATAACACCACCTGTGCCATAGACAGTAATTCCTCTGATGGGTGAGGAGAAGTACACTCAAGAGCATCTGGAAATGATTTACTGTTCTAGATGCAGTGAAGCATTCATTAGAGGAGATCAGACTTTCAACTTGAGCAGAAGTCTGGGAGAAGCTGATTCACCTCCCATGGATGATTGAGAAGGCCTCGGAAATTCTTAGCGATGTGATGAGAAAGACAAGGGAAGCAGAACTAGAGGTGGAATCTAAAGATGTGACTCAACGGCTGCAATTTCTCTGACGCATTAGAAATTGTGTCTTAAGGAAGTAATTTCTACAGATGAAAGTTAAGACCTGTAAAAACATTGTAAAAATGATGATAAAGCTTTGAGAATATTACAGAAACAGGTGATAAAGCAGAGATGGGATTTCAGAGGATGGACTCCAATTTAAAGGAAGGTCTATTGTGGATAAAATGCTAGCAAAAGAATTGCCACTTATAAAGAAATCTCTTGGGAAAGCAAGACTCAAATGATGTCAGAACTTTAATTGTCTTAATTTAAGAAATGACAACAGTCACTCCAACCTTCACCAACCATGGCCTTGATCAGCCAACACCCATTGATGCCCGGCCAGGACTCTCCACCTGCAAAATTTTCCAGTGAGGATTTGTGGAATGTGCAGATAATCGTTAACATTTTTAAATAAAAAAATTTTTAAAAATTTGAGGTACTGCATTGTTTTTGGAGGTATAATGCTATTATATACTTCATAGACTACAGAATAAGAGCATCAACAGAACTTTTAGATATGCTGAGAAAGCAACCTGTTTGACTCACTTTATTGTAACATATACTTTAGTGTGGCAGTTTGTAAAACTCTTGGCAATGTCTTAGCTCTGAGGCCCGTTATGTTTTGTTTTGTTTTGTTTCTGGTATCAACCTATTATTAGAGAGTACTTTTTGTGCCTGTGTGAATCTACTTTTAGAGTGTGACGTTACCATGCCAAAATTGCTTCCATGGCTCCTTCTCCTATTGCATAGCATGATATTGAGCCAGTATTGAATTCATAAAAGAGGAGCAGAAATAGGACTCAGTGTTGAGGGTCCTTTACTCAACTCATCACAGAGGCCTTTGGAACTTCAAGCAATGCCAATTTCATCCTAATTTACAGGGGGAATTTCAAGAATTACAATGACCTGGTTTCAATTTACAGGAGAGTATAATTGCTAGAGTTGGATGTATCCCTGGGGAGGAGTCCTGTAAAGTAGACTAAGTAAGCTATCACTAGCTGTCTTATATTAAGAAAAATAATAAAACACCTACTACAAAAAGAGTAAAGGAAATTAAGCAACATCAGATCAGACAAAGACCAATTCACACAGCCCAGGTAGCTCTATTTAAGTTTTCCAGAAGTTTCAAGGTTATCTTTGGAACTCATTCTAAGGTTAGCTGGGAAACGCAGAACACAATGCAGCTAAATACAGCAAGAGAGAGGACCAGATGGAAGGAAGGGTATTCTGAAGTAGCCACTTAGAATTATTTTTTTATGCATTTTTGTTGTAAATCTCTTTGCTTATAGGGATACAGAAAACAAGGAAGATGAGGCTTTGAAATTTAAAATGTTGTGCTCACTTCAGCAGCACATGTACTAAAATGAAATTTTAAATGAGATTTAATTCATAGTGATTGGCCAATAGTAGACAATGAATATATTTTAATTTAATATAGATTTCCATTATGATAAATCTAATGCAAGGTATATGCTCTAAAACACCAATAGCCAACAGAGCTCCAGAAAAAGAATTATGTTAAATAAAATGAGGTGTATGTTTAGAAGTGGAACATTATGAAATACTTTTTTAAAATCTCGGGATATGAAAATCCCTGTACAGTGAGGTAATAGTGAGGAGACTATTTTTATCAAATTAGCTTATAAAATACTTATTAAGCATCAAACATTATTTCTCAGTGTATGACATATGCAAGTTAAATGTGAATAAGTGATTCAAACTGCATTTACAGTGGAGAGAAGATGCAGGTCATAAGATACACAGGTTAACTTACAATACAACATGATAGGACCGGGGGGAGAGAAAACAGTGGCTGTACCCTCAAACAAGCCCAGACGGAACCAACACCATGTGCGGGCTGCTGCTGGACTGGGAACCGCCAGACCCTAGCCCCTTCCAGTGGCGGGCTGGCAAACAAGAAGTACAGACCCTCATCCTGTAAGCTACTGGCTTATCCAGCGAAACACAGGCTATGATGATCGCTATGCAGGTGAAATGCAATTGGATGCCTGTGGTGCTTTGGTGTTTCACTAACATCAGTGCACTGGTCTAGGGTCAGTGCTCTGATTGTAGGTTCAGAGGATAGCAGTACGCAGTGTGACATCTGGGGGAGAATCTCCCTCTGCGGGTGGTAACCATTGTTGATCTCTATGGCCTTGTTTTGAGG
Organism: Hydrochoerus hydrochaeris; assembly: GCA_004027455.1. Lineage (NCBI taxonomy): Eukaryota > Metazoa > Chordata > Mammalia > Rodentia > Hydrochaeridae > Hydrochoerus > Hydrochoerus hydrochaeris. The sequence goes on along the minus strand of PVLA01000199.1, from coordinate 184,823 downwards.
TCCTATATTATTCTCACTGTTTTGTTGGGTTGGGTTTTATTCTCTTTTGTTTTGTTTGATTATGTTAAATCTGATGGCAGGAGCAGCTATTTCAAAGATAGCAAAATATATTATGGTAGCAATTTTGGATTTTACTATTGATTTATTTTGAAGTCCCTTATTGCATTCATTGTTTTGTTTTCATTGTTTCTATTCTATTCTGTTCTGTTTGATTTTTACTATGTCCAAAGTTATCTGCAGCTATTTTGAAGACATCAAAAGGCATTATGGTAATTATTGTTGATTTCATAATGTTTCAAAGTCCTGCATCTCTTACACTGGTTTGTTTTGACTGGTTTTATTCTGTTTTTTCCTCTTTAAAATATTGGTGCCTTTTAAGTAAATTTAACAATTGGTGCCTTTTAAGTAAGTTTAGTGTGGGGTCACAGGAATAGACAGTTGCCCTGTTAGACAGGAAGGACCGTTAGAGAAATTATGTGAGAAAATGGAATACTTAATAACATAATTAAGATCTAAAGCCAGCAGGAAAGTAACCCTTGAAGATATCTTAGAGAAATAATGATCTAGATATGAAAGAAGTAAATGTTATAGATAAGAAAAAAAAACTTAGCAGGATCTGAATTGGTGTAAATTAAAACATGGGACAAATCTGTGCCTTCAATGACAAAGTGAAGGGATAGAAAGGTGCAGAATTAAGCATCAAATCATGCAGCTATGTGGCCTCTGGTGTACAGTGTTTGGAATTTTACACTAAATGGATGGGAAGTCATTAATTTTCAGTGCTTAAACATTCTTGTTACAGTTGAGAATGTCTTTGCATCCGCTCAGATATTTAAGCTGTTTATAGTTTTAAAATGTAAATTACCATAAGTGTTCTACCATGAAACAAAATGTTATTCTCAGGAAATTAGCTTTATAGAAGTAATTAGGATAAATATTTGTAAGGAACAGAAAAATGTCAATCAATATTTATGACCTGAAACAATCAATTTTATTTTTCTACTTTTAATATTAAATGTAAAAATGCAGATTTTAAAGAATAAATCAAAACAATGAATAGAATCTGTATTTTCATTGGTATTCGAGAAACTAATTTTACCAGTCAAGGTTCTCCTGAGATTTTGACCATTCTAAGAAATGTGTGATATTATCTCATTATTTTGTTTTTCAGTTCCCTGCTAACATATGCTGTGGAACATCTTTTCTTATCCTTTCTTGCTATTTCTGTGTCTTTTTTGATGAAGGATATGTTCAGGTCTTGTGATTATTTTTAACTTTGCTGTTGGTTTTCATAGTTTAATTTTGGGTTTATTTTTAAAATTTTTTTTTATTTAAAGAGAAAAAAACAGAAAAAAGGTAGAAATATTACAGAATTTCAAAAAAAAGGATAAACAGTAAGTGATCATTGGTTGATAAATTACATATTGTTCTTTTAGAAATAGTTGTTCCAGTTACAAAATTAGAGCACACAAAGTAGACATTCAAGCAGTGAGACTGCAAACAGATCTGTTGGGTCTATTTTTGAATATTTTGGATAATATTTCTTTATCTGATATGTCACTTTAAATATGACTTTCTAAATACTTCCAGTTTTTGGCTTTTCTTGCTCATTTTATTTACATTGTCTTTTGCAGAAAAAACTAATTTCTTCTATAAAAACACTCATCATATTGGATTTGGAGTGTACGATACTGGGATATGATCTGCTCTCAATTAATAACTGCCATTAACTTATTCCCAAATAGGGTCACATTTTGAGTACTAAGGCTTCAACTTGTGGATTATCAAAGGAACTTTATTCAACTGTTACATCAGCTAATGTGCCTATTTTGTGTGAACCTTTTTTTACAATAATAACGTATTTTAGATCATGTCCTATGGAAAGTGACACCTCATGCATCATTTGTTAGAGAAAGAGGAGATGACTCAGAAAGCAGAGCCACGAGACCTGGGAATAGAGAGATGCGCTCTGAAGAAGGAGAGTCAGGGCTTAACTGGGGCAGCGGGAACAGGTGTCCATCTGGACTGAGGGTTATCGCAGGCCAGCAAACACTGCACACCTCCTGTTCCCCCGTTGAATAGCAGTGCCTACCACTTTATGATATTTTTTCTTATTGTTTTGTGCTGGATGTAGTGAATGGTAGATGTAAGTATCTTTAGTTTGCAGGTCTTGATGGTAAAGGGAAATTGGACTTGGTCAGTCATGGTGATTTGTACCTACAATCCCACCACTCTGGGAGGTGAAAGCAGGAAGATCACAAGCTCAAGCCCAGTCTAGGAGACTTAGCATCTTAGCAATATGATACCTTTAAATAAAAACGAATAAATAAAGAATGGGCTGAGGATGAAGTTTGATGCAAAGGCCCTGATTTCAACCTCTGATACTGGAAACAAAAAGAGGAAAATGTATGTGAAGAACTTCAAGAGCAGCAGCTAGGAAATCACACTGAGTCTTTGGTTTAGATGATTATGCACTGCACGTGGAGCTGACGCCATAATGAGATGACACTTTGAATCCCTGTGGACAGTGGGTGAATGCATTTATGTTCAGGGGAAGAATTTAAATTTTTGGATATGGGATTAACCGTGGCAGATTTTTCCCCCAAAAGATAACATGCAATGATGTCTAGCGTCCAAACTCTAACACACTAGTATTATTTAACCATTAAGCAGTGGACTCAATTTCTGTAATCTTTTTGAATCTGATAGGACATGTGACTTTGCTTACCAGTGTAATGCAGTGGTGACACACCTTCCTGCTGCAGACAGAGCCTTTCACTGGCCTGGCAATGTCTGAATATTTGGAGCAGCTGTTCTTGGAGTCTCCCACTGGCACTCGGCTTCCATGCCAAGCAAGTGCACCTGTGAAACTGGCCGCTGTAGTTGACAGTCAGTACCCAGGAGCATCTGTCGACCTAGCCACCTTGGGAATGATGCACCAGGGATTCTTCAGGTAGGTGGCTGTGAACTTGGCTGCCATCTGGCTGCAACCATCTGAGACACTGCAGATAAGAACGACTGCAGATCTTACTCAGTCCTCATAAATGAGAGACAGGCAGTAGTTGTTATTGTGGGTTGTTTTGTTGCAACATAGGATCAAACAAAATACTTCCATTTGCTTACTTAGCATTGAATGTCTATCCATTTAATATATTTCTGGGAACATTTCTAACAATTTCAGAATATTTGAGTACATATCTAGGGTGATCATTCATCTTTAATCTTAGTTTTTGTTGTGTCTTTGCCAGAGCTTGGTACAGAGTCACACCATCTTTCCTCATTTGTTTTTACTGGCAGAGCTTTTATGAGATTAGTATTATTTACTTTTCATTCTTTGATAGAACTTATAGCAGAAATAATACTGATCTCAAAGATTCTTTGTGGGAAAGTTTTCAATTTTGAATATAACTAATTGATAGTTATAAAATGAGCAAGAGTTTTGTTGGTCTTGTATACAGTCTGATAAATGTTACTTTGCACTATTTGATAGCTAAAGTTGCCCTCACTCTTTCTCACCCATCCTGGTTTTGAACACTCTGGGATCTAGATCAGGAGAGAGAGGCAAATATGTGGTCAGTCCACACCGAAGCTCAGGAGGAAATCTCCTTAATCTTTTAGTGGCCTGGATCTACAAACTTGCAAGCTTCCTCTTTCATGTTTCAAGAAAGATTTACATCTCAATTGAAGGTGGAGAGGAAGGAGGTCTTTGGACTGAACTGAGTTTTTGCCTGTGAATTTCTCGGAAGGAGAGTGAGGTAACAGAGATGATCGCTGAGCTCAATTTTTTTTATTTTAAAGAGGAAAAAAACAAGAACCAATAAAAATGATAAAGAATTTCAAAACAAGATAATAGGAAATTAACAATGGTTAATACATTGTGCATTGTTATCTTCAAAGTAGTTGCTCAGATTATAATATGTAAATATGTGTAACCAATCATACATACACACACACATGAAAGATAGATAAGAGAGCTATACTACCAACTTTTAGCTTTTTGAAACAAAACCAGTTTGTGTGGTGGATTTTGTATAACCCAGAAAAACAGGAAAAGAAATATCAATAGAGTTAGAACATGCAAAGTGTGAGATGTTTCATTTGTTTGTGAAGGAGGGCAGGAGGGTAATCGTGTATTTTATCAGGGCATCGTTATGAAGGCCAGCAGGGAAAAAGAAGTGATGAGCTCCATCCCAGCCATGGCTAAGCTCAGAGAAAGGCCACTAACATCAGTGGTAGTGGAAGGAGATGGAGGAAAGAAGGCAAAGACAGGTATTTCCAAGGAAGCCATTTACTTTGTCTTTGAGGTTAGAAGACTTCATTCTTGCTCAGAAGGAAAGTGAACAGATGTGTGAGGACATGCAGCCTCCTGCTAAGGATGCCCGTCAGCTCATCACTGAAAGGGAACGATGGGCTCCACCTCAAGGGGCGAACTGGATATTCTGTGAAGATCTCCAATTAGAGCTTCCTTTATTTGGATAATTGGGATCGCAGAAAGTAGGGTTTAGAAAACTGGGGACAGAGAAGATGTGCTCTGAAATATTGAGGTCAAAGTTCGAGGAGTTATGAAGAGAGTAACAATATGAGGCGGCGTGAGTTTAGCTCTGAGAAAACATCCTGGTCACATGTCTGTATTCAAGAAGCAGCTGTGGGACAAAGAGGATGGGAGTCGGGCTCTGTCACTTCTGGAGCTTCCATTTTACCATCTTTGAGCACGCCTATTTCTCATGTGAGATTTCCAGCCCATGACCCTCAACTTCTTCTTCTTATGCCAAGAAAACTGAGTTTGAGAAAAGTGATCTACCTGCTTTTAGAAGTAGTGGTAAGAAGAAGGTTTGATGTCCTGGTGTCTTGTCCCATTACCATACTGCAGCTTTTGTTTTCTATTTCTGTTTGTTCACACCCGGCAGGAAATGGCCATGGGTTCAGTGATACAGCCCAATCATATTTTCTCACACCACCCATCTGTAACTGCCATTCACAGATCACTGGCTTGTGGGTTGGCTTATCACACTCAGGAGACATAAATGTTACCATCCGAATCGGCTCAGCCTGCCTAAAACCACGATAATCACTGACTGTATCTCAGTTAACCAAACGCCTAGGCAGAGTGCAACTCTTCCCATTTACCTCTCATCTGCAGACTGTTTAAACCAGCTGTATTCCTTACTACATCTGCTCTGGTCTCAGCATACAAACCCACGGAGCCTGAAATCAGAGCAGCATCAGAGGTAATGTGTAACGTTTTGTGGACAAGGGACTGAGGAAGAAGGGAAGAAGCTGGACGGGTGTATGAGAGCTTCTGAGAGTGGCCAGTGTGGTTTAGAAATTTAGCTGTGAATGAGCGATTCCAAAGGACTAAGCTTGCTATGCAGCTCAAGAATGTAGAAAGACAAGAGTAACCAAAATCTGAAGCTAAGAGAAGGACAAAACCAAAACCAAAACATGAAACAATAAAGATCAGAGGGCAAAATAACTAAATTGAAACAAGTACAATGCAAAGAATTGATGACTTAGAGTTGGTTCTTTGAAATAAAGAAGGGGCACCTTGGGTGTGGAGATGGGAAGTAGAGAAAGACCCATGCGTGTACCTCTTCCGGAACAGTGAACACATGTACTATGTAGCATCATAATGCACTAATTAAAAACTTGAAAAAAAATCAGCTTCTTCACTCCTAGTACATCATGCTTTTCCTGCATAGTTGGAACATAATTTTGGTTTCCACTCATTCTATGAAGCTAACTGATCACAGATTTAAAGTGTTCTTCTTGGCATTGTCTTTTGCACAGTTTCCTCTATTTAATATGTATAAACATGTTGGATCTGTTTTGCTCTATTAGATGCCAATAATTAATCTCTAACCGGTTTTGAGTGACAGATAAGAAATTTGAACACCACTAAAAGTATATATGTTTTAATCTACACTAGATTTATCTGTTATAATAAGAGAGGAGTTAGTTTCTAAAATGTATTCCTAGGATTCTGTTTAAGCCAGATGTAAAAATAAAATAGAAATAAAAAAGAAACATGGTTTCCTGATTTTCACCCTTACAACACTTGTACAAGGCCTTGCACTGTTATTCAAAAAACTTATGAGAAAGTTTGAATTAGGAAGGTTTAACATTTTATGCAATTGAAGTTCCCCTTGACTATTAATGTAGAAGGGAGACTGAAAATACATCAAGAGAACAGTTTTGTTTATTAATCAATTACTTTTCACTGCCAATTATATAAAAACAAGAACAATATTTTAATAGAATATATATATATATGTATATATATATATATATATATATATATATATGAAGTGGGAAGCTGTGATACAGGTGAGTTTGTGTATACTTTTGTCTCTATTTATTATTTTTTTAAACCTTCTCATAGCTGATATTGCTTGGCTTGCTGAGTTGCAGTGAAGTTTAAATGAACTGCAGTATATAAAATAGCTGATCCAGGGCAGGAACTAACAGGAGTAGAAAATAAAACTAGCAATCTTCTCCTCTTTTTATGTGCATCTACAGAACCCCTTGTATTTTCTCAGACATGCTTCTAATTCTTTTCAGAGTTAAGAAAGATTGTTTAAACTGTTATTGAGTGGTTCAGTTAATAAGCAGTACCCATAGATGATTCTCTATTACTTGAAATGAAAAACAAAAAGATTGAGATTAGCAAAACAGTCACAGCTGGGGTGCCAACCTTATAACGGTGTATTGAAGAGGAACAAATAGAACGTAGGAAGAAGTTCACAAACTTCCCCAAATTTCATATTCTGTTGTTTGACAAATATTTCAATATATATGCTAATTTGTTTCATTTATACAACTAGTCTATCTTAGTTCATCATAAAGAAAGTTTGTGTTATTAACTATCTGTTTCATTTTTATAAAAATGTTTTTGGTTTATGTCTTGCACTAAATACTTTGAAGATAGTTACGTATGGTGTAATAACTATTGCTAGTCTCTTTAAAAACAAACAAAAAAGTTTTAGTTAATGATGAATAAAACTCAGGCTCAGTGCCTGAAGCTATCTCGTTCATGTTGCTGAAGTCATTGTACAGGGGGCTGAATCCAAGAACTTCACACAAAGCTTTTTCCCCAGTCCTTTATCTCTTATTTTGAGACACGGTCTGGCTGTGTTGTTAAGTGGCCCAGGCTGGGTTCAAACTTGCAGTTTTTCTGCCTCTGCTTCCCTGACTCCTGGGATTGCGGGTACGCATGAATACTCCATGCTCAGGTAGGTATCTTTAAGGCTGCATCCCAAACTCAGCATGGGTAGATCACTATGATGTCAAGTTCAAAAGATAAGGCACCTGTCTTACTGTCCTTCCAGTTTTCCTCCTCGTGGACATCTAAAATCTCCTTCATGGAACACAGTCTTTCATTAGCAATTCCACAGGGGTGAAAGCAAAACAACAACAGTGACCTTGACTTAAAATTAAATTCTTGTAGTACAGAAGAAAGTTGATTTGATTTTAATTTTTACCCACATTAAATTTTAAACAAGAGTTAGGAATCATAGGATGGCTTACTATAACCCATCGACGCACTCTGGGTGGCTTAAGCAACCAGAATTGATCCCTCCTAGGTCACACCAACACATGGATTCTCAGCAAGAGCCTCTTTGGTGTTGCCAGCGGGGGGCCTTGTGTGGCATCTTCATGTCTGGAACATGAACAAGCTGGCTCTGTGGCCTCTTGTCATTAGAGCACCAACCCCCCTGCAGGGAGCTGCTCTTCCATGATGCAGTTACCACACACAGAGACTCCTTTTCCAAATGCCACAACGTGCACAAGATTTCAATGTATGAATTTCAGGGAGGTGCAAAGATTGAGTCCATGGTGGGCACCATGCTTTTTTAATTTATATTTTGTTTAAAGCTTATAACAATCCTGCAGTGACTTTTTTTTTATGATTTCACTTGTGCTGTGGATGGAATGAATACTGAGAGCGATCAGATTCATTGCCCAAGTTTAGAATGCAAACAGCCTGTTGGACAGCAATTTTCGTGTTATTGCATTCTGGCACCTGGCTTTCATCAGTGATCCAGGTTCTTCTCTCCAGGCCAAATGGTTTGCCTACCTTTGTTGCTTCCAACCTACCTGAAAAGTAGTATGGTCTCTGGGAGAGAAAAGCACAAAGCATGCGTATCAGTCAGCATACTGTTTTGACTTGTATTACAAGATCCATTCATTATAGTTGTTGCTTCCTATTATTTTAGACTGCTAAACTTGTGGGTTACAGACATATCATGCTGAGGTAGAGAAATTATGCCCCATAATGTCAGTTATACTCCTTGAGACCAGAGGAGGATGGTGGGAACCACAGAGGAGGAAAGAATGGATGAAGCAAAGAAGCTCTCACTTTGGCCATCAGTCAGCGCTTTCTTCTCTCTTCTTCCCAGCTCAAAGTATTTTGAACTCTGCAAAAACCCATAAATTCCCTCTTTTCCTGTGATACATTATAGGCAACCAGATCATAATCTTCACTGCTCATACTATGCAGGAGCTGCCTGGGCTCAGCCTCCCCCTTCTCTCCCACTTCCTCTCCTTTTCTCTCTTCCCCTCCTCCTTCTTCTCCTTCTCCTCTTCCTCACCTCTAGCAGTGAGGTCTCACAATCTCAGCAACCGCAACCTGGTTCCCCATCTGCAGTCTATCTAGACACCCGGCACAGCTGGGCTCCAATCGTCGGGCTCCATGCCAGTCATCTTCAACTCGCCAAACCTTCAGACCAGCAGCTGGGACGTCAGAACTTTCCTGGGAGTTTCCCCGCCGCCAGCTTGGATACCGTGTCCTTGTTTGCTGTGCTAAAACTTGTAAAGATTGGCAAAGATAAATGAGCAACCAGTCCAGCCAGGACTGTGCATCTCATCCAAACATGTCCCTGACACTGATTCCAAGTAGCATTCAACTTCGTCTCTAATGAGCTAACAGATGTGGACATTATCAGAGGAACTTAGTAGGGGATGATTCACCCAGCTAGGGTTGGATGAGTTTTCATGCTCAATTATGTTTTGGAGCAAGAGGATAGAAAATACCATTACATTTTGACAATTGACTTGAGAAAACAGTGAACATTTTTCTTTTTCCTTTTCCCTGGGTTCATTTACCCAGCCCAGACTGTTCATTAGTCTTAACTGTCTAGAACATACCTAGAAACGTGCATGCAAGGCACAAGCTTCTGCTACTTACAGCACTTGGCTTTGGGAAAAGTCATCTATTCTTGGTATGAGATCGACAACCTAAAGCTGATCAGATATGATTCAATTGCCCCAGCTACCACGTATTGCTTTGGCCGAAAAATCTCAGGACATGATTGAATGCCAAGCTTCGGTGCATTTATGGCACTGCTCACACAATGAAGGGACTGATGTTTATTCACCCGGTGCCACTTCCTGGGTGGCATATCACAACCATTCCACTGAACTTTCACCTCAACCTAGGGAAAGCTTAGTAACAGATACAGTATATCTGCTGAACATTCAACAAGAATCTGAAACTATGCTTAAATATTGTGCAGATTACCTCATACCCTTTACTGTATAGATCTTATTAGAGGGTCTGATTTACAAATGTGGGAGCTGTGAATCAGTTTAAGCTGTTTCCAGCCTCACTGAGACAGTAAAGAGGAAGAGTAGAGTATCTTTCCCACTCCCAGGCTTAGGGATAAACAGTGAAAGAGCGAACTCTGATTCGCGGATCTACAGTGAGAGCTGCTTACTTCATTGGCCACGCTAAGATCAGATTGTAAACAAAACGCAACTTTAACAATGAGGTGTTCCTTTCTTTTAGAGTTAAGCAACTTTTCCGAACATCCTCTTGCTGAGGATGCATCCAACATTCCTCCTTTGAGCCCAAACAAAGTGACAGGATGTGCACATTCTTCCCCAGGAGGCCACGGGCCCAGCTTCCTTCCCATCCCGCAAGGAGCTTGAAGACGTATGAAAGACACAAAGCAGACCTGGAGGCCTGCACTGAATCTCTCTGTTCCCCTCTCTTTTCCTTGCTGTAAAAGACCCTTACCCATCTATGAGATTGCAATTTGAGGCAAATGGATAATCCTCCCCTTTCATTTTTACCATCGTGAGTAGCTTCCTTTGATTGGATCGGCAGAGAGCAAGAGAACTTGCTTTTGCAAACCTAAGTTGCGGGTAACAAGATATTCATCAGAGGCCATTATCAGGGAATAGAGGGTGAGTACGGTGTCCCGCACACATCAAACATCTTCTCTTTGCGTTCTTCCTCTAACCATCTGCTGAGAACAAGAAGGTAGACTCATTTTCAGTGTTTTCTGTTGCAAAAATAATTAAATTGAGATTGGCATGAGATCTAGGGTCAGGGTAACAATTTAGGTTGGGAATTTAATAGATCTAGTTATAATACACTGAGCAACAAGAAACAAAAGAAAATCTAGAAGTTGAAATCCCCTTCTTCAATTGGTAATTAGTTTTGTTAATTTAAGGTTACCCAAGTACCTCTATCTGAAAGTTCAGAGTCTCATATAAATATATATATTTCTGTCTCTTTGGTAACTTTTTGGTATATGTAAACAATCCTAACAGATTTCATTTCTTCTGATAAGACTTTTCGCTGTGTAAGGGTAGTTGGTAAGAACATATTTGATGTTTGGTGTGAAAGGGAAAAGAAGCTCCAGATACTGAATTCTGAAGCCTGGAATTCCCTAGGAGGAAAAACCTTCAAAGAGAATAGTGATATATTATCTATAAAGTGAAAGCTTTTGATAATCTTGGCCATATTTCTAGAACACAGCATTCTCTAGTTACTTGTCTCAGATGTCTTGTTCTGATGGGATTTCTTTGTGAGAAGAAATAACCAGGGACCCTTCTCCATTTCATCATCCACTATTTGAGCTGAAATAATTAAACTGAATAATCCACCACTCACAGTATAAGTTGTTTGCAGAAATAGTACAATTCCAGAACTGGGTCTTGCAAACCATTGCCCAGGGCAGGTAAGGAATTGCTAGTTTGCAAAATTATCAGTTTTACACATGACCATATAATTAATAAAATCTGTGGTCAAGGAAATTGCATGTTGGAACTCAAATCAAAGCAAAATTAATTTTCTTTTCCAAGTAGAACTATGTCACTCTTTTTTTAAAATTGATTAAAATATAGAAAGACTGAGAAACTATAACAGGGGAGACAAAGTCAATGAAAAAAAAACCTCCAAGACATAGATTTATCTTTAAAAATATTTATCATGTTCTATGTTTGAAAGACTTTGCTACAGGTCCTAATACTTTTGGGCCTTGCTTTCTTTTTTCAGTGCTGACACTGAAGTGAAATGCTACGATATTATCTTTCATTGAAATATGTGTTACTTTTTGCCTGATACATAAAAATTTCTTTTTTATTCTAGAAATTCTGTAGTTTCCTCAAGAGAAGCCATGGACTTGATAGCCTTGCATCCAAATTCCCTGAGTAAGATACACCTTTTTTGTTCTACAGAGTCACAAATCTTGATTTCAAAGAATGATTTTTTTATAGTGACTTATTTTTGCTTTTTGCATTTCCATGCTATGAATCTCTTTTACCCGATTTTCATTTTTGTAAAATAACTACTATTTCTGAGACTGTATGTCAGTGACCGTATTTAATTTCAGATATTTATTGTCATAGTTAATGAATGCAACATCCTATAAATAACATCACAGCTAACTTTATTTTGACTTTACTCCTTATCCTAACTCATAAGACACATGAATGTGAAATAACTGGTTCATGTGTATTTAGTTTATAAACTATATACACGTAGATGAATTCCCAAGCCATCTAATCCCTAAATCCATGTATAGTTTACCATTTTACTTCCTGTTACATGACTGTATTTTGTTCTCATTGTCTACTTCAATTTGTGTCCTTTTTTTGATTAATTAGAGCTGGATTTATTTTAAATGTATTGCTTTTAATTGGCTTTTGTCTCAATATTTATACTTTTCTCTGTAGTTTCCTAAACTTTGCTAGCATACTTTGATTACCATTTTCCTTATTTATCCTTTGATTTATTGATTAGAAAATTATCTTTTTCTCAGTATCTTTAGGGCTATGGGAAACCCATTTTCTGAACTAGCTTTCTACTGTGTATTCCTCTTTGATACTAGCTGTCTTTCATTCATTTACTTCCCTTTTCATTTCCACATTTTTTGCATGTGGCATTTTCATGCTATAATTCCTTAATATATCTCTTAGTTAAGTTACTTCTATTTGGGTCAACACTCTGAAGAGCTCCTTCAGGAGTAAAGTGAATGCATTCTATAATTTTAACTTGAGCCTATACACATTAATATCTGTTATTAATTACTTTTTTCCCCCTGTGGATATTGCCACTCCCTGAGATGCAGCATTTTGGTGTTATTTATAATGAAGACCCTACATTTACAGTCTCTCTCTCTGAACTCAAATTAATTGTCTTTAAGCAGTGCCATTGTCACTTTTCTCATCATTACTACAGAACACCGACACCCATGTCCTAAACAAAAGACGTTTATTTTGGCTCACGGTTTCAGTCGCCGGTCAGTTGACTCTGAGGCAGGAACAGGATGGCAAATGTGTATGGTAGAGAAGAGCCACTCAACCCATGGCAGCCAGGAAGCGGAGAGAGATGGGAGGAAGCAGACAGGCATACACTCTTCCAGTCACAGCCCAGTGACCACAATCAGCTGTGAACTCCTCTGTGATGAATGTGCTGTTCAGTGGAACACCCCCAATGTCCAGTCACTTTCACACCCATGAGCCTTCGTGTGTGTGTTTGTAGTGGGATTTAAGTTGAAACCATAACAAATAGCATTTCCTTTTGACTGTGCTAAAGTGCCCTATATGTGCATGCATTCCATGATTTCTATTTCTAGAATAACAATTCTTCCTGGTTCATCTTATATTTCATGATTGAGATACATAGGAAGAAGTTGGAGAATTCTACCAAAGTGTTACATGGCAATGACTCTGTGTTAGAATTAAAACATGCCATCCACAATACATTAAAAAACAAACAAACAAACAATTTCTGGAATGAGAAATCTGTACAAAGTACTTGGAGGAATAACGACTAATACTAATGCTGTATCATTGAAGCTCGTGTAGTTAGAGGTAATCTAGCTGTGACTGATTTGGTTAGATGAGTAACCAGAAAATAGTTCTATCTTCAACATTTTGGTGATAGTTTTAATCAAGACACCATTCTGGAGGGAGCAGCATAAGGAAACAGTGTGAGAATTTGTCTTTTGCAGCATCAACTGTTGAAATTGTTTTCTGCTTCACCTTCCTAGCTAGGTCAAATCCAAATGTCCCATGGCCTTGAGTGTAGGATGCAGCAGTGTGTTTAGGATCTCAGTGTTCACACCACTGGGAGCAGATCATTCAGTCAGCATCGCTGGAACTCTCTAACGAAAAGGAGACAGCTGGTGTCTACATTACTGATGAGGTTTAAAAGCAAAGGGGTCCTCAGTCCTGATGGGCTATTAAATATTCACTCGGTTAGAGATTCCTGCAGTCACTGCACATTTAAAAACAATTAAAATAAAAATCTAGTCATCTTGAGGTCCCAGTAGCTTCTCTCTGAAACTGGCTATTCTTACATCAAATGTACCAGCTGCTTCTCAGGAACTACAAAGGAAAGAAAGAAAGAAAAAAGTACACGGCAATCATTTTTATGAGTTTTCAATGACAATCTCAGGTTTTCAACATACAGGGTAATATTTTACATTCCAATATGTAAATGTTTGCAAATAACACCCTATGAATACATCTATTCTGTAGCACAGACTCAAAATAAATGCAGATTTGGAAAGAATATTTCACATGGAATTTTCATGTGAGAAGTTCTCCAGGGCAAAAACTATACCATGCTTTTATTCTTTGACCTTTATTCATTTTTCTCATTCCTGTTAATTCTTAGTTTTCATTCAAAGTCTGTTTTCCTAGTGCACATAATTAGGATGTTTAAAACACTTTGTACCTATTAAATATGGGATTAAAGTACATACATAGATACAGGAAGAGGAACACAAGTGTTTTTCTGACACAATTAGTGCTTCTTTATTCTAAACTTCTTTGACTTACAGTCTCTTTCTTAATTCAGAAGATGAGACTAAACAGCCATTTGGCAACATGGCGATCCCATGGAGGACTCATTAACTGGGTTCTAAATGGGTCCTTTCACAACTCTGCCACTCAGGATTGAAGGTGGACTGGATGCCACCAATAAATGAGTGAACAGAGAGCTCTGAAGTGGAAGAACTGAGGGGGGAAGTGAGATGAATTTAGAATAAATGAAATGTGCTTTTAATACAGGCAAAAGTGAGAGGTAATAAATATACAAAGACCACGAGAAGGCAGTGCTTGAACAATGCAAATCAGTTTGACTCTTCCAAATTGTAGCTTTATTTTCTTGGCTGGAACAAGCAATCATCTAAATGAGTGATGCTCTGGAAGGTGGGCTGCTATCTCACACACATCCAAAGTTTCTGAAATTGCTGCCATCACTCCAGGTAGTGTGGTGTATCAGGATTGCTTTGGGATCTTTTGAGATAGTTCACTATTGTGTGAACTTAAAGAAACACTCAACTTATTGGCTTAGTATAGTTCTGAGTGTGACTGACTGGGTTTCTTGAAGATGGAAGACCCACCTTGGATGTGAGGCCCACTAACCAATCGTCCTGTAGCCTGAGTGGAATAAAAAGGGAAAGAAGAGGAAGGCTAGCCATTGTTTCTTCAGAGGAGCTCCAGTCTGCACCTTCCCCTTGAATGTTTTCTCCTGGCTTCCAGCACAGACCTTTGCTGATAAGGACTCACCCTGGACTCTGCCGTGTGCTCCAGGCCTTTAACTTTTCACTGCATTCTTTGGTTCACCATTGTGCAGATAGCCCTTTTTATTCTTCTATCCCTGACTCTGCAGGTCATTGTGACATACTTGCATATCAACAAGTATACATGTTTACAATGGTGTTCTGTTCCTGCAACTAGTTGGTTAAGTGCATTGGCTGCTAAATAGAAAAATGCATACAGTTGTATTTTACAGTCCTCCAAACAAGGAAATGGTCAAAGGAAACTCCAACTTGATGGCTTTGTTTTTATTTGAATAATTTACATGCTGTACTGTAATGTTTATCAGAACTTAAATCTGTAGTGCTATATGGCACACCACAGTCAGTAAAAATTAAAGTACTGTGTAAACAAGTTGTACTGCACCAAAAAGGTATTGAGGCTTTATAAACAAGATGTACAGAACTGTGCAAAAAAAGAAAGGCAGGTAGTAAGCCTAAGCAGTGGGTCATGAGTTCAGTCATTAAAAATGTAGGTCACTAAATGAAGAATATTTATCTATAACTATAGCTATAGATCTATAGATATAGATAGATATAGATAAAGATAGAAAAATGATAGGTAGGTGATAAATTGATCTCATACTAAGTCTGTTTCTCTAATGAGCACTGACACATCCCCTTCCAATGACAAGTGACATGCAGCAGGAGCTGTCTTTCCTACAGCCCCTTCACATAATATTTGTCCCCAGTTAGTCCTTGATTAGTGTTTATTAAATCAACCAACCAGTGGATCACTCAGTCAATTAATGACTTCACTGCCACACTCATGAACTTTGCTTGGTCTTTCTGTCTCCTTGACATTTCTGTTCTCTTATGCTCCACCTGACTGCATTTCAAGAAGATTCCAAGGCCCAGTTCAGAGATTAACTTCACTGTGAAGCTTCTTCCAACCTTCTACCACCCAGGAGAGGCACTTTCTTCTTACATCCTCAGAGCACACAAATAACATCCAGTGTGTGAACTTACTGTCATGCTCTGTAAGGTGTAATACAATGACATGCTTAAGTACCTATTTCTCAGCTGGATTATAGGATAGCCGGGGCATGGAAATAAGTATTGGTCACCTTTAGGAGCTTTTCTGTTTTATCCTCAGCATTTAAAACAGAGCGTGGCACGTAAGGGAAAATAAATAGTCATTTGTTCAGTGAATGCTTTGACTCTTAGGGAAGATACAAAATATTTCAGTCAAGATTGTAATTGCTTTCTAAATCTAGTGTTGATTTGTTCTTGAGATGGCTTTACTCACTTACTGAATCAACATTCTAGCCCCAGATTCCAACAGTAACCAAACCTCATCTGGATAAACTGTCCTAGTATATTCAGGAGGTAAAGCAGTATGACCGGGGTAAAGGTCGAGCTACAGAAAACTGGATACACATGACAAACAAGGTTGTCGGGTGAAGTAGCAACAGCGGCTCTCCCTGGTAAGAGGGTACACAGTTATGAACACCTCAGTTTCATGCAACATCCTATGACTATGCAGGTAACAGGCAAGGGAAATCCTACTGGACTCTGGGAAAGGGTGCAAAAGCAGTGGAGGAAATAATTAATGTATGAAATAATAAGAGTAAACCATACTAATGTAATTATTTTATATAACATACATCATTCCTAAACTATATTCAGTATGTGAAACATATTTAAAAGGTACAGTTAGTGTGGCTGTTAATCTGAATCTATGATAATTATCTTTATGCAGACCTGTATGATAATTAATGAATCTGATGCTGATAAAAAGGGGAGAGTGGAAGAGAGAAGGAAATTAAGGAATTGAGATGTATTATGCACCTGTACCAACTACCTACAATGGATGTAATCATTATGTATTGTGAACACATACTAATAAAATGTTTAAAAACCCACATATCACAATTTTTTTACATAAAAATGATCATGAATGTATTTTTCTCCAAAGCTAAGAAGAAAATCTAGGAAATCATGTGACTTCATGTGTGTTAAAATTTTATGTCAATAATTCATAGTCTCCCAACAAAGAAAACTCCAGTACCAAATAGTTGGGTGGGAATTTTGCCAAATTTTTAGACAAAAACTAACAATAATTCTCATAGTAATTCAAAAAACAGAAAAAGAGTGGTCTTTTGCAAATGCTTTCTCTGAGGCTAATATGTTGATAACAACAACAGACAAGGTCACCACAAAAATGGAAAGGTACATGCCAGTATCTCTGTTGAACATGCAATAAAATAGCTTCAACAAAATGCTAGCAGAGAGAATTCAATATCCCATCAGACATGTCATTTATCATGATCAAGTGGGACTCATTCCAGAGAATGCACAAAATGATAAACATGGTGCATGCTGTCCATGGAAACACAGACATAGTATTATGATCTGAGTAGATGCAGAAAAAAATTTTCATAAAATTATGCCTAAACTTGTAATAAACTAGGTATAAGGGGACCATACCTCTACATAATAAAATCTACATAAGACAAAGCCAAGGCAGTGTACTAGATAACAAAAGCTGAAGTAGTTTTCCAAGATGTGGAAAAAGAAGAAGATGACCAGTTGCAAAATGTGTTTATTAAGCACAGTACTGGAAACCTTATCCAGAGAAATACAATGAGAGCAAAATATAGCATCCAGATTTAAAAAGGGTGAATTAAAGCTGTTGGTGTCTACAGGTGACATGATACTCTATATAGGAAATTCTACTAACTTCCAAAATGAACTGTCATTATTGGAACTGATAAACTACTATTGTAAAGTTGCAAGATACAAAATCGATATACAAAAATAATCAATACCTTTTTTTGTTTTTTGCATCAGCAGCACAATTGCTGAAAAAGACATCAAGAAATCATGATAACTACAAAAAGGACCTAAGGACAAATTTAATTAAAGAAGTGATTTATTTTTTCCTGTACTAGAAATTGAACCCAGGATTTTCCTACTGAGCTACGTCCCCAGCACATTTCTTTTGTTGTTGTTTTTGTTTTTGCTTTGTTTTAATTTTGAAAAAAGATCTCCCTGAGTAGCTAAGTATCCTTGGCTGAGCTGGAACTTCTATGCTTTTGCCTCAGTCTCCCAGAATGCTGAAATTACATGTATAGCCACTGTACTCAGCTGCAAATGATTTTTACAATAAAAGTTTCTAAACATTGATGAAAGAAATAAAGAAAATACACAAACATGGAAAGACAGCACACAATATGAGTTGGAAGCAATAACACTGTTAAAAGGGTCACACTTTCAAAATTGACTTACAGATTCAATGAAATCCTCATGAAAATACCAATACCATCTTTCACAGATCAAGGAAAAACAACCCTAAAATCACGCAAAACTGCAAAAGACCTTGAATAGACAAAGCAATCTTGAGTAAAAGGAGAAATAAAAATGCTGACCTTAAAACACTGCAAAGATTTACAGCTACCACAGCAGTGAGGCTCTGGCATAAAAATGAACACATAGAACAGTGGAAAACCCAGGGATCAATGCATACATCTAGAGCCAACTCATCTTTCACAAAGTTGCCAAAAATACACACTGGCAGAAACACAATATCTTTGATAAATGGTGCTTGGAAAAATGATTATCAGTTGGAAGGTGGATCCTTGGTACAAGAAAAGAAAATAAAATAAGAAGAAAGAAAAAAAGAATATCCACATGCAGAAGCATGAAACTAGAATACATTTTGCCATATTAAAAAACAAATTCAAACGCAACAATGACCAAAATGTGAGGCATGAAGTCATGAAAGTTCTAGAAGAAAACATAGAGAAAATACTTGAAGACAACGTACAGGCAAGACTTTGACCAGGATTCCAAAAGAACAAGCAACAATAGCAAAGATAGACAAGCGCTATCACATCAGACTAAGAAAGAAGCTTTTGCATGATCAAGAAAACATTCACTAGAATGAAGAAACAACTTTCAGAATAGGAAAAAAAATATTTATGATGAATTCAAACAAGTGATTATTATCCAGAATACTCAAAGTACTCTACCATAAAAAAATCAAAACAATCTCATAAAAATAGGCCAATGATCTTAATGAGCATTTCCCAAAAATGACGATATATGCATAGCCAAATGTTATAACAAATAAACTTTTATAGCATTCTTCCTTGGGGAAATGAGTGAGATATTATCTTACCCTCATAGTATAAATAGTAATCAAAAAGACAATAAATGACAAATGTTGACCAAAATGTAGACAAAAGGGGACACACACTGTTAGTGGAAATATAAATTATTTAGGCTATGGTAAAAACAATATGGAGTTTTCTCAAAACAACAAATAAATAACAGAGAGCAACCATGTGATTGATCTATCCCACTACCGGGTATGTGTCCAAGGGAAATTAAGTCAGTAAGTCAAAGAGATGCCTACATGGCTATGTTTGCTGTGATATTATTCACAACAGCCAGGTTATGGGATCAGCGGATGAACATATTGAGAAATATATATTATATTGTTTTGCACTGTATCATAATATATATTTTTAAAATACCAAGATATTATCATTTGTGAAACTTGGTGGAACTGAAAGACACTCTTAAGTGAAGTAAGGCAGACTCAGAAAAGTGAATGCTGTTTTCATTCATATGCAAAAGCTGTTAAAGCCGCCCTCTCACGGGGAGAGTAGAGTATGTTGGGGTGTGGGGAGGAGAGGCAGCCTAGAGAGGGCAGCTCCTGAGAAAAGACATGCACAGAGGAGGCAGAAGTACTGGTGATTCAGGGCTTAACTGAGTAGCTCTAGTTTACAACCAATTATTACTTATTTCATTAAGAGTAGTCAGAAAATTCCCCACAAAAAGAAATGATAAACATCTACAGAGTGAGCTATGTTCCTTACACTAAATCATTATAGTTCGTGCGCATGTATCAAATCATGGTATTGTATTAATATATATATATATATATATATATATATATATATATATATATATGGCTAAAAGTAATTTTGAATAAGAAAAAGAAAATGAGATTGGTCACTAAGCTCATAAAACTCAAAACTGTAACGTCTAAACTAGTGGAGCGCACACGAAGAGAATCAACAGTGGGCTGCGCCAAAGCAGGTGATGCCTGTTATGGGAAGATCTAAAACACACATGGGACACACATGGATTTTTTCTCCTCTGGTTGATTTTGAAACCCCTAATCCAACCTGTGAGCAGTCCCAACAGCTCTGGCAGTCTGGGTGACCCCTGGTGAAGGAGGAACCCTACCCTACAGGGCTTCATACTTGAGGCTGGACTCCGAGACTGGAGGGAGGTTTGGTCCATGGGTCCGAGGGAAGACTCCACCTCATTCAAGCCCAGGAGGCAGGGACTCAGGAGCACAGCAAATCAGCAGCGACTGGGTGAAGAGAGCTTTTGTTGTGACAAATGTGTGAGGCAGTGCTTGGTGTCTGCGCAGGGTGTGGTGGTTTGAGTCTTCTTCAGGCAGGCAGGAGAGTGAAGTTTGCTTGGAACCAGCTGAGTGCAGTAGCCCAGCTACTGTGGTGCCACCTGTGTGATCCACCGGCCTTTCTTGCTGATAAAGTGGAAACCCACACAGGCAAAGAGACCCAAGGCCAGGACTTTGAGGCTTTGTGAGTTTCAAGGACGTCAGGCAAACAGTAAATTTCATTCAGTCCTCGCAAGACAGTGACCCGCTTTTTCTCAGTATTGGCTAGGAACTTCTAATCTAGCCACTCACCAGTATTACATGGTGTTGCTTTTTCTACCTCTCTCCATTGAGGTTTCTATCACTTGGAGGTAAATAAGTTTATTTTACAATTATAAGGTATATTGTTTCAAATTATGAGCATAATATTGGAAAAATCAGATGCAACTTTGAGGAATGAATACAGAAATACAACAAAGAAGGAAGGGTGGATATTTCTGACAAAGGTGAAAAATATAATGTAAAAGGAAATTTGGGGTGACACATTTCATATAATTTTATCTAATTTTTGGTTTATTGACTCCTAGTTGTCTTCAAAAAATTAGGATATAAAATAGCCAACACAACCACAATCGTAACAACAAATTGAGTTTAAGTTTTCATTATCTGAGAAATAAAAAAAAAACTATTTCTCATTTTATACTAGAATTAACATATAAGAGGTAATGTATAATGTAACACACTTTCTACTTTTAAAAGATTAGGAACTTTATGGAGCTATGTATTTTTAAAAGAAATTAACATTAACTAAGGATATATTATGTATCACTGACTGCACAGTGAACTTTAGGTCCATAATTTTATCAAACTTCTCAATATTGTTGGTGAACTATGTATCACTTTTGGAATTGCACAGTTCTGTAAATGATGACACCCACAAGTTGCATTAAATTCCCAAGATGAGATGCCTTGCCAAACTGAATTTAGGATTTAAATCCAATGCTACTTGTTTCCCCAAACCATAAAGTTTAACATTAAATAATAATGAAGTCATTTCTATTCAGAATTTAGCAATGGCTTCCAGGTGTGCAAGTGTTACAATATTTAGGATCCAGTCTTCCATAATTAGAGTTTGAAAATACACAGAAATGAATCATTACATCTTATTTACTAATTTACACACAAGGAACCTGAATAAGTATTGAATGAATTCTATATGTTGGATGACCAATATGAAGACAGTTTGAAGTGCACACACACACACACACACACACACACAGAATTAAACTTTTGTTTGTACTTGGTTATAAAAATGTATATAACTGGAATCAGCAATGTCCAGAACATACTAAACCAAGCTTACCTTCTCTGTGAGTTCTATATTGAAGTGTAGAAAAGTGAGGCAAACATTTCCTTGCAGATACTTAAACTCTTTCCAATGCTTGAGCAAGTTGCCTATTGAAATTTTAAATGATTTCATCTAAGTCTAAAGCACTTACATTGAATCAAAATACTTACTTAGGTGGGAGTAAATCACAGTTTGCTTAATGTAATAGCCCACTTTGTGTTTATCTACCTTTAAAAGGTAGTGTTTAATAAACCACAAGAAGCACCACTGTCTTCTGAAATATATTATGAGGAAGACAGCAGAATCTTCAATTTGTTAGCAAGAATCTCCTTGGACGTTGCTGAAATTAAAAAACAGAAATATTTTTGTGCCTAATGAACCTTTTCAGCTTTGTAGATATCACACAAGTGGCTGGCTGGGAATGGCCTCCAAATATTATTCTACAAGTTCAGGTGATTTGCAATTTGCTCTGCTTAGACAGCATTCTGAAAGTCAGTTTTTTGTAAGAAAAAGATGAGACTTTAGTTTGCTCCTGGGAGTGGCAACTGATGTGTTGTCTAGTAAAGTTGGAGGATCAGACCTCCCTGTCACTCTGAGGAAAGACCCAGGCTGTTTTGCTTTTCTCAACTTTTTATCAGGGAACAAGTAGGCTCCTTTCTGTGCAAGCCGAAAAGCAAAGGAGACAAACAGGTACCATTTGCTGAGAGATCAGGATAGAAGATACTAGAGTTGTGCTTGGTTTTGTACAAGCGAACCTTGGGTCTATTTAAGTTTTGGTTTTCTGTATTCCACCTTGTTCGTTCTTTCTTCCTTCTTTTCCCTCTCCTTCTCCTTCTCCTTCTCTTTTTCTTTCTCCTTCTCCCTTCCCCTCCCCTCCCCCTTTCTTCTTCCTCTTCCTCTTCTTCTTCTTCTTCTTCTTCTTCTTCTTCTTCTTCTTCTTCTTCTTCTTCTTCTTCTTCTTCTTCTTCTTCTTCTTCTTCCTCTTCCTCTTCTTCTTCCTTTTCTTGGTTTAGAGCCTGACTCTTCAGAAAGGAAAAGTGAATGATGCAGAGTTCCTTCTTTAGGAGATAGTCATCTGAAGCAGACTTTTCATATTTTTATTGAGGTTGTATATTTCAGTTAACTAGGACAAGACAAGGTGCAAAGCTGGAATAGGATGTATATAACAGCCTGCAACTCCAGTTTTCTCTCCTCTCCCAGGGAGTTCAGTAGGGTGAGCAGTGAGTCAGATGACGAGAAACAGCATTATAAATGACCTTTACATTTGCTTCCAGCACCAAGGAGCAGGAAAAGCCATCAAAGTGCTCTAATATGCAATTTCGCATAGAATTAGAAGACTCCAGTGAACAATTTTTCACATTCCATGTTTCATTTCAGGGAAGTATAACTTCTTGTCCAAACCTGTCAGAAGCATTTTGGATATAGGCTCTGTGGTACAGCAAGTGACTGAACAATCATAGCCATGTACCAGAGGTGAATTTGACAACATGTCACCGTGTAGTGTCCTCAGCCAGCTATTAGTGAAGAAAGAAAAAAGAAAAAGAAAAAGAAAAAAACCATGCGATACAATACAGAATGGACTTGAATGTAACATTTCTTGATAGTCCTCAAAATTATCTTTCCTGCTGTTTATCATTTTCCAATTGAGAATAAATTTGTTCAGTTCTATTCATTGATAGTTTAGTACACTTGTATTACACATTTAAATAAGAATAGAGATATGCAAGGGATGAGAAAAAAGTACAGTATTTAAACTTTAAAAAAGATTACAGTGAAAGACATCCCTGCAAACACTCTTTCACATTTGTGCCATGTCTTTGACATTTTGTGAAGCAGTTCTGGAAGTCTTCTTCTGTGAGTGTCTCTAGGAGTTAGAAGTATACTGCTACCAAGCGGCATTCAATGTGAAGGGACCCTCCTATGAAACGAGACACTGCATCCGCATCTGCCTTGCTCACCGTGTGACTTCCGGCTCCTCCCTGAAGTTAAAATGACCAGGAAAGAAACGTTTTGAATCCATTCATGACCTGGAGGCAGCCAGGACAATGGAACTAAAGACTCTCAGGAAAGAGGACTCCAGAGCTGCTGCAGAAAGTGGCAAAGATGTTGGGATGAGTGTATTTGAAGTGAGGGAGGACTTTGGGGGGATTCTTGGAAAAACATCTCCTACTATATTTTTAAAATTTAAACATACATCATGTTTTTCAATTATACTTCATATTAAAATAGTTAAGATACTAACATTTTTTCCCATGAGTATTTCCCGTTAAGTGTTCTTATAATTTTCAATATTTTTATAATTTTTGTTAGCACTGAATTAAATCTACAAATTAATTTAGGGAAAATGACATCTTCATGCCACTAATACTTGATATTCCTATTCAAGGCCAAGGACAACTTTAGGATTAATATTAGGTGACTTGTTAAATGTAACACTAGGTATCTTATAATTATGGCAGTATTTTTTAAAACCTATAATTGTAGGTTGTATTTTTCATTTATTGTAGAGATGCATATGATTATAATGAACCCTGATTAATGCATCTAAGGACCAGCAGCTTTGCCGAATCTAAATTCTTCTATTCAATATTGTAAAAGCTCTGTAGAATGCTTAAGACGTTTTAACATGTATTAGATAATTAATTTATCTACTCCACTTTCTACTTCTTTTTTAGACTAACTAATCTATTGATACATTTTATATATACCTAATGATCAAATTAATTATATAAAATTTGTATCTGTACCCGGCATATCTTGATTCTCCCTACCTCTCTTCAGCCTCCGTCCTCTCTTTATTTACAAAAACTTTTTCATTTTTGCCTCTTTATTCCTTTTCCCTTCCTTCCTTTGCTCCTCATCTTACCTAGTTCCCCTTTCTATTTGAATATTTTCTTTCTATTTTACAATATCTATTACACATTTTGGTCCTTATTTATATTTTTAGCTTCTCCTACCAGAGAAACCATGCAATATTTAAACATATGTGCCCGATTTATTTCAATTAAGAATATTGTCTCAAAGTGCATCCATTTACCTAGAAATGTCTCAATTTTATCCTTCTTAATAGCAGTGTAGTACTCCATTGTATTTAAAAACACCTCTCTATCCATTCATTGGTTGATGGGCATTTAGGCAGTTTTCAAGATTTAACTACTGCAAAACTGTGCTGCTATAAACATGGATGTGCAAATATTGCAGTGATATGATACTTTTAAAATTCTATTTGTAAGAAGAATAATAACTGGATCAAATGAAACCTCTAGTTTTGGTTTTTTGTGGAAACTCCACTCTGATTTTCAAGGTGGTTACGCCAGTCTACTCTCCACCTACAGTGAAGAAGGGTTCCTTCTTCCCACAACCCCTACTAGCATTTGTTATTGGCTGACAGCTTGTTAATAACCATTTTATCTGTGGTGAAGTAGAATCTCAGTATTGTTTTAATTTTCAATTCTCAAAGCACCAGAGATGGTGAATATTTTTTTCACATATTTATTTGCCATTTATACTTCTCCACCTGAGAAGTGGCCGTTCATTTCAGATGCCCATTTTTAGACTAGGTCTTTCAGTTTGGATGGTCTGGGTTTTTTTAGTTCTTTACATATTCTAGATATGAGTCCTTTGTCTGAGGAACAGTTGGCAAAAATTTTTCCCTCTCTGTGCATTGTCTTTTCACTCTTGGTGGTTTGTTTTCTGTGAAAATATTTTGTAATTATTTGTAATATTTCCTGTGTTATCAGTTTTTTTTTTGTTCATCAGGTCTTTCTTTAATGAAGTGAAAAAGAAAGCAGTACTACAAAAGTTATTCCTGGAAGCAAGCATTACTCTGGTTCTAAAGCCAGAGAAGAATCCAAACAAAAAGAAAACTACAGGCCTTTCTCCCTAATGAACATGGATGCAAAAATCCTTAACATGATAGTGGAAAAGAAAAATGTAGCATATCATCAAGATTATACACCATGACCAAGCAGGATTCATCCCAGGGATTCAGGGATGATCTAACATATGCAAATCAATAGATGTGATACACCATATCAACAGAGCCAGAGACAGAAATCACATGATCATTTCAATAGACACAGAAAAGCATCTAATGAAGTTCAACAACAATTCATGATTTTAAAAAATCCCTACAGAAAATTGGAATAGATGGTCTTTATCTCAACCTTATAAAAGCCATCTATGAGAAATCAACAGCCAACATCATACTAAATGGTTAAAAACTGAAACCCTTCACTCTAAAGTCAGGAATAAGACAAGGATGTCCACTATCAGCACTTCTGTTTAATGTAGTTCTGGGAATATTATCCAGAGCAATCAGGCAAGAGAAAGAAATAAAAGGAATAAAGATAGGAAAGGAAGAAGTTAAATTATCATTTTTCAAGGATAACGTGATACTCTATACAGAAGACCCCAAAACCTCCACCAAAAGACTTCTAGATTTAATAACCAAATTCAGTCACATAGCTCTATACAAAGTGAACACTCAAAAATGAATAGTATTCTCTTATTTTTTTAAAAGTGATTATCTGTACAATTTTATAGAGTGCCTTTTTGGAATTTCTTTGAATTATTTATTTTCCTTAATCTATTACTGTGTGAGTTACATTAATACATTTTTGTATCTAAATGCAAAGTGTCCCTTAGATAAAAATCCGTGCATTCCTACAATGAATACTTCTTAGTCGTTATGCCATTCATTTACACTTCACTTAATTATTTTTAGTACAAATTACTTCCCCTTACCATCAGCAATTTCCACCAAAAAAGTTTATCTTGATAATAGATTTCATGTGATATTATCTATTCTTGTTATGCATGGAAAATTACAATGCACCAAATGATTGATACTAATAGATCATTTCTTTGGGTCTCATTTGGGTTTGGCCTCAGAATTCTTCCTCAGGAGTATGGGACACCTGGCACACATCCTTGTTTTCACATTCCCAGCAGCTGCTGGGAGAAAATTTCCTGCTGGGCTTTTTTCCTTCTGGCCTCAATTCTCCTACAGTTTGGCACTGCAGTGTTCACAGATGAGAGGACTTTCGTGGGACACACAGATGGGAAACCAAGGCAACAACTGCCAGCATGACATGTGACAAAGCTGAGTGCCTGACCTGTGAGCTACCTTCCTCACTGTGCACAAGCCGAAACCTGGTACCCTGCGTAAAAGACATGCTCACTTTGGATGTGAGATCATCTGTTTTCTTTTATTGTGGTTTCATCACTTGAAAGTTTTTTCCAAAAATGATTCCACATATCTCCCTGTGATTTTTGATGCTCTCTATGTGGAATTAGGTAGAATTCAAACTCAAATCAATGCATATGCATCACCCTATCAATGCTGGCATATTAAGAACTGATGAAAGGTTCCATAAGTATAAATACAATAAGCACTATTAAGACTTTAATTTACTGTATTACACTTTCTGTTTTCCTTCTTTCCTTCCTCTCCTCCCTTCCTTTTCCTTCTCTTCCTGCTCCTTTTTCTCTTCCTCTTCCTTCTTCGACTTCTTTCTCTTTATGTGGATAGTACAAGTTTCACTGTCCTATAGTTTTGCTGTCATATATCTCTAATGCCTTTCTAATGGTTCTTACAATTTCTTCGTTCATCTACTTGTTAACTATATTTATCTTTAAGTGTGTAGGATTGATAACCATGTTGCTAAGTTGTTATTGGACCATTGAACTTCTTTGCAGCCTCACTGTTTGAATGCCCACTCTACATGCTTTAATTTTGTAACTTGAACAACTATGTCTAAGACAATATGTAATTTATCAACTAGTGATTTCTTGCAGTTTATTTTTTTCTGAAATTCTGTATTGTTCCTACCTCTTTTTTCTGTTTTGCTTTTTTCCTCTTTAAATAAAGTAACATTTAAATATATTTTTAAAAAGTATACTTTTAAACTTCTATACATTTGTGAATTTCTAGTATTCCTTTTTGGGAATGTTCTGCTGTATCTATGAGGTCAATCTCACTTATGTTGTTGTCCAAATCCTCTGTTTCCTTAACTATTTTCTCTCTGGATGCTCTGCCCATTAATGAACATGGAGACTGAGGTATCTAACCATCAAAACTGAGGAAAAGTTTCTTCTACTTTCATTTTTCAGCTTTTAGAAATCATCTTTATCATTAATATGTGTTAATTAATTCTAGTAGTTTGGTTGCTTTACTTCAAGAATATTTTACAATGTACATTTTATCCAAATTATTTGAAGACATTAATACTGGTTTCTTTGAAAAAATAACATTAATGCTGCATATTAATCTTATATCATCAGATAATTAATTTTCACAGTGAGTATAAATTTTTTGGATTTCTATCACAAAACCAAATTATTAGTGAATGATAAATATTTTGTTTGTTCCATGTCAGTTTATCTTTTTCTGTTTTTATTCAATTAATCTTGCTATTATTCTCTATAATAAAGTGAATCAAATAATTACATCATACTTAAAATTTCCCATAATCTAAAGCAGATTTTCAAAAGTTTTATCATGAAATATGTTTGTTGAGCTTTTTTTTGAAAAGCCTTTATCAGGTTAAGAAAGCTCTGTTCTATTGATACTTTTATGTCATTTCATGGCACTTGAATCTCATATACACTCACCTACATATGTGCATTCACACATTTAGCATATAATGTTGCACATACATGCTACAATTTTACTATTAGTTGACATGGAAAGTTCTTAGCCTGTTACTATCATATCTACACACAAACTCACTCAGAAATTTTATTTTGTTCTTATTTTTTTGAAAATC
Organism: Hydrochoerus hydrochaeris; assembly: GCA_004027455.1. Classification (NCBI taxonomy): domain Eukaryota; kingdom Metazoa; phylum Chordata; class Mammalia; order Rodentia; family Hydrochaeridae; genus Hydrochoerus; species Hydrochoerus hydrochaeris. The sequence continues at coordinate 156,512 of PVLA01000199.1, read as the reverse complement.
TTTGAAATTCTGTCTTATTTAAGATGCAGCAGTTGCTCCATGCATGGAGGTTTCTCCTAAAGTGAATCTGCTAGTCTTCAAATGCCATCTTGTAAATTAAAGCTCAAGAAACAAAACTTCTGAGTACTACCTGAGAAAATAGTTACTGTATTCATTACTTTTTTCACAGATAGATACAAATACACATTGTAGATACAGAGAGATCCTAAATCACTCATTTAGCTAATGCAAAGTCATTCTTTTTTCTTTTTTAAAATTTTATTTTAAAGAGAATAAAACCAAACAAAATAAAACTGAACAAAGCCAATCAAAACAAAATAATGAAGGCAATACAGGACTTCAAAACAAGATAATAGGAAATCAACAATGGCTACCATAATGCTTCTTGTTATCTTCAAAGTAGCTGCCCATACCATCAGACACAATAAAATCAAACAAAACAAAACAGAATAAACCAAATGAAGCAAAACAATGAAAATGATACAGGACTTCAAAACAAGACAATAGGAAATTAACAATGACTACCATAATGTCTCTTGTTATCTTCAAATTAGCTGTCCACACCATGAGGCATAAGCATGTAAAATAAATCAAACAATACAAGAACCAAGTTGTTTCCTTACTTCAGTTGTCATCTGTCCAGAAGTTTCAGGTGTGTGACTTCTGATGTCTGCTATGTCTGTGTCTCCTGAACTTGTTCCTTGTGGGCTGAGATCTGCGATTGTATTTTGCTCCTTCGTCTTGATGTTTTCCTGTGTTCCTCGGACTCTGCCTATTGCTGCATCCCGGTTGCTTCCTGCATTTGCTGCCCGTCTCTGGGTGTAGTGGATTGGACTGGGCACCTGGGATCCTCCGATCTGGAATTCCTGGAGTGGGGCGGAGAGGCACAGGGTGCTGGTTCATGCATGCTCCCCGATAGTGGCGTGGCCATGGGGCGTGGCTTTTTCTCCAAGTGGTGCTGGGCTCTTTTTGCTTTTAAGCCTGTGGTGTTTTCTAGAGTTCAGTTTAGCAGCTGCCTCAGAATCTTGGTTTCTAGTTGGGAGGTTTCAAATACTATTCTGTTATCCCTAGTGTAGACCAAGATAATTTAGATTTAAAATTAACTGTAGAATTCAAACGCAAACCAAAGCATATACACCACACTATCAGTGCTGAAATATTAAAAACTGATGAAGGCTTCCATAAGTATAAATATAATAAGCATTATTAAGACTTTTAATTTACCATATTACATTTTTTATTTATCCACAATTACTTGCATTTTTTTTGGTTTGATATATACATGTCCACTTATTAATACATATTGTGCATATATATATATCTATATAATTTGCACATATATTAAAATCTTTATTGCATCTATAATATAAACATGTCTTTATATTTACCCCATTATTTCACATTTTTTCATTATCTTATGTAATAATACAATTACATAACTTTTAATCTCCTACTGACTGGACATTTATTCCAATTTTTACTTGACTTTTCTACTTTAAAACGTTACAGTGACAATACATATGCAATATTGTCTGATTGTTTCTTTTGGGAATATATTTGCAAATAGAATTATAGTTTAATGGAATTCTTGTGACATAGTTAAGATATTTTTCAAGCTAAACTCAAGAAAAAAGCTCTTGGCTATTTTTAATACATTTTCACTTAAAGGTTAACCAACGTTTTATTGTATATGTGTTACAACATTTTTTAATTTGCCTTTTTCCAGTTTATTCATTAAATACACACACACACACACACACACACACACACACATTTCCCCATTAATGACTTCCTTTCTGGTTTCTTTTTTGCTGATACGGTTTGAAAGTTGCTCTATGTGCTAAACTACAGTGAAAATATTCTTTATATTTTACTTTTTATTGTATGGTTTTTATACAAAAATAAGCTATATTTAGTTTATTTTTCCATAAATATGTAACACCTATCTGGTTTGCTGAGTCCCTTTCTGCTAAGCGGTGGGTTTCCCTGCACCTTCTTTGAATAATTCATTACTTAACTGTCAGTTTTAAAAGGTACAATAAAACATGTTCGATGGTATGCATAATGTCATTTTAAAACTTTGCTATGCTTTTCTCTGGTGTGTCTGGCTATTCTCACATGGCTGTGGCCATGTAAATTATGAATCTCAGGGATAGTTGGTGGCTCAGTTACCAGACTGTATTTGCTCTGAAAAGTATATTTAAAATTATTTGGTCTATTTTCAAATCTGATTAAGATTGCATTACACATGCTATAAAATTTCAAAAGGTCTGATACAGGTACAATATTAAAGCATCTTGTGTCTAAGAAGCCATTTATTTCTGGCACATAATCGGAGTTTTTTATAATATTAGAATGTGGTGTTGATATGCTTCATATATAAAGGCATCTCAACAACAAGAGATTTGATAGTGTTTTCCATAATCATCTCTCTATTTTTTCAGTTAAGTAAAATTTATACAACATTAATTAATCTTTTTAAAGTCTACCAGGCACTGAAGTTCAGTTCCTTTATAGTATTGTGTACAAATCACTACTAGGTCATTTTAAAAATATTTTATTATCCCCAAAAGATGTCCTGTCCTCATGAGTGGGTCTCGAGTCACCTTTCACCCACTACCCGCTTAGATGTAGCTGCATTCTCTAAATGTTTGTCTATTCTGTATATTTTAAGTTTCTGCCTGAGAACTAGTGCTATATGAATGTAGTTTCTTAAGTTTATTAGTTTACTACTGTTGTGATATAACATGATATCATACTGATTGAGAAGTATATGGGAACTCTTGTTTTCGAAACTTTTCTGAAAATGGAAATTATCTCAAAAAAGAAATCTTCATGATACAGTCACTTAAACCAGTTTGAAGGATAAGTATTAGCTGGAAAGCTCAGATAATAGTTCACGTTCTACTGCTGCTTGCTTTGTGGTTGTATTAAACTCATTTGTAACCATAACATTTGAAATAATAACATTTTAATAGTTAGGCAACTTAAATGTTCAGTTCTTTGCATGAAACTATCAAAGAACCGAACAGATTTAGAAGAGAGAGCTATATTATAGTTTGTCACAGGAATAAATCTAAAGAAAATAATTTTTTTTCTTAACCACCAAAATGAAATTTGTTTTTAAAAGTTTAAAATGTTCGAAAATAAAGATGATTATTAGATAAAAATGTTAGCACCATATTTGGACATGATAAATAATAAATGTTTAAATGCATGAATACATACATATGTTCCAAGATTTTTTTCTCAAGATGTGTTGTTATATGAATTGTTTAATCACAGATTAGACAAGCTTGTTCAGTCTTTTGAAACTCACTGTGTATTATGGGTATCTTTTTCTCTGTGTTCTATTTATAATGAAATTAACATATACTAGTATTGAAGAACTATAGTAGAAAAATCTTTATAAGAAAAACGACATCTCGAACTAATTTAAAGTATGATATTCTAAGAAGTAATTTTGACATATTACTTGACAGAAAATTGCAAGGGTCTAATACTTTATAATGCAAGAAAATTGTGCTTTGATAAAAAGAATAGGAAAAATTAATAAAATATTTTAGTTTCTGTTCTAGTGGAATGAGACTTTCATAAGTTAGCACAGAAATACATGACTGAAGTTTCATCATGAATCTTGAAAGCTTAAATTTGAAAATCAAGTTTAAAAAAACTGATACTCCACTTTAAAAAGTCTTTTTAATGAGAAACTGACACTAAGAATTTTACAAGTAAATAAATTCCATTACATCAACCTCATAATTTTATCTAACTTCTTAAAGGGCAAGAGTTTTACTATGGTTTTCTAGCATTTTATTTAATTATGACCTAGATGCTAGTGAATATCAGTTGATATGTGCCATTCTATTTACGTACTTTCACATTTTATTTTCTATATATTTTGTTCTTCTTAAATTATGAAAAGTAATGCTCTCAAACTTTATAAAATCTAACTTCACTGTGTTTTGAGGATTTGTAGCGTGTTTGTAGGAGTTCAGCTTTTCTGCGTAGCACCGGTAGAGAGGTTTTTCTGTTATTTTAGGGTTTTTGTCTTTTCTGGCTTCCTGTGGAAGATTTGCAAATGTTTACTTTAGGAAAACATTACTCAATTCTCTGAATCTTCCTTACATCACATTTTCTACCTTATGTAGAGCATCAAAGAGAGAGAAGTGGGGAAAGTAGAAGGCATGTTATTGTGGATGAAGAAGAGTCAGGTTTGGATGAGGAAAAAGAAAGGAGAGTTACAGGATGAAAGGAACCACAGTATGTCATATGCATATGGCAGTGGCCAGAGCTAGTCTCCTAATTCTGTATCACTCATAATACAAAAGGGGGATAAGTGGACTGTTACTGCCAAGTTTAATGAATGCTACCGTATTTGCAAAGGGGAGACACAGGGTCTTAGAATCTGATTTCTATTTTAGAATACTTTTATCTTAGAAAATAATGTGGGAAATTTTATTTTCCATGGATAACTAATGCTAGAGAGGACTCATTATCATTTTGTGCTTTATAAATTTAGATATCATGATTTCTTTTAAAGTAAGGTTAATATAAAAACATCAACTTACTTACTCAAATTTTTAGAACTCATTACCAACCCTTTTTTTAAATTCCATAAACAATAATTTCCAATGCCAGGCCAATGAGAAAGGTAACAGGGTACGCCAGACAAGCAGGCAGGGGCTTGTTGGCCCATGATATGGAGAAGTTGGTCATAACTATATTATGTTATACTAGCTACAACTTCTGTATGGACCCGTGAATAGGTGAGACTCCAAGGTAAAGATATTTAAGCAAGGATGTGATAAATGAAGGACAAATAGGTATGTATGTCTCAAAAAGTTGATTGTTTTGTCTGAAGATGAAAGACTAGAAGAAAAAGACATGATAAATATGGCCAGTAGATGAATCTAGAGACATTAGATTCATCTAGAACTATTCTTGGTTCCATTGGTGAGAGGTAGTACAAGTGGGCTTCAGATGTTTTGCATTTATTGGATAGGTAAAAGAAGAGCTGGAAAAACAAACAATTTTGTTATTATCCTACTATATTTAAGTTCTCACAGTCATGATAGCTGGCTGTGGGTCATATCATGCATATCATGTGGGTGATATGTTGCATTCTCTATAGCAAACATTTTATCTGTACCATGCCATAGAACAAAATCATATTGCAAAGACTGTCTGACACAAGTTCACAGTTATTGGCAGAGCCAAGATTTAAAGTTTGTAACTTCCGATTCCATTTTTTTTCACTGTTCCATTTCCCCTAAACCTTGTTTCACTTGCATTTCATAAACCCATCTAGATTCTCCAGTGGCTTCCTTCCTCCAGGGAAGAGTCAGGGGACCCTAAGGTATGTCTGAATTCCTGGCAGAGCATTTTAGGTCCAGCACTAAGCCCTTGTTATTTCTGAATAAAGCTCAAACCCAGAGAAAGAAGCACCAGGGAAGGCACCAAGACCTGTCTCTCACTCTACTTTTAAGTATAGCATTTTCCTTTTTGAAAATTTAAGGGGCTTGGGATATAGTTCAGTGGCACAGTGCCTGCCTGGCAGGCACATGATTGTGAGTTAGATCCCTGGTCCCCTCCCACCACCAAAAATTAAGGTTACAGAAATCAAAATCTTAACCTCAGTTTTTCTCTGAATAAAAATGGTGGGAATCACACACTATGGGTGATGAAGCTTGCTAGAGATACTTCCTTTCTTGAGAGAATTCTCCAGCCAGTATATTTCATTTCATAAGAAACTGCTTCTAATCAAGAGAACTATTTCAATTTAGAGTAAAAAAAATGGAGCAATAAGGAAATTGTAGCTATTATGCTATCATAATAAGCTCCAAAGGAAAGACAACAATAACTGTGACCTCCCAATGATTCCACGGAGGGCCCTTTAATCATCCAGAATTAAAGCACAGTTATTGGTTATTCATTTCCAGCTGCTGAATCTGTTTCTTTCAGTTAGCAATTCAATGACATGGCCTCTGAAAGTTGTCACTAGTCTTAATTTTTTAATCTATTAACATTATTCTCTATCATAGTTATTTTTCCATAGTAGTAGACTCAATGTTTTCTTTATACAATTGATAAAATCCTGCCATAAAAATGCTTTTTAAAAATCTTCTTTTGCAGATAGATATTAATTTTCAATGATTATTCAAATTTCAGCATGCATGCATGTTTTACACATTCTCATTATACAGATATAGTGACAAATCCATGTACCTCTCTCTCTCTCTCTCTCTCTCTCTCTCTCTCTATATATATATATATATATATATATATACACATTATACTTGGAAGTCTTCTATTAACATTGTGTATATGTAGATATGTGTTTCTCTGCATATTATTTTTTCAAGTGGCATGAACAAACTATTTGATTAAAAATAGGCAAAATTTAAACTTTAAGTGATACAGACAAAATATTGTGCAAATGTCATACATCAAGAATGTCAGCACTGTATTAGAGTGCTATCTACCCACACACTTGAAAACAGTGATTGTTAATTAAATTTGCCTTTGAGAATATCATGGAGAAGAAGTGAAATCTCATGGTGGCCCATTGTTTGTATAGGAAGAAAATAACATATTTTTCTAGTTTCCAAGGATGTCAGTGGAAGCTATGAAATCGACTTCTGAGTTTCGCAGCTTTCTCACAATGCCTTTTCTTTTTTACTTGATTGTCTTGCTGGGAGAAATAATGCTAGTTGCAATACTAATGCTAAGTTTTAACTTTATACATGAGTGCTGGTCTTACAGTTTATGGGCTGTTGAATTCATGAGATTTACATCACCATAGCATCTATTCCTAGTTTTGGCATTTATTATTATAGTTTTTTAGAAATAGAAACTCATGAAAAATGACAATAACATCATCCAAGTTCAAATGAGATAATGCTTTGATTGATTTGGAAATTGCAAAGGCCCTTGTAAAACTTAGGGAGCGGGGATTTAAATTAAGAAACTATTTGCTTTATGAGATAAGAGGCAATTCATGTTTGTTTCTTACTTTCAAATTCCCATCTTATAAGGACCATGACATCTCAGAATCATTTTAGAGAATTATCTCATTGAACCTAAAGCTGGACTCTACTGAGATAATTATGTTGAAATGTTTTGGAAAACTCTTTATCTGTACTGTAGCTACTCTTGAGTTAGGTGCATATTAGGACATAGCTGCTGTCTCTTGCCTAGCACAGTCTTTCCTGGAATTTGGGCTTTGCAAGAGCTAAGCATGAATTTTTGATAGACTGCTGCAAGGAACCTGAAGCAAAAATTCTTCAAACGGTGCTGGTAACATGAGGTTATATAAAAAGCTGAAAAATAAGACTGCAGTATGAGTGAGCGGTGGCAGAACATAACATACACCCAGTAAGGACAATTTCCCATTGCATTTTTGCCTCTAAGGTGCATAATTAATCTTCACCCCAGAAGACAAGAAGGGCATCTGACCTTCATATGAAAGTACACTGTCACAGTGAGCATACATGATGCAAGCACAGTCCCAAGGATGAGCGTGTTGATATGCACATGGGCATGTACACATTCCCTGTATGCAAGCATGATCAAAGCTAGAGAAGGTCTGCATGTTTGTATAGAATATATGTTATGTAGACTTATACTCACAGCCAATTAAAGTACTCACATAAATCACAGAATCATACTCAACATATAAATGTATAAAAACACAGAAAAGATAAACATATTCATAGGCTGCATATGTACTAAGATGAGTATGTGAAAATATCTATGCACACAAAGAATTGCAAGTATCTGTTTGTTCAGAGATTTATGAAGATTTTAAGCCAGTATTGCCCCAATACCAGATCCCAAGAAACATACTATGTATGCAGTAACCGCATAATTTACTAACACCCCTCAAAAAGCAAACCCACAAAATCTAAAATTGTTAGCCAATCAATGCATCAATGGCTTTCAAGAGAGGGATGCTGGACTTGTATCTCAATGGTCAATAAAACAATTGATTAAGTGATGGCACACTCCTGTAATCCCAGCACTCAGGAGGCTGAGGGAGGAGGATTGTTGTAAGTTCTAGACCAGCCTGGTCTACAAAGTGAGCCCAAGCCAGGTCTGAACTGCATAATGAGATCCTGTTTCAAAAAGACAAAAAAAAAAAAAAAGAAAAGAAAGAAAGAGAGAGCAATTCATTAAATAAAAATTTGAAAAAACATTTTATGGGATATAAATGCATAAGAAAAGCAGCAGAACACTTAAAACACAAGGAATGACTTAGAGAATAACTAAAATCTTTGGAGTTGATGAAGCTTAAAGATTAAAGCAAATCTGGCTAGGGGAGATGTGATAACCCCATCGAGTATGCACTGTTTTTAACTATAGCAGCTGAAGATTTAAAGCAAGAAACCAATACGCTCGACACATTTTTAGCCACTTTGTTCTATTTAGCAGGAAAAGGCATTCACCTGTACACATTTAAAATAAGAAGATTTAAAAAGCTTAAACTGTCTAGGTCAGATGATTAAACAAATACAGGACTCATGTTAAAAAAAAAGGCAATGGATTTGACTTTTTAGATGTAGATTCAAAAGCTGGTAAAAGTTAGTGATCACTTGGATGGGAACGTGAGAGAGGTTCCTAGTACAATATAGGGAGGGGTTCTGGGGTAGGGGAAGAAAGGAAGTAGGGGAGGCAAAGAGGAAGGAAAAATGATTAAGGCGTGATGTGTATGTGCATCAGCTCCTCACGATGAATGTAATGATTGCGAGCGTAAATTAATAAACTACCAAAAGAGTTAATAATTTAGGAGCTACCAAGAGCTATGACAAAGTGAAACCTTCAATTGAATATTGGCTTCTTCAGCAAAAGTAGTTTAAACGAGGTGTACAATGTGAGTTAGACTACAGAGAATTTCATCAGAAATTGAGTTGAGGTCATGCAAGCTGTGGGAAAGAACACAGATCTACAAACATTGTGTGGAAGAGGGTTAAAATTGCCTTGTTGGTTAGAGTTCCTGTTTTTCAGTTACAGTTGCTGGACAAGAAGGGTAACTTTAAGCAATTGGAATACTAAGACAAGATGAAATAAATCACGCTTCTAGAGTTTTATGATGTGATAGGCATTTTTCAGAGCACTGAAAATGAGCTGACTCTATTATCCCTGTTTTACAGATGAGAAAGTTGAGATCTGGGAGGGTACAGTCATTCTGGAAGAGATGGGGTCAAGATTTAAAAACAAGTGAATGGGCTCCTGGCCCAATGCTTTAAACTCCATGAGCCAAAAAAGTAGCTGGGTTGAACATGCATGGGAAAGAAAAAGAAAATGAACAGAAAGGAAGGAAGGAAGGAAGGAAGGAAGGAAGGAAGGAAGGAAGGAAGGAAGGAAGGAAGGAAGGAAGGAGAAAGAAAGAAGAAAGAAAGAAAGAAAGAAAGAAAGAAAGAAAGAAAGAAAGAAACCAAGCAATGTGCCATGATAACTACAAAAATGAGAAATGATGGGTCCAAGATGCAGCCTGAGAGTTTGATAGCAGCAGGAGAACTATTTCATCAACTGAGATTTGAGGGGAAATAAAAATGAGTGAGAGTCAAGATACATTTATGCTGGCAACGGAAAGTTAAGCAATATCGTGCCTCAAAGCCTGTGCTTTGGGAGAAGCAGGAATACATTGCCTCTGATATATACTAACTACTTATATAAATTCTAATACAAAAATAAATTCTTCCATTTTTTAATACTTGGAAGGGATTATTACTGTTCCCATGAAATAAGTCAGTTGTCATGAGCATAGGTAATAATTAAAAATGAAGCCCCTGAGGCTCTGGCTTCCTGTCTCTCTACGGGATCTCTCTTTGTTGCATATTCTTCTCAACAACGCCAGTACTGTGATGTGCTGTAACCAGGGGGCTTCTCTCAGCACCTGCACAAAAGCTGGCATCATGCTACCACTGAACCTTCAAAACAGAGTTAAATAACTTACTTTTCTTTATAAAAACGCAGCTCAGGAATTCTATTATGGCTACAGAAACCAGATGAATACAATCCCAAATGAATACAGATGGGGAAACCACAAAAGCAGAAGTGGTAAACTGAATTTGCCAGTCTGCTAAGTTATTTCCAACATTTCTAAAATCCTTCCTATAAATGTAAAGTGAAAAATCATTTGGAGGCCCATCCTCTTATTTATGTCAGAATTAATGATGGAACAACTCTGGTGTCCCGTGCGCTGCTCAGTGGTGAGCCCAGGGTAGGCTGTGTTTCCAACAAGAAGTGGGTTTTAATTTATCAAGAGTGATTATTTCCTACCATATCAAAACAACAGTAACAGCTATAAATAATATACTACCTTCCTACATGTGTGTGTTCTAATAAAGTTATAAATATAAAGGAATTAAAGCGATAGAGCAGTATTCATCAATGGGGTCTGTAGCAGATGCAATTTGCTCTACATGGAAAGGGTTTTGCATGAGGAAATGCTTTCCCAGGGTGTAGGGAAGCGTGCTAATTTGCTGTGATCTTTTGCACAACAGTAAAACTTTCATCTTGTATTTTGTTCAGTCAATGTCATTCCTTTCGATTGTACTGTCAATGTTAAAAATTTCAGTGACTCTTGTCTCCTCTTGCATGATCCCTGAATTCCAAAACATGCAACGTAGTGATATCATTCAAGAATTACACCTCACATCTGATCTTCTTTCCAATTCCTACAGAACCAATGCTGAGCCATAATCTCTTTACCTACCTTATATCAAGAGGGTTAAAACAGGGCTCCTCTCTCATACTATTGTTACCAGAGCACTTTCTAAAGAAAAAATAACAATGAACACATTAACCTTTGTTCAAATAGGTTTTAATTTTTAATGATTTAAAAATTACTTTGCTTTTTTCATTTCAAGCTTTATAATATTAAGGATACCAGGATTTGTGTCCAACCAGTTCTAGAATCTGATTACTTATCTTTATTCTCTGTATTACTTGTAATTTAATTTAGTTTTTTCCTAAACATTGTGACAGCTACTCATTAGAATGAAATAACCAGAATTTTAAAAAATTCTTTCTTTTCTCATTTTTATTTATTTGTAATCTATTTAAAAATACAAACATTTTTCCTGGCAAAAATGCACTGAATTACTGAATCAACATCTTCAGGATAAATACCTGGGTATTTCTGGTGATGAATCAGTTTAGGGAACCATAGTTCTTAGGCATCATTTCTTAAAATATGCCTGAAAAACCCTTCTTTCACCAAATATTAGCAAGGAATGGTGGAAAAAAATACTGTTGTCAGATAAGTTTAGCAATTTCTGCTTTCAGAATTTGCTCTTTTCAATAAGGTATTTGCTCTTTTCAATAAAAAATTTTTCATTTGTCTTTTTTCTCAGACTATCTCTCTTCCTATCTCTCCATCCATCCATTCATCCATCTATACATCTGTAATACTCAGTATTTTATTAGAGAAACAGGTATAACACATGATATGCAACTGGAGAAATTACCAGCTTGGCTTCTGATGATCAATCACAGAGTTGGATGAGGAAGCATGCAGGGGGTGTCTGGAGGCTGAAGGTTTCGATCCAATATCTGCAGCTCTCTGCAGTGTCTGTGCAAGTCCATATCAGGAGGCCAACAGGTCTGCAACAGAAGGCTGAAAAGTAACACTTGAAGTCTGAGGATCCAAGGTGGAAGCCAAAGAATCTGTGCTAGAAGCCAGGAAATGACATCCAAACGGAAGGCAAAGACCGGAGCTTCTCTGAAGAACAGAAGCAAGTCAGTCTTTCCCCATTTCCCTTTTTTACCACCCAGGGAATGAGCAGCTATAGGGTAAGGAATTCCACATCAATTCCTAGAGTGTGGAGTTGCTGATCCAACAAGGTTAGGCTCTAAATTTCTCATGTTGACGCAATCAATCAACCATCACACCATGCATTCATCTGCTCACCCGTCCATCCATCCATGCATCCATCCATCCATCCATCCATCCATCCATCCATTCATCCATCCATCCACTCACCCACCCAGCCACCCATTCATCCATCTCACTGCAAGTTAGTTTTCACTGTATGTATTTAACTCCTCTCTAGCCTGGCACTTTATGAGAATGAAGGAAAGTGCCATGTAACACTAATTTTTATCTATCTTTTATGTCTACAACTTTTTGTGGTTGGGTGCTCCTGAGTCAATATTAATGAAATAAACTGAAAAAAATTGATAGCTGGGGCTTCAAAGTGCCAAGGGCATTAATAATGATAGTCTATGGGTATTGATCCTTTTTCCAATATGTCTCCATAGGTCCTTGTTAAAATTTTACTTCTGCTAATAGTCCCTTAAATTGAATTCCCATTTATCTGAAGACAGAGTCTTGGTAAATGCTAATGACACCTGTATCTCACGACTATCTCCTCCATGTGCAGACCTGTGAATGGATCTATGTACTCAAGGTCTGAATGGTAAACACCTCCAATTAAAGGGCTTGGTTCAGGCTCCTTATTTCTGAGCCTATAGTTTCAGATTCCACGCTTTTCTTCCTTTCTAAAACATTCTTAATAAGTATTATTTTCTCCTCTTTGTTTTAAAAGGAAAGTTTATCAGAATATCAAAATTAATTCAAGTTGGTTGAAAAAAGTGAATGAAAATAAAATAACCACTAAGGCTAATTTTAGGAAATTTTTTACTTTCTTAGGTATTAAACTTATGCATTTACAATGGAAAATTCTTTAGCCATATCAAGACAGATTGTTATATCAAAAACTTACACTAAAACATTTTAGTTGAAAGCAATATTGGACACCATCTACACTTGTTATAATAATATTTTTGTGAAAGGAGTAAATTCAATGTTTAATTTTAATATATTAATACTCCTTTTCCATGTTCCAAATGTTTTTCCCCATTTCTGAAACATTATCTCTAAAATTGTCATTATTCTGAAAACTCTTATGACTCATCTTAACACAATTTAATGACTATGCACTTCGTAGCAAATTAAACCTGACTAAATGTGGATTTTGGGATGAAAATAATACTTCCATTTAAAATTAGCACATTTGATTTTTATATATATTTAAATCTCATTTTAAAAGCTTCATATTTCAGTTCTTTATACCTTATGTGAATGTGAAACTGTGCACATTAAAAATAGAAGGGTTGTTTCAGGAACCAGGGAATTAGAATGTGAATTTAGTAGGCACAAATATTTCTCGCATTTATAGCACACTGATGATTACACAAATGAGTCATTAAAGTTCATTAAAATAGTTCTGGAGCATGATGACTATTTGAATGTTCCTGCTTGAGAGAATATAAAAATGCACAAATCTTACTTTTTGTTTTAAATCTGAGAAATTATATATATGTGAGACTCATTTTCCTGATATTCAGAGCATAAATCTCATTAGTATTTAAGTCATAAGTTACATATTTGCTTGTGCCATTTAATCTCATGGGTAAAAACATATTAGAATACACTGTAAATATCTGACTTATTTGAAAATTTCCAAGATATAAATGTTTAAAAATATTTTAATCTCTTGATTTCTTCTTATTTAATGATTCTTACAGATTGGAAATTTGAATAAAAGTTTTAATAAAGAAAACATTAAACATGCTAAAATATACAACTAAACATTCAATTCAACCTTATCCATTTTAAGACCTACTTTTAAAAATAAATTTAGGCCTGTGATATACCTCAGTGGCACAGTGCCTAACTGGCAAGCATGAGGTTCCGAGTTTGATTTCTGGTAGAAAAAAAATTTCCCATTTTCTTCCCATCATCACAAGAATCCAGGTGAACAGCACCTGAGAAGGACCACCAATCCCCTCGTTACTGCTAAAAGTGCAGTGAACTGGTTGGAAAGGCCCAGAGCCCAGAAGGAACACCAGGACAACAGTAGTCGACACAGTCCCAGCTAAGGCACACTGGATGGACAAGGGAGACTCTTGGTGTGAAACCTCCAAAGCAACAAAAACAACACCGGCCAACAAAAGACAGAGACCTTCACAGGACAGGCAACCAGCCCAGAAAGAATCCAGAACTCAACAGAAGACATCCTTGAAGAACGATGTTTCTTGGAGAGCCTTGACACTAGTGACACAGTTACCTATGACCAAACTCACAAGGGTCATCACAGAAAACAAAATAAAATGTTTTTGAAATAGAAAATGACCAAATGAGAAAGAAAAATGCAACCTCAGACCTCCAACCCACACAGAACAAATCCAGACGATGCTGACACAGAGAAAAACGAAAGACACACACCTGAAATTTCTAAAATAATAGCAACCCAAGTAAAGTAACCAAGTGAGACTATAGAGAAAGTCAGATCAGAAATAATCTATCAGGTAAAAAAAGAAATGTCAAAATGCTTAAAAGAAATGCTCAGCAAATCTAGAGCAAAGACAGGTAACAACATAGTATGACAGGAAGACAATGGAAATCATGAATGATAAATACAGGGAAGAAAGAGGATGCATAAGATGTATTCAAACAAATAATGAGGAAATAAAAAATTCCATTAAAGCTGGCAAAACTGATTGAAACTGAGGACAGACATTCAGCCCTCAAAGACAGATTGTGACTGACTAGTGAGCACGAGAGGAAAGATCTGATGAAAATAACAAGGGACCATGAAATAAACATTAAACAGCTACAGGATGAAACTAGTAGTAGCTACATCTTGGAAACAACCTAAATGCCCATCAAATGCAGAATGGACAAAAATGATGTGGTACTTTTATGCCAAGGAGTACTACTCAGCGATAAAGCAGGATAAACTCAATGTTTTTATAGAAAATGGATGCAACTTGAGGCCATAACCATAAGTGAAATAAATCAGACTCACATGTGTAAACATTGTATTGTCTCCCTAGTGTAAAAAACTGAAAGAGAAAAGAGGATCCAAAATATACAATAGATGTTGTGAAAGTGAAAAGGGAAGAAGCTGCTCAAAATAAATGAACAGCTGAGATGAGGAAAAAGAGAAAAGAAAGACGGGGAAAAATATAAATGTATAATATGCTATATATACATATCTATGATAGATAATCATACTGCTAATCTCTGATGGTTCATCAAAAAAAGTTTGTGTTTACTTTGATTGATCATTTTTTCATACCTATACTTGTAATTTGAGCAACTACTTTGAAGATAACGATACACAATATATTAGCCATTGTAAATCTTCTATTACGTTGTATTGAAATTCTGTATCATTGTTTTTATTCTTTTTCATTTTTAAATAAAAAGAATAGAAATTGCTGATCATTACATGACAGTAGAAAAAGGCATAAAACATATAAATTAGTATGAGTCAGTAATGAAGCTTCATGTTTAATATTAGATTCTAAGTTTGATGAAAAATTTTAATTGCCTTTATCACAAAGTATTTATTTTATAATTATTTAACAGTGGTTTTAGTTTATTTAGTTTTTTATTTATAATTTTTTAACTTATTTTATTTTGTTTAAAAGAGAAAAACAATGAAAACAAAGAATTTCAAAACCAAGATAATAGAAAATTTTCAATGGTTAGTATATTGCTATCTTCAAAGAAGTTTCTCGGATTACAAGATATAGATATGCATAATTTTTTTTTCTCCAGCACCTGGGATGGAACTCACAACCTCATGTTTACCAGGGTGGGACCTTAACCAACTGAGCTAAAGCCCAAAGCACTAGAAACACATAATTGATCAAACAGTATAAGTACAAACTTTTTTTTTCAATGGACTCAGAAATTGGTAGTATAATTACCTTTGCTATCTTTTGTATGTCTGTCTGTCTGTCTATCTATCTATCTATCTATCTATCTATCTATCTATCTATCTATCTATCTCTATCTAATCTTTTCTTTCCTTTTCCTTTATCCTTTCATCCATCCCAGTTATTCTTTACTGTTGAGCTGTTTCTTTCTCTTTTACAATATCTGCTGTAGAATCTGGGTTTTATTTACTTTTTCAGTTTCATAAACTAGGGAGACAATACAGTGTTTTGGCTTCTTCACTTATGAGTATGAACTCTAGTTGCATCCATTTACTTATAAAAATCTCAGATATATCCTTATTTATAGTTAAGTAGTACTACATTATATAAAAATACCACATCCTTTAATCCATTCCTCTTTTGATAGTGATGTGGGTTTTTTCCAAGGTTTAGTTATTACAAATTGTGCCTAACCATGGGTGACCATTTATCACTGTGGCTTCTTTGGGCTTTGGACTTGACTTCTTCTTGTTTTTCTAGAAGCTTCATGTGTATTCTGTTTGTCTAGTGTGGGAATTCACTGCTATGAATCACCTTAGGACTGATTTGATTGCATTCCACAGGTTTCTGTAAGTTGTATTTGCATTTTTGTTTAATTGTAGATAATTGTTTAATTTCTTCTTTAGTTTTGTCTGTGACTCACTGGTTGTTCAGGAGGGCGTTATTTGATTTCCATGTGTTTATGGAATTTACTGCCATTTCTTTTGCCATTAGTTTTCAATTTTATTGCACCATGATTGGACAATATGTATAATTTCAGCTCTTCTGCATTTACCTAAGCGTGTTCTAGTATATGGTCTATTTTAGAGAACTTTCATGTACAACTGAGAGGAACGTGTATTCTGATGTTATTGGTTAGAACACTCTATAAACATGTACAAGTCCATTTGTTTAAGGATTTGGTTTAGTTCTGTTATTTCTTTGCTAATATTTTGTTTTATTGACCTGTCTCTTTGTGACAATGGGGTAATAAGGTCTCCTGTTACAATTGTGCTATTCTCTATATTTTTTTCATATCTATTAATATTTCTCTTATATAGATGGGTATTTCTCTATTTGGTGCATATATACTTGTGATTGTTAGCTTTTCCTCTTGAGTTTTTCCTCTAACAACTATGTAGTGACCTTTTTTATCTCTTTTGCTCATTCTTGGTCGGAAGTTCATATTGTCTGCAAGCAGAATAGCTACCCCTGTTTTTCTGGGTTCCTGGTACTTGGAACATTTTTTCCATTCTTTGAGTTTTAGTCTATGAAATTTTTTCTGAATTAAATGTATTTCTTGTACATAGTACATTGTTGGATCTTGTTTCCTGACATATTTTGTAGTTTACTTCTTTTGATTGATGAATTAAGACCATTTTCATTGATGGTTATAACTGATATGTATTGATATATTATTTTCCTGCTATTGGTTCCCTACTTTTGTCCTCTGCTTAATTGTTTTCCTTGGTTGGTCTCCTTGTTTTCCTTATTTTTTTGTTGTTGTTGTTGTTCTTGGTAGAGTGCTGATTTTTGTCTCTGTCTAGAATACCTTTTTATATTCTTTTTAGGGCTGGTTTGGAGGTCATGAATTTCTTCAGTTGTTCTTATGGAAGTATCTTATTTCTCCAATAATTTTAAAAGATAGTTTTTCAGAGTACATCAGTCTTTGTTGGAAGTTGTTTTCTTTCAGGACTTAAAATGCCTTACTCCAAGCTCTTCTTGTCTTGAGTGTTTGTGTTGAGAAGCTTTCTGTGATTCTTTTGTCTTTCCTTTGTAGGTGGTCTGTTTCTGTTCTCTAAATCCTTTAGTACTGTGTCTTTGTGCTGAATTTCTGGGACCTTGTTTATTATGTCTGGGTGTAGATTTATTTTGCTTATAGCTGATTGGAGCTCTATAGGCCTCACTGACCTGTCAGGTTCTTTTCCCATGCTTAGGAAATATTCTACTATTTCTTCTGCAAATACTTTTTTTAAAATTGATTTGTTTTGATTCCTGCTTTTTAATTGACATCTATCATATTTATCTTGTTTTTCTTTGCATTGTCTTGGAGTTGTTAAATTTTTATTACATGGTACTTTGCTACTTTAAAGAGATCTTTCCTTTCATAATCACTAGCCACAATCCTGTCTTCAATTTCTTTCAAAAAGTTTTGCCAGTTTTCAATGGAATTTTTAATTTCCTGTATTTCTTTTTGAATCTGTTTCATGCATTCTAATTCTTTTCCATATTGTTCAAAGTTTCCATCAGTTTCCTATGGTGTTTTTTTTTTTTTCTTTTAGTCCTTGGATTCAAACTGAGGTCCTTGCATTTGCCAGGCAGGTGCTTCTGCCATTGTGTTATAACCCCTGCCTGCTTCTGTATGCTTTTTTTCCTCACATCTATGTCTTCTCTAGTTATGCCAAACTATTCCTTCATTAAAGTAATCATTTCTTTTTTACCTTAGAGATTATTTCTTATTGAAGTTACTCTATGACCTCATGGAACTATTCCTTTAGATGACTTGCTATCTTTTCAGAAATTTCAGTCATGTAACTTCCAATGTTTTCTATGTCTGTATCTCCTGTTCTTGTTCCAGATAGGCTGGATGTCTGAGATTGCATTTTGCTTATTCTTCTTGTCATTTTCACCTCTTGATTCATATTTTGGTCTTTCAGTCTTGCTAGTCTAGCCTGTCCATCATGTGCATATTAGTCAGTGCCCTACTGTGTGACTGTTGCTCACCTAGTTGCTGGGTCCCACAGTGCAGGGAAGGAGCAAGTCACCTGAATTCCTGCCATAGGGCCAATTGTGTAAGTCCTGGGTTCTTCCTGGGCTGACTAGCCTAGGAGTACTGATGTGATCCAAGCCTTAGCTCATACCATTGCTGCTGTTTCAGACTTTCCCAGGCCTCCAGACCCACCTGCTCATTGTGTATGCCCAAGCTAGTGCCTTACTGTGTCAATGGAGTTGTGAAATACCTTCCCGAGTTCCTCTGGATTGGGTGAGGCTGCAATGGTACATTTTCAGGCCTTCTCAGGATTCTCTGGTTGGAAGGAGGGCTCACTGACAGTCAGGCTGGCCTGCCCAGGTCCCTTATGTGGGGGAAGTGGTCACAAAAGCTCTTGCCAGCTTGCTGAGATCCTCCAGATTCTATTTTTTATCTAGTATTTTTTTTCTGTTAATGTACCTTTCATTTCCTATTGGAATATCTTTCATTTTCTTGTTAAGTGTAACGTTAATGGATATAAGACAGTAATTAATAAAAAACTTTGCTATCACACACTGTCTTTATAAGATTGTGTTGTCAACAATGTGTATAAATCCACCTTGGAATTTTTTTTTGTACCAGGGATTGAACTCATGACCTCGCACTTGCCAGGCAGGTGCTTACACCACTGAACTAAATCCTTGGCCCAACTTTGGAAATTTTTATGTTATGCAATGAAAGACATGGATGATCATCCAATTCTCAGATTTTCTAAAAGTACATCATGTCCTAATTTCTGGTGCCATCTAAACAAACAAACAAACAAACAAACAAATAAGCCTTTTGATTTTTTTTTAATTTGGTACCTTGAAGAAAATTACTTAAGGTAAGTTTTCAAAATAAACCATCTGATATATTGTCAATTGGCCACTGTATTGTTCAAAAAACAAGGAGCAGGAGAAGGTGGAATCTGTCCTACTGTTAAATTCCACTTATAAAATGAAGGTAGGAACAGTATAATTTTCTTTATTGCACAAGGAAGATTTTGTACCTTTTCAGACCATGCTTATTGTTAGCAATTTCATTCCCCACAACGACCTTTGCCTGTGATCAAGGATTAAAAATATTACTGGGATGAACAATAAAATGAACAAACAAGTCACTTCTAATATAAGTGTAATATTACAGACAGCAAAGTTAGATGGAAATTAATAGTCAGCCAGAGAGGGATCAGTCCCTTGAAGGAGTCAGTGCACCAAGACAGCGCTGGAGGCTGATGTGAAGAGAGTCAGACCTCTAGATAGAGACCCAATAGCCAATCCTGTAAGCCTCTCTAGGGACAAATAGCAAACTGAGACTACACTGCAATTACAACCACTAAGTTGTAAGAGAGATTAGTAATATTACAGACATGTAATATTTGAATTCATTTTTGAATTCATTTTTCATTTTGTCACATAATAAAATTAACACATGTGAAATAAATTATAAACCATAATTAGGTTTCAAAACAGTGACTTCACTCCCAAAGTCATCCATGATCTTTTCATTCTCTAATCATTTCCTAGTCTGCATTCATGCAACACACACACATGCCCACACAGACGTACCCTGGCACTCAAATACACACATATATGTATCATCCTACAGTTTTCCTATTCCAATAGATCTGGAATCATCAAATCATCACCAAAACATCAAATAAAAGGAATCATATAATATGAATATCAATAAATGTTTTAAGTTAAATAGTAACTTGAAAACATGTTTAAATAAATTTTCCAAACTTGCAGAAGTATCTCATAGTACAGTGTCTATGCATATGTATAACTAAAATAATGGTGTATTTTTCCTTCTTTCTTAATAATCAATTGAAAGACAACTTTATTCTTTGCTCCTGAAAATGGTTTATTTTCTACTTCAATTTCACTAAGTTTTTTACTGTCATAGGGAAAAGAATCCTCAACCTATTAAATATCAGATTGTGTTGAGGCTGTGGTCACACAACGTTGAGGAATAAAATCATGAACCAAAGAAGGAGGTTAGGAGAACTTTATTGGAAATAAGAAGAAGAACAGCTTCTGGATTTCCAGGGTGGGACCTGAGCGGGTGGCTGCCAGGGATATTTTATACAGCAAACTCAGAATATGCGTACAGCGTTGATCAAACTTGTGTTGTCAACCTCAAAGGATTAAAAGTATAGTTGCTTAACTATGTTGATTAGTAAGGGCACATGGAAAAAACAAAGGCTTTCCTGGAAAGGGATGGGGCCAGATGTTCTGCTCACACACCTATGCATCTGCCTCCTAGGTGAGCCCCCTGGACCAAGTGGTTGTAATTGCAGTGTAGTCTCAGTTTGCTATTTGTCCCTAGAGAGGCTCACAGGAGTGGCTATTGGGTCTCTATCTAGAGGTCCGGCTCTCTTCACATCAGCCTCTAGCTGCTGTCTTGGTGCACTGACTCCTTCAAGGGACTGATCCCTCTCTGGCTGCCTATTAATTACCATCTAACTTTGCTGTCTATAATATTACTAATCTCTCTTACAACTTAGTGTATCTTAGAAGTGAATGGAGACCTGATTTTAAATTTGGAAAAGTTGAATCACATGCATACTCAGTGAGAAACTGAGTTGGTATAGAATATGGCAACTAATAATTAAAATACAGGTTGCTTCTTATCTTGTTTTGGAAATTCTTTAGGGAATGAATTAACATTTATAGACACTAACGTATTTCTTACAGGTCTCAAGAAAAACTATTTTCATTCAAGTAATTCACCATTCATAAAATATTTTTTGTTGTTGTTTGGGGAAGTCCTAGAGATAAAATAATTTCTTCCATCACATTTACTATTTGCTAGTCTCATTAGACTTTTTGTCAGGCATGTTCTCCCATAATACTTAATTACTTTTGAACTGCTCCACACTCTGTGATCTCTTGAGAAGAACTCACGGTTGTTGGGAGTTATATTAGTGGATAGCGTATACTGGTTGAATCAGTGCCATCTACTTCTTGTTATGTAGATTATGTATCAAATACTGTCAAGTAATGCAATATATCACAGTGGAAGAGAAAACACATAGAGCTAGGAATCTGAGCATCAAAACACTCAGATTTTATTCTATATTTGACATGGTCAGGAAGTAAATATTTGTCTGAATGCAAGCAAAAGAAACAAACAAGATATTTCTTAGGCAAACTGGAAGAGATTAAGATCCCCTTTATTAGATAATCACAGTCTAGTGTTGGACTGGTTCTCTGTAAAATTGAATTGGTGCAAATAATGCCACAAAGCTTTATTGGTTACTCTTTGCAGGCTTAATTTTGTTGTCAGGAGGTTGTACTGATGGCTACCAAAGAGGAACACCAAATCATTAGATTTGTCAGTTCTTAGAAATCATGTGTAAAAATGTAAGAACCATTACTTAGAAAGTGCACTAAACTCTCATGCACGGCATGTGTGATTTCGCCACTTGACTTTCTCGATTTATTCACTGTGACTGTAACTATCTATACCTGGAGTCTGTTGATGTTGATGCCAGGAGAAATAATGAAGTATAAGTGGGTGGCTACAAATAAAAATTGAGTGCCAAGGTCAAAAGAAGTATTAAGGAATGACAGACACTAAAAAACAACAGATGGCCTCTGAAGACGAAAAGCAGCTATGTGGATCTGTGCTCCTCACCTTCCATTCTGGGATGGAAACACATCATTCCTATATGATGTGAAAGATTTAAAACTTTGTGCCCAAGTTATTAAAATTATTTAAAACTTACTGAGACCATATTTTATCTGCAAATTACTTTGTGGTATATTCTGCAATATGCCATATCAACCAAATCTATTTTGGGTTCAAGAATAGCACTAATATTCTGAATCATTAATCTTGTTGATTGTGTAATATCTTGATAGAACTAGAAGAAAATCTATTTTTCAGTCCGGATAAACCTGGCTCCACACTTACTTTCTCACCCAAATAAAATGTTAAATGAAAATATTTATGTTAGGCTCTTTCTTTAGTTTATAAAACAAATAACGTTGTCAACTAAGGGTCACAAAGATGTTGAAATGACCCAGGCCACAATTTGAGGAAGATCAGTTTCCATTTTGTTCCATATTATACTTGCAGTCAGGTTGGTGTATTACTTAAAAGCCACAAAAGCTGTAACAAATAGAACATGTATATCAGTGATGAATGGAAGAACAAAGTATGATGCACTTACATATAGACTATTTTTTGGTAGTAAAGGGAAGTAAAATTATACACAGTACACCATATATGAAGAGAAATAACCCAGTCTCAAAGGACTAGATATTGCATGACTACATTTATACAAAATACCAAGAACAGACAAATCCATAGAGCCAGAAAATAAAAACGGCCTGGGGATAGAATGGAAAATGACAACTAATGGTATGAGTTTTCCTCTCAGGGTGACAAATACGTTGTAAAATTGGATTATAGTGCTGGATGCATTCTATGAATATATTAAGAACCACTGAATTGTATAATTTAAATGTATTGTATATGAATTGAGTGTCAAGCTATAAAAATCCATGTTACGTGTTGCCTAATTATAATATTTGCAATTTGTGCCTTGTCTGGCTCATTAAATTACATTTGCATAATCATAAGGATTTCTATGGGATGCAATTAGGAGACTGTGTTCAACTTACAGCCAGAGACACTGGAACACAGAGGTCATACCTGCTTGCGTTCAGGACTTGAATAATTGGGCCAGGTAACTTATTTTGCCACAGAGCTGTTAAAACCTCCATAGCTGTGACGGCTTTCCACTGTATTCTTTTCTAAAATGTACAACATTCAGTTTCTAAGTTTATTTTCAGTCAAGTGCAATCTGAATATAAAACTGTCTTGAGCATGAGGAACATTCAATAAGAACCAGGTAAAGTGTGAAGATGTTTCAGGTTCTTTGAATGGAAGATGCTGAATATTCATATCTAGAACTTTCAAGTCTATATGCCAGTTTGGTTTATGCAAGACTAGGAAGCAAAATGACTATGATACTATATGTAATATGTATCTCATAGACTGTTGGACAGAACATTTTGGGGAGGAGTGAATCGCAAGGGAATAACCTTTTAGCCACCTGAGAAGATGGTCACTAATGCCTTGCTCAGCAGGACTCTAGTAACCATGCTTAACAGCTCAACTTGGACTAAAGCTACCCAGCCTCAAAGAATGCAGGTGAGAGGCATCTCAGCAAACAGATCATCAAGACACTTCTATTCCTCCCAGAGATTCCTCACGCATCATCTCTACAAGACATGTGCAGAGTTCTATGTCATCTCCTCACATAAAGCTAAGTCCTACTGTGTTTGAGCAGAGAGAGATTTTGTTGAAATTATAGCCGTATACGTGATTTTGAACACAAGATGAGCACTCCTAGAACTTCAGGGTACTAAATGACACTGAGAAAATAAACTCCTTCCATAACCATATACACAGCCTAGACTCTTCTCAGTTCCCTCAGATCACCCATAAAACCCCGGGTCTCTCACCCTGACCACACCTGTGATTGCTCTTGGAAGGTTGTCCCCCTTTGACAAAGTACTCTGACCAAAAATAAACTCTTGTCTTTTTGAAATTTCTTAACTGTTGGTAAATTCTTTTACAGCCCACTCCACCAGCCCTCTGTATAGTATCTCAATGGAATAAATTTCTGTCAAAACTCCAGATAGAAATACAAAGGCTGAAAAACTGCATGGGAGAAAGAGTTGATTGTTATTGATCAACTAAGTTTAGATCATACTTTCTTATATCTACCACTGTTCCTCTACTTTTCTCTTGATTTGTGAAGCCACCTTGAAATTTTCTGCTCATTTTCACATAAAAAACAAGCACCTCTAAAGACTGCAGGAGAATTTCATCTTTTTCCTAAGTTACAGATTATCATGTATTTAGCCCACTTAGTCATAGAAATAATATTTATTCATATCCATAAAACCCAGCATTTCATGTGAATAAGCTTTGTACATTCAGATCTGCTTTTCTTCAAGTTCAAAATGAACTTGAATCAATTAAAGGGGTAAAGTTTACAATGTATAAATTAGATAGAGCTAGCTGAATTAATATTTTTTTTTTCAGAGTTTCAACTGAGTTCCAGGTTAACAGGCAGAATCCAACAACAAATTATAATTAAAAGACCTATTTTTTCCAACACGGGAAATAGATATCACTCTCTATGATGAATACTTAAACAGACTGACTTTTTAGAAAAGCATTCAGGACTTGAATAATTGGGCAAATCCCACCCAAAGATACTGCAATTTATGAGATTGCAAGATAAAGTTCACTGTCCACTTTTGGAAATATTCAAATCTCTTTCTTTGCCTAAATCCTTTTATTGCTTTGTAGAACACATCTCTGATCCCCGTGAACTGTTGTTGCTGTTGTTGTTATTTGATACATGGTCTCACTGTGTGGTTTAGGGTGGCCTTGAGTTCATTTTGCAACCCAGGCTGGCCTCGAGCTCACAACGATCCTCCTGCCTCAACCTCCCAAGCACTGGGATTACACACGTATGCCAACACCCCTAGCATTATTTGTTTTTGAAATGTTGGAAATACAAACTTCTGAAGGCCTAAAACTTGAGTTTTGACTTCACTGAAAAAATCTCTAATCTTTTTATTTACCTTATTTTCACCAGTTGCTCGGGGTTCAGAATGTTCTACCTTTGTACCCATCACCACAATTCTTGGGGCTCCTCCACACCTCGACATCCCTAGTAAGTGACAAAGCCATAAGCTTGGTTCCTTTTCAAATTCTTCACATGAAATTGAATTGCTACACTTCATGGGGAAAGGGAATAAAACAGTAAATGCACATTTTCAGCATTTTCAAATAGAAAATGTGTTAGGGTCTACACCTTAAAATTATGATGTTGGTGGTCTCATTCACATTTCCTTCTGGGAGGCCCACTGAGATCTCAGCAAGATTCTGACATCAGATTTAATTGCTAAAGGAAGAGAAAAGTGACCCTTTGTCCACATGGACACTTATATCAGAGCCAAACTTCATTGAATCTTCTGTTTCCCTTCTTTCTCCCGGATTAGTAATGCAGCAAATCCCAGCAGAGCAATACTCAGTCCTTAATATCTGCATGGTATTTCTAGAGTCACATCAGAGACTGAATTTGATGAAACTCCCCACACAATGGGCTTGCATGGAGTAATTGATTTCCATTCTTCTGCGAATATACAGCCACATTCATTTTTAAAAATTATTCTTTGTCTGTGTTACTTTCTTCATGGTTTTAGTCTCACATACTTGTTTCACTCTAGTTATTTTCCAAAAGAACCATCTAATGAAAGCTTTCCCCATTGGGCACAATTTGAAACTATCATTTCTTCTTCTGATCCAGTTGTTTATTCTTCGCAAATTAGTTGCTGAGCATATTTCCTTTGTTCTCTTTGAATATTTGTATAGTCACCTCTAAAACACAATGATCTTGGAAACAGGGACTGGAGGTTGTCTACTTTCAAAACTCAGAAGGCTACCAAAGTTTTGAATCCATAACAGATTCTTCAAAAGTGCTTGTTGAATCAATGTAACAACTAATCATGTAAGTGAATGGGAACTTTAAATATGTATTTCTCATTTTTAAGATTGTCAAAAACACAAACCACTGGGGTTAAGAGTATGAACAGAAATGTTATATATTCTGTTGAGAGCACAAATAAAAAGCTACACTGTGAAACAGCATGAGAGCCTTTTACTAGGATGAGTCTATAAAACCCAAATATCAAGTTCAAGTATTTATACAGATGAAATGAAAACATATGTGCACACAAACACCTTTACAGAAATTCATGGGATATTTTTATAATAGCCATATTGAGATTTAAATCTGAAATTTACACACTATAGTAATATTTAGTTCATTTATACTTATTACAACTAATATCAAAGTAATTTAACAAAGTAAATTTTTATTGAAAATGCAACCATTTCCATCACTCTCTATTGCTATCACATAGCAATGCAATTGCTTTCTGCATTTTGATCTTATGTCCTGCACGTCGCCTATCATATTTGTAGCACTGGTAATTTTTATGAATTTCTAATGATTTCCTATATAGAATACTGAGTCTTCTATCCATTGAGGTAGTTTTTTAAATTATGATTCTCAAATTTGATTTTGTCTGAGCCTCGCTCCCTTGACCTCCAGCACAATTACAAGCAACATGATGACAGTAGGTATTCCTGCTTTGCTTCTGATATTCTTGGAAAAGTTCAGGCTTCTAAGATTAAACATGATCTTAGCTTTGAATTTCTTTGGGAAAAAGAAGTCTTTTTTGTCTCTGTTTAATGTTTTTATGGTGAAGTGGTGTTGAATTCTGTCAAAAAATTTTTTTTGAATTATTGCCATAATCATGTTTTTGTCATTTATTATATTGCTACAGTGCATTGTGTTAATTGACTTTCAGATCTTAAATAAAACGTGAATTCAGAGATTAACCCCATTTAGTCATGTATGATTCTTTTTCTATGTTGCTGAATCCAATTTGCTGGTATGGCGCTGCTTGTGGATTTAGATTTCTAAATATCTTCACGAGAGATGTTACTTTGTTTGTGGTGTTGGCTGGTTTTCATATCAGAGTGACAATGCTTTTATAAGAATTCTTTTAAGTGTTCCCTTTTCTTATATTTCTATGAAGATTTCATGAAGAATGTGTGTTGCTTCTTTATTATAAACTTGGTAGAATTCAGCAATGAAGCCAACTCAGCCTGAAAACCTCTTTGTGGAGTTTTATAGATACCAGTTCAATTAGTTTGCTCCTTTTGGATGTATTCAGTTTTTCTCTATTTTTCTTTTTAAAAAATTCTCAGCTCTTACCTTGCTGTGAATTTATCCATTTCACTTAGTTTATTATTTTACCTGCATATAATTTTTATACTATTTCTCTTTTTTTATTTTGTTATCTATCGTTGGGAATGATTTCCCCTTTCTCATTGTGATTTTGTTAATTTGTTTTCTTTTTAAACATCGTTTGAATTAAAAGTAAGTTACTTTGTGTTATATTTTTGAAGAATGCTATTGTTTTGAATTTGCCCATTTTATTCTTTCATTGATATCCAGTTTAAAGATTACTATTAATTTTTTCTGCTTGCTTTGGCTTTAACTTCTATGTGTACTCAGTGACCTATGATGGACGTTTAGATGACTGATCTTTATTTTTTGTAGATCTTTTTTTTTTAGCAACAACATCTCCCGCCCTAAATCTCACTCTAAACTTTATCCCATTCCATGAGATTTATTATGATTTGTTTGGCCTTTTACTTACTTTTAATGTTTTCGAATTTCCCATTCATTATTTAAAAGCATTTGAGAACACGTTAAGTTTCTTTATGTTTCTGATTTTTCATTTCATTTCATTTCATTTCATTTCATTTCATTTCATTTCATTTCATTAGAGTTTAAGGACTTTGTGTGATAAATTCCAGTCTTTTGGAAGTTACTGAAGTCTGTTTAGAGACTGTATTGTGGAATGTTTAAAGTACATTTGAGTAGACTGCGTCTTGCACTATTTTTAAAAAGAGTGTTCTATAAGTGCTAGCTTTAGTTAGTGTCTTGATTAATTTCTCATGATTGAGACCCAATATGTAACACTCACAATTTAAAGGAAGAGAAATTTATTTTGGCTCACACTTTGGGTAGCCAGCAGACCCCAACGCAGAGCACAGGAGAATGGCAGAGGAGAAACAGTTCATGGCATAGTAGCAGGAAATAGAGCGATCAAGGGAGAAGGAAAGAGAGATCCTTCTATACCATGTCCCCAATGACCCACTTCCACCAAACAGGCTGATTTAACCTCCCAACATCAGATTTAGCTATAAATGAGTGGACAAATAGAGCGTGCGTATCACACTCCTATGATTCAATCACGTTCTCAGACACTCACTTACGAGCTCATGAGGCTACAGGAGGACATCTCCATAGAAACCGTAACGGACACAGGGTCTACACCATTTGTTGTGCAAGTTTTCTGTTTTCTTGTGATTATCTTCCATCCCCTATTGGAAGTGGGATCTTAATGTTCTAGTTATTATTGTTCGATTGCCTGTTTCTACCATCAATTGTCGGTTTTTTGTTTTATGTGCTTTAAGGTTCTCTTGCTGCACGCATGTTTATTCTTACCTTATATATCCTGCCAAAGGACTAATGTTTCTATCATTATAAAACCTCTCCTTTCATCTCCAGTACCTTTTATTTTAGTATCTATCTGTTGTAATAGTAATCTAGCCACTCTGACTCATTCCACAATATACAGTTTTCTATCCTTTTACTTTTAATTTACAGCTGGCTCTTGCTTTTCTATTTTATTCCAATAGTCTATGCTTTTGATGTAATTAACTCACTTTTAATGTTATCCATAGTGGATTTGCGTCTCATATTTGTATCTAGTATTTTAGTATTTGTTTTCTGGGTGCCTATTGTCTTTTTATCTTTTCTATGTCTGTTTTATTTCTATGTTTTGTATTAAGTAAACATTGTCTAGTGCAACATATTCAATTTTAATTAGGTTTTCATTATGGTTTGAATTCTTTCTTTGTGCTTGTTCTGTGACTAACCATATTGTATTAGTCACTTTCCCATGGCTGGGACAATGCACCTAATATTGGGAATTTTAAAGAGGAGAAGGTTATTTGGCTGATAGTTTCAGTGAGTTTAATCCATGGTCAGCTGACTTCAAGATAGAAATGGCATGCTGGAAAGACCTGGTGAAGAAGGGTTGCTCAACCCAGGTAGCACAGAGAATAGAAAAAATGAGAGAGAGAAAGAGAGAGAGAGAGAGACCCTCCAAAGATGCAGCCCATGCCTGTAACTTCAGCTCTGAACTTGCAGGTGGGTTGCTCCACTGATAAGAAAGTACAATTCCTATGGTCCAATCACTTTCTAAAATCCCCACCTCTCAACACCTGAGACTTTGTGGAGACAATATAGAGCTAAACTGTGGCAATATACCATTAACATATACTATGCCTTAAGTTCATGCTGGTTTTATTCAAGATGTTCAATACCTATTTCCAGTTATTTCTACTCATTTCATTTTTCTTTGATGCTTTATAGATTTATTTCTTATAGCTATGGTTTATTAATTTTTCAAGCTAATGATGTTTTCATTCAAGTATATTTCATGCATTGACCTCACAGACTCTCTTTTGTACCCTGTATTCTCTTTTCTGACTCTCTCTGGTCCCCTTCTCCTTCCATAACTGTCCTTCTTCATGTTCAGTTCTTTTTCATTGTTGTTAATTTCTACAAAAAAAGAGAAAAAAATGATATTTATTTTTTTGCATCTGGCTTATTCTATTTAACATGGTGACATCTAGTTGGATCCATTTTTCTATAATTTACAGTTTCATTTTTCTCCACAATGTGACTCACACTCAGCACACTGTGCCATTATTCTCCAATTAGTCCCATTTCTGTATATGTCATCACAATAAGTTATGCAGATATTATTGTATGCAACTGATTTTTAAATCATTTAAATGATGAGAAAGTAAATAGGTTCTTATACTGCTATTCCTAATCATATAACTAACTCTATCTCTGTTCTTTGTTCTTTCGTGGGAATTTTAACTACTGTCATTTCTGTTTGGGATCACATACTTTCTGCCTAAAGAGGCCTTTGAATATTTCTTTCAACTCGGCACTGCTAACAAGGAATTGTTTCAATTTTCTTTTCATAGGCAATGATATATGGGCTTCATATTTAAAGAAACCTAGAAGGAAATACCATGGACTCCCACTATTATTATGTAAAGTGTAAGGGTTTTTTCTTTTCTTTCTATTTCTTTCTCTTTTTGCATAAGTGCTTCTTTTTTTAAGTAACTGAACTTAGTGCTGCTTGTTTCAAATAATTTTGTACAGTCTTACCTGCTGAGTAGAGAATTTGCTGTTCCTTCCCACTTCATTCCAGGAGCCTCACTCCAAAGAGATTCTTATGGACTTTGTTCGCTTATAATAATGAATTTTATAATTCATCCAAAATACAGTCCTTGATGTCTTATTTCCTCTGCTCACAAGTGTTGGAAGCACAGATCATTATGTTAAGTGGAAAAAGCCGGGGTGGGGGAAACTGTGTAAATTAATGCTGATTTTATTCAAGATAGGCAATTCAAGATGACCTCACTCAGATGAGGAATCCAAAGCTGATCTGGAGTTTGTAGGGGGATGGGGTTACAGGAGGTCAGGGTGACATAGACAGAGGCTGAGCAAAGGGCACCAAGCTAAACCTAGACAGGAGCATGACATTTTGATGTCCTGTTGTACCGCAGGAATAATGCACTGCATATTTTTTGAAATCTGAAGAAAATGACACTGAAGATTTTTTCCCATAAGTGAAAAGATTTGTGTATTTAACCTGATATTTTGCTAATGGGAAAAGGACAAAGAAATATAGATGGTGGGACAGGGGAGGAAGAAAAGACCTGAAGAGAATGCAAATGCTATGTATGCTTGTCAGCTCCTCATGATGATTGTAACCATTATGTAAGGCAAGTACTTACTAATAAAAATTAAAAACACTATATGATTTATACAAGCAACACAACATGCTATTCTATAAATACATACCATTTTAATATTTCTGTGCAGAACCAGGGGAGCCAGGCTCTTGCTGCAAGAGAAGCCAGGCCTATGCCACAAGGTGAGTTCCAGCTCACTGGTGCTGCCTGGGGAGAGTTTGGGACCATTGCTCCTGGTGGTTGGGTACCCTCCCAGCCCCCTAGAACACTGGACTAGGCACAAGAGGTTTCACGGGCTTGAGTGGACCATGCCCAGTGACCTTCATTCAACCAGGGGAGCTGGGCTCATACTGGGAGAGGAGCCAAGCCCATGCCATGAGGGAAGCCAGGCCCATGCTGTGAGGGGAGCCAAGGCCATGTGAGTCCCAGAGGCCAAGGGTGCAGGAGGTGATTTCCAACACACCCAGGGAAAGCTTTGGAACATTGCTCGAAACACAGAAATATAAGAAAATGACAAAACAAAAGACAAAAATGCAATATCAAACCTCCAGCCCATCCCAAGAAAGCCTAGGAGCCATGTACATAGAAGAAAATACTAGTCATACACCTGAAATACTGAAATGCCTGAAATATCAATTGAAATAAAGAATCAAGTACAGGAAGCTATGAAGGAACTCAAATCAGAAATAATCTCCCAGGTAAAAGAAGAAATGATAAAAGTAGTGAAAGAAATACTGAATGCATCCAACAAAGACACAGCTAAACAATTAGAGGAACAAAGAAAAATGATAGAATCCCTCAATGAACAGTATAAGAAACAAACAAAATGCATAAAGCAGATTCAAAGAGATATACAGGAAATCAAAAAATCTATTTGAAAGTTGCAAAAACCACCTCAATGAAAGTGAAGATAGAATTTCAGGCCTCAAAGATAACATTGTAGCTAGTGAACAGGAAAGGAAAGATCTTTTAAAATTAACATGGAATCAGGAAATAACAATTCAAAAGCTGAAAGATGATGCAAAGAAAAACAACATAAGATTAATAGGGATAAATGAAAAAGAAGGAGACAACACAAATGATATCAAGAGGCTATTTACAGAAGTAATAGCAGAAAATTTCCCAAACATGAGAATGGAAACTGACGTATGGATCAGTGAAGCATATAGAACTCCAAATAGCAATCACCAAAATAAAACTACACCCAGACATATAATAATCACCATCCCAGAAATACAACATAAGAACAGAATATTAAAAGCTGTTAGAGAAAAAAAGACAGATCACCTATAAAGGGAAACCTATCAGAATCACAGCAGACTTCTCAACACAGTGAAGTCAAGAAGAGCATGGAGTGAAGAATTTCAGATACTAAAGGAAAATGACTTCCAACCCAGACTGCTATACCCTGCAAAGCTGTCCTTCAAAATGGATGGAGAAACAAGATACTTCTATAACAAAGAACAGCTGAAGAACTTCATGATCACCAAACCAACCCTGCAAAGAATACTGAAAGACATTCTAGATAGATACACATAGGAAAAAACTACTAAGCAAGATAGACAATTAAACAGAATGGAAAGGTAAAGATACAACAGCAGAAAGATAACATGTCAACAACAAACCAAAATGTAACAGTTATAACCATTAATGTAAATGACCTCAATTCACCAATTAAAAGAAACAGACTGGCACAATGGATCAAGAACTAACATCCAACCATATGCTTTCTACAAAAAACCCATCTAACCCAAAAGGAAACTCATACACTGAAGGTCTAAGGATGAAAAACAACACTCCATGCAACAGGAACTCAAAAACAAGTGGGGGTAGCTATTCTGTTTGCAGACAATATGAACTTCAAACCAAGAATGATCCAAAGAGATAAAGAGGGTCACTCCATACTAGTTAAGGTAAAACTTCAAGAAGAGATAGCAATCTTAAATATATATGCACCAAATTCCAGAGCACCCAGCTACACAAAGCAAGTATTAAAAGAAATGAAAAATTAAATAAGCAATAATACAATCATAACAGTAGACCTTAACACACCATTGACACAAAGGGATAGATCAACAAGACAGAAAATCAGCAAAGAAATAACAGAACTGAATCACACCTGTGAACAAATGGATTAGATAGACCTATACAGAGTGTTTCATCCATCAACATCAGAATATACATTCTTCTCAGCAGTACATGGGACGTTCTCTAAAACAGACCATATACTAGCCCACAGAACTATATTTAAGTAAATTCAAAAGAACTAAAATTTTCCCATGCATGTTATCAGATCATAGTGCCATGAAACTAGAAATTAATGACAAAAGAGAGTGCAAAAACCCCACAATCACATGGCAATTGAAATAATACACCCTTAAGCAATCAATCCGTCACAGAGGAAATTAAAGAACAAATTAAACAATATGTACAAGTAAACAAAAATACAAATACAACTTACCAGAATCTGTGGGATGCAATGAAAGCGATCCTCAGAGGAAAATTTATTGCATTGAGTTCCCACACTAGGAAAATAGAACAAACACAAATAAACAACCTGATACTGCACCTCAAACATCTAGAAAAGAAGAGTAAGCCAAGCCCAAAGCCAAAAGAAGAGAGGAAATTATGAAGATCAAAGCAGAAATTAAAGTGATAGACTAAAAAAAATACAAAGAATCAATGAATCAAAGAGTTGGTTCTTTGAAAGAATAAATAAAATTGATAAGCACCCAGCCAACCTTATTAAAAAAGGGAAAGAAAAGACTCAAATTCATGCAATAAAGAATGAAAAAGGTGAAATTACTGCTGACCCTGTGGAAATAGAGAAGATCATCAACACCTATTTCAAAAACCTCTACTCTCATAGGTTCGATCACACAAAAGAAATGGACAGATTCCTAGAACATATAAACCATCAAAGCTGGATCAAGAAGATGTAAAATTGCTGAATAATGCAATTTCTATTAATGAAATTGAAAATGTAATAACATCCTAACCAACAAAGAAGAGTCCAGGCCCAGAAGGATTCACTGTGGACTTCTACAAGAAATACAAAGGAAATGTAATGCTGACACTACTCAAACTCTTCAATGAAATTGAAAAGGAAGCAATTCTTCCTAACTCATTCCTGGAAGCAAATATTACTCTAGTACTAACACCTGAGAAAGACTCAATTAAAAAAGAGAACTACAGGCCAATCTCCCTAATAGACATAGATGCAAAAATTCTCAATAAAATATTGGCAAACAGGATGCAGCAAATCATCAAGAAGATTATACACCATGACCAAATCAGAATCATCCCAGTCATACAGGGATGGTTCAACATATGTAAATCAAGAAATGTAATACACCATAGCAATAGAGCCAAAAATAAGAATCACATGATCATTTCTACAGATGCAGAAAAAGCTTTTGATAAGAGCCAACACATATTCATGATAAGAAACTTACAGAGAATTGAAATAGATGGTCTTTACCTCAATATGATAAAGGCCATCTACAACAAACCAACAGCCAGCATCATATTAAATGGCCATAAACTGCAAGCCTTTACCTTAAAATCAGGGACAAGACAAGGATGTCCCTTATCACTACTCATATTCAATATAGTACTGGAAATACTAGCCAGAGCAATTAGACAAGAGAGAGAAATAAAAGGAATAAAGATAGGAAAAGAAGAAGTTAAATTATCATTATTTGCAGATGACATGATACTCTACATAGAAGACCCCCAAACCTCCATTGAAAGACTCCTAGATATAATAAATAAATTCAGAATATAGAGGAATACAAATCAATACTCAAAAATCAATAGCATTCCTATATACTAACAACAAATTCACTGAGAGAGAAATAAGAGAAGCCACACCCTTCACACTAGCATCCAAAACAATGAAATACTTAGGAAATAATCTAATGAAAGAAGTAAAAGAGTTATACAGGGAAAATTATAATAGCCTGAAAAAAAATCAAAGAGGACCTCAGAAAATGAAAGACATCCCTTGTTAATGAATAAGAAGAATAACTATTGTGAAAATGGCCATTCTCCCAAAATTGTCATACAGATTCAAAGCAATCCCAATGAAAATACCAATAACATACCTCATAGATCCAGATAAATAACTCCTAAAATTCATTTGAAAGTAGAAGAGACCTATAATAGCAAAGGCAATTCTAAGCAGCAAAGGCAAAGCAGGAGGCATCACAATCCCTGACTTGAAATTATACTACAAAGCTGCTGTAATAAAATCAACATGGTACTGGAATAAAAACAGACCTGAAGATCAGTGGAATAGATTAGAAGATACAACCACAACTATGAACACACTCAACAACCTTATCTTTGAAAAAGGGACCAACCACATTCACTGGAAGAATAATAGTCTCTTTAATAAATTTTACTGGAATAATCGGCTCTCCATATGCCAAAAACTAAAACTAGACCTTTGCCTGTCACTGTGTACTTAGACTCTTGCCTGCCACCGTGTACTAAATTAAAATCTAAATGAATCAAAGATATAAATATTAAAACAGAAACACTAAAACTATTGGAAGACAAAGTAGGTAGAAATCTTGAAGACACAGGGGTAGGTAGAACATTCAGGAATAAGAATCAAACTGCAAGCAAAACACTTCCCAGAATCAATAACTGGTATCATGTCTTATTAAAGAGTTCCTGCATGTCAAAGGAAATCTCCACCATAGTGAAAAGAAAACCCACAAATTGGGAAAAAGTCTTAGTGTGCTGTCCCTCAGATAAAGGACATCTCTCTAGAACATATAAAGAATTTTAAAAAATCAGACTCCTGAAATTCAAAGACCCAATCCAAAAATGGGCATCCAAGATGAATACTCAGTTCTCAGATGAAGAAATACAAATGGCAAATAAATACATGAAAAGATGTTCAGCATCACTAGTCATTAGGGAAATGCAAATTAAAACCACACTGAGATTCCATCTCACTCCAGAAAGAATGGCCAGGATCAAGAAAACTATCAACAACAAATGCTGGAGAGGCTGTGGGGAAAAAGGAACTCTTCTGCATTATTGGTGGGAGTGCAGACTAGTGCAACCACTATGGAGGTCAGTCTGCAGAGTCCTCAAAAAGTTGGGATTGGAAGTCCCATTTGACCCAGCTATTCTACTTTTGGGCATATTCCCAGAAGAACTGAAAACATCATACCCATGTTTAGAGCAGCACAATTTGTAATAGCTAGATGTTGGAAACAACCTAATTGTCCATCAACTGAGGAATGAATTTAAAAAACGTGGTACTTTTATACAATGGAGTACTACTCAGCTATAAAGAATGATCACATTGAGATACTTATAAATAAATGGATGCAACTTGAATCCATACTCATAAGCAAAATAAATAAAACTCACATGTACAAATGCCATATAGTCTACCTCGTGTAAGAAATGGTAAGAGTACATAAGATTTTATGGTAATCATTGCTTTGAAGTCTTATAATGTTATGATTCTTCGGTTGGAATGGTTTTATTCTGTTTTATTTGATTTTATTATGTGTGATGGTATGAACAGCTACTTTGAAGAAAATAAGATAATATGTCAGCCATTGCGGATTTCATAGCATCTCGCTTTGAAGTCCTAACATGCTTTTGTTGTTCTATTACCATTTGTTGTATCATGTTGTGTCTTATTGGATTTTAATATGTATGACAGTATAAAAATATTTTTATGGAAAATGAGATATTATAGTAGCCCTTGCTCATTTTGTTATTTGGTTCAGGATGCTTGTAATACTTTCATTCTCTTGAGTGGTTTTATTCTATTTTGTTATGTTTGATATTATTGTGTGTGAAGCTAAGCTCAACTATTTCAAAGAGAGACATTATGATAGCTACTGTTAATATCCAGTTATCTTGTTGTGAGATGTGTGTTGTTACATTGTTCTGATCTGATTTTTTCTGTCCTCTTTTATTTTATTCTCTGTAAAATAAAATTTAAAAAATATTTCTGTGCACTAATAAAATTAATTAGATTAAAAATTTAAAAATGCAAAATGAAATAGTTCATCTGTATTTTAAATATTATGATGGGTTTGTATTACAGTATTTTTATAAAAAGTGTAAACATACCCAAATCATATGCGTATTTTTTTTGTGTAGCTATCACATATAGTATCATCTAAAATACATACTGGCCTTGCAAAGATCATTTTAAGCCTGGTAGTTAATGTTTGTAGTTTTTGCAAAAGATTTACAGTATCATTTCATTATAGCCATATAAAAATCTGAGGAAAAAAGGCAGAATGTTAACAGTTATAAAAATGTGGTAATGGTGTATGATACCTATTGTAGTTTGTTTTCCTTTAAATACAGTAAAGGTGACTATTTTATCATTAACTATATAGTTAAAATAACGACAGAAAAATATTTAAATTATAAATAACATATTTACTATATAGGGATGTAAATGATTGACTTTTCTTAAAGAAAATATAACAAGGTCATGAACTATTCAGGTATAAATGCTCCTGGGACCCTGAAGATTGTAATCTTATTTTCATTTTTTTGTTTGTTTGTTTTAGTGTCCTGCATCAGACACTTAAAGTCCTTTGAAAACATGTTCAATATAACTGATAACCCTTTTCTTACCATCAGTGACAGCACTAGATATTTTTGAAACATCAGAAATGTGATTTATATCTGGCATTTAAGAGCACATATCAAAAATAAAAACTTTACAGGATAGAAAAATGGCTTCCATTTAACTCATTTGCAGGAATTGTATCACACTGATTATTGATGTCTATAGTTCACATATACCTTAGTTGAATGAATATAAAACTACTTTATAGATGTCCTTCAAATCAGATTTATAAATCTTTATTATAAACTTTTTCCCCCAGGGTCTAACATTTCTGCATTTCTCAAACCTCAAATTTTGACCAGCTGTGAAAGTGCAACAATTGCAAGTTAAGTTTTCTTTCAAATTATTTCCTGAAAGCCAAAAGAGAATTAATTATGAAGTTTAAGATAAAACCAATCAAGGTAGACATGAGGAGCTACAGTTGACATCCATCTGTCGGTGGGAACAGATTATAAACGTCACACATT
Organism: Hydrochoerus hydrochaeris; assembly: GCA_004027455.1. Classification (NCBI taxonomy): domain Eukaryota; kingdom Metazoa; phylum Chordata; class Mammalia; order Rodentia; family Hydrochaeridae; genus Hydrochoerus; species Hydrochoerus hydrochaeris. Next base: position 118,519 of record PVLA01000199.1, on the reverse strand, counting down.
CAGCCATGGTGCATATATAAAGGTAATGTCATGTAATACCTCCACATTCAGCTTTCTGATTTGTGCATATTGGTGACCTTACTCATGACATCATCCACACTTTGCAGACTCACTGCATGGATGCTTTCAATTTCTACACTGACTTTCTGCAAATGTTGCAAAAGCATTTGTTAATGCACATGCACCTGAACACATTTGAGGAAAATTTCGGCATATATTTGAGTAGGAAGTTGATTAACAATGCCTATTGTTACTTTAAAATTCTTTTCCTTTTGGCTAATTCCCTCTTGTGTTTGTTATCTGTATTTTATCCCTTTGATCTCAGTATAAAATCTTACTGTCATCACTATTTAATAAGATCCCCTAAATGGAATAACATACACCAATTATAGAATCGCTATGAACAAATTGAGAGAAATTCCATCAGATTTGGCATTTGAACACTGGATTTGTAGACACTGGTTCTAACCACTTGAGGCAAATATTGTGTACAAAAGAAAAAAGAGTAATATCATTTTTTCATAATTATTATTTCCTGTCAATTTGTCAGTTCTGTTGTCATCCATTTTTTTCAAAACTAATTAGAATATTAACATTCCAGTTATAATTCTGAAATTGCAAATGCATTCTTCAATCTTTCTACTCAAAGAAACATACATTTTTAAATAGGTGTATTCCATTTGCTAAATATGATAGATGCCCCTGTGAGAAAGGTTTAGCTAGAAGGGTAAATGGTTAAATTTTCCAGTATAAAAAGGTACTCTGGATCACTGATATTATTGAGTGTTATGGTAATGAACAAGACAATCATGTCTTTTCCACAGAAAGATTAAAGGTGTTAATATTACTCTCTGCATGATTAACTGTCTGAAAGATATACATGATGGATGTGTAGTGAATGTTGTTCTATACCAGGGGGATTTAAGTGTTTATCTCATAATATGGATAATTAGTGTAATCATTTATAGGTTAAAAAATAGAAGCAATTAAACAATGTGTCCAATACATTGCTATTAAATACTAGAGACAGAATTCCACCCAGGAATTCTATCACTGTGCCACTTTGAATCCTATAGAGGACTCAATTCTCGCAGAACTGGGTCAGAGGCATCTGTCACTTGCTTCCTGCAAACTCTGTTGCTCCATTGTTGTCCAAATACAAGCTTTTTGTATGCTCCTATGAGTGACTATGAGTCTTCCATTTGTGGATTTATCATTTTTTGATGTTTTGTTTTCTAGTTATTTTTTTCCTTGACACATTTCAATATGTACAGAGGCCTTTGAACATAGTGAATGGAATTACTTCAAAGATAAGTTGAGTTGGAGAAAACTAGGTGGGTGATGCTGTAAGAACGTAGCACAAGAGTCCTTCATGAAACTAGAAGTTAAGTAGACACACACACACACACACACACACACACGCACGCACGCATGCGCACACATGCATGCGCACACACGCATGCGCGCACACACACACTGCATATATATCTCAGAAAAATGAAAACATTACAAATTGACAATCATGACAAGACAATCATGTCTTTTCCACAGAAAGATTAAAGGTGTTAATATTACTCTCTGCATGATTAACTGTCTGAAAGATAGTTTTAATAAAAATTCAGAAAATTAAAAGTTATTTTAATCATGGTGGGAGAAAATGAAGGAAGAAAGAAGAAAGAAGAAGAAAGAAAGAAAGAAAGAAAGAAAGAAAGAAAGAAAGAAAGAAAGAAAGAAAGAGAGAGAGAAAGAAAGAGAGAGAGAGAAAGAAAGAAAGAGAAAGAAAAGCTTAGGGCAGAGTGTTGTGGCCTATATCCATAATTCCAACTGTCTTGGGGGCTGAGGCAGGAGGATTGCAAATTTGGACAACTGTAATGATTTCTCAAAATTAAAAAAGAAACGGCTGGAGTTGCAGTTTAGTGTGGAGGCTCTAGATTCAATTCTCAGTGCCAAGCAAAGCGAAACAGAACCAAGCAAAGACAAAAACGAAAATGAACTCAAATGAAGGTCAACGAAGCTACCCACTGCAGAATTTCAGCTGGGCCTTCCGACTTGATGGCTGTGTTATGTTGGCAAAGTTGAGAAATACTCTACTAGATAAAGAGAGGAGACTATTTCTAGGAGGCAGTGAGGAGGGAGAAACATTTAAAAGTATAATAACTTTGAAATTTATGAGCAGAAATGTGCTGTTTTTTAACAAGTACCTGGGACATGGTAAAAACAAAGATATATATTGTATCACGAACAACTAACTTGAATTAGATGGAACAGTAGAATTTTAGGTGAAAATCTCTTGGATGGGTTTTGTTTGTTTAGCCCTCTTAAGCTCTCCCTCCTTTGGTGTCTAGACTTTGTCCCATGTCGTATAAAATGTAGCCTTCTTCCTTAAGACCAAGGCCCAATCACAGAGCAGGCGGATGCGAGACGGAATAAATCAAAGCAGACAGGCGAATGTTAGACCACTTCATGCTGGAGGGTTAAATATTAGATCTCTGTTTCCCAAATTCTAGGTGTCTTAGACTTTTCTGAATGCTTGTTAAAATGTGCTCTTTCAAAGTAGACCCCAACTGATGATGAGCGAATTTGAGACCTTGCTTGGGGCTGATCCAGTTTCTTTCTGGATTCAAAAGCTTAAATAACCATAAAAAGTAGGACTTGACGGAGTGGAAGAGGAGCTGCCAAGAGGCGGGACCCTACTGTGCTAGTCAGAGGCAGATCTGGGAGCACTCCGAGGTACTGTTCTAACAGGTTTTTCCACTTGCCCACACATGCTTTTCCTTAAAACATCGATCTATTTGGATGAATATGTTAGAGAAATCTGCTGTTTACAAAGGACAGGTGAGTCTGTGTTTGTTTCAGACAAAATACTCCACCTAGCTCTGGTGTTGCAATTCTAGAGCATAATAAATATGCTTGTTAGTGGCAGGGACAGCAAGGGGTCACTGGGGTTGTAAGAACTCCACTTGAGGGGCTGGGGATTTAGCTCAGTGGCATAAGCGCCTGCTTGGCAAATGCGAGGTTGTGAGTTTGATCCCTGGTACAAAAAAAAAAAAAAAAAAAAAAAAAAAAAAAAGAACACTTGATCTGTTGGACTCTTTCTGTGTGGTTCTTCTAGTTAGTCTTGAGGAGCAATAACAGGTTGAGGGAACCACTCATTTCCCCAGAGTGAGGAAAATGCCTCTCACCCTCTCTCTCTAACACTATGGATTTCCTATAAAGGAAAATACTAAAAAGGTTAAAAAAAAATCCTAGTTTCTCATGTATATTTATATGAACCGTGATAGTAAAGAACTGTGTTCATTACTGGCTTGGATATGTACTGCACTATAATTTTATCTTATTTTAGAGTATATGCCTTCTACTTATAAAAGCACGTGGTATGACAGGACAACTTGGTAGCCAATAGCTCCTCCTCTGTCTCATTCATTCATCACTGACTGCATCAAAGGCCACATTGCAGGATTGATCTATGCCATCTAGTGCTGTGTAAGTTCATCCGTCATGTCTTCACAGTGGCAAAATCACTTGCTGTATGTTTTAACATATCCCCATGGTTAATGAATACATGGGCGCACACACACACACACACACACACACACACACACGATATGAACTGAAGTAACTGGATTGTACAGTCTCCGGAGGGACAAAGTGAGGACGGTTGTGGGGAGAGGTTGTAACCAAAGGGGGTTGTATTTCTCAAACCTAGAAGAGAATAAGAAATGCATGCATGCATTCGAAAGAGTGAGAAGAGAAGCCTGGGAAGCTAGCCAGCTCTCCACAATGCCTCCTTTAGGGACAGAAAAGACCTGTGGCTCAGGATTATCTGCTTTTCTTCAGTAGATTCCCTCCCACTCAGAGTCACACTGTCTCCTAGTCTGTGTGCCAAGGACCTGCGCCAGCCTAACAGGACCTGTCCCCAGGTCTAGATGCTTCGACAACTCCAGAGCCTGTATGGTCTGGCTTGGAGCTCAGTTTGAATTATGGTCACCTCTTCATGGAGGACCTAAGCCCCTGCACTGGCCACAGCTCTGCAGCTTTGAAGCACCCCTGTGGCGCCAGGAAAACTCTTTCCATTTGGTGCCAGCTTGTTCCTGTGCACTGGAAACAATTTCAGGCTACAATAATGTAAAGGATAGAGAAGTTTTATGTTTCCATCACCTCAAAGGAAACATAGCTGTGCTCCTTTGGTCCTCAGTGGAACTGAAGCAAATTTTCAGCCAGAATATTGAGCCCTGCGGTACGGAACACCTTCTTTGCCTTTCTGAACCCAGTGCAGCTTCTGCTTATCAACCTGACCTCTGCTCTAAGGGGTACCAGCTCAAAGCACATGAGTGTGGTCCCCTGTCCCTGCCCCTCTCCCTTTGGGTCTTGATTCTGCTCAATATGTACACCCTCAGGCCTGCCTGGCAGCCCTTGCGGCTGCATGCTGTGAGGCTCCTCCCTGGCCAGCTTTGCCTCTGTGATTGCTGAAGACTGGTCTGCACCCCTGTGCAGTGAGCAGCATAGACAGTACCCTATGCTATTCCTGATGTCATCAGAGCAAAGGAAGGGAGGGCTTGTGGGATGCCTGCTCAGCACCCCCTCCTCTCTCTCTCTCTCTCTCTCTCTCTCTCTCTCTCTCACACACACACACACACACACACACACCCCGATGAGGAAGCTGGTAACATTCCCACAAACAGATGAAAGAACTGTCTCCAACAAACTTAACAAACTCGCAAGTCACAGCAAAAGAACACAGTTTTGTGTTGGTCTGGCCACACACTGTTTATTCAGTTTACTTTCTGCTGCTGCTGTAGGACTTTCCAGAAATATGCCAGCAGAAGGGCATTTTCCATAGCTATCTCACTCAATTGCTCTTTTCACCTGTCTGGGTTGACATTTGTGGCCATTTCGCCCATTCCCCAAGTCCCTCAGGACACAGTGCAGGCAAATCTCCTTTCTGAACCTTCCTGACATCCACCATTAGGGTGCAGTTTGTATGCATCTTCACATATGCTTCCTCTGTTTCTATACGTATGTGCTATTTTTTGTTAGTTTTGTGGTACTGGGGATGTAACCTAAGGTTTGCACACAGAGCTATATCCCCATTCCTTTTTATTTATTTTAAAATGTGATCTCACTAAGTTACTAGCATCACCAGGCTGGGTTTGAACCTGCCCTCCTCCTGCCCCTGCTCCCTTAGTGCTAGGATTGCAGGTGTGTGCTGTGCGACACGAGGTGAGTGATATGTCACATTTATAGCTTGTCTTCCACAGGGCACAGTGGCATGTGTTTATGAATGAATATGAATGAATGGGTAAATAGGTAAAGTAATGAATAAGAGGATGTGTTTATAAAAACCCCATAAGATAGCTTGTGCATCAATTTGGGGCCTTCACGTATCTAGAGAGAAACACAGCTTTCTCCAATCTTGAGCTATAGTAGCAGTTGCCATCTAACTTGGGATTGTTTTTTAACTCTGCCTAGACAACGTGAGTGTTTGCCCTGTCCAGTGCCTGGCTGCTTCAGCCTTTCCTCTGAGCCCTGTCATTTCTGCCTGTTGGGTCTTGTCCCCACCTCTCTCTTGGCAGCTGAGAAATCTTCTAGCCTCCCACAGTGAGCACCATCCATTTCCCCTGTGCTGTCTGTTCCTCTCCTCCAGACTTCTGCCTCCGTATTAGTGACTCTTTGTCTTGGTGTTTGAAGTTCCTTGGCTCTGTAATATCAGCCACTCTCCCCTCTCTGGGAACATCTCAGCCCTGTCATTTGCACCGAGTGCCAGCTCATCTTTAACCTTCTTCTCTTGTAGCCTTGAGCCTGAGTAGCTCTCCCACTCAGGCCCAAGGCCACTGTGACTGATTTCATTCTGGGTCTGGCTTTGAAGTAGCCAGGCCATTGCAGACTGGGGCAGAACTATTTTCAGCTCTGGAAATGCACATCTTGAAGCTCAACTTAGCACCAACATGGGACAAATAGGCTCTCTGATAGTTAAGGAAGTGGAAATACTGAGTTTTCCTGTTGGAAACCTCATCAACATCTTCCACATGCAGCAGTTGTGATTTTACTCTTATCCTGAATGAGCTGTCATAGGAACCTTTTACTGAGTTCCTGTTGCTGACCTTACAATTAAGCAAATCTCAGGGATTCAGAGACAAGCAGTACTAAGGGTTGTAGGTGATATGAACAGGGATCATTCAGCAGGAGAAGGTGGATTGCTGGAGATGCTTATTTCTCCACAGTGGGCAAAGGTGTCTTTAAGAGGTGGGATCAAAACTACCATGTAAGCTGCTGCCAAGTGCCATCCAGCAGAAAAGCAGCTCACAAAAGCATGATACTGAGTTCTCATTCTCCTTAGTCATTGGATCTGGCACCGTGTGCCTCTTGGCTCTTCTCCAAAGTCACAATGACCATGAAAGAGAAATGTTTTGAATCCATTCAGGACACTGAGGCAGCCAGGACAGTGCAACTAAAGACCCTCAGGAAAGAGGACTCCAGATCTGCTGCAGGAAGCGGCCAGGACAATGGGATGAGTGTGTTTGAAACTAGGGGTGGATTTTGGGGGAATTAATGACAACACATTTTTAAAAGTGTAAAAAGACACCATATATTTCAGATTTTTTAGTTGATTGTCTGCAGAGAACAGATTCACTCTGGGAATATAAAGGTTACAACTGAATTAATTGATCTATTGGTTACAAAGGGCTAAATGAATCAAGGATCTGGTATCTGTGATTTACAGTGTAATTGTCTGTGTTAAAAAATAGGATCACTTACCTGTGTGGATTTTTCTTTTTAAAAACTCCTGAGACTAAATTTTCATGGTGGTGGAGATCATAACTTAGACTATAGCTTCAGCCCTACCTATTTTAAAGTTTTTTTTTTATTGGTACCAGGGATCGAACTCATGACAATGTGCTTGCAAGGCAGATGCTTATGCCACTGAGCTAAATCCCCAGCCCCAGCCCTACCTATTTGTAAGAGCTATCAAATCCTTTCTCACCCTCCTAAGAACACCAGGTCGGTATCTCCCTCCACCTATAAATGCTGATGACACATCCTGGCCATCGGGGTTGCCCAGTGCTATCCTCAACAGCAGTGCGATAAATTAGAAGACGAGGAAGCATTTCCTATCAGCTCAAACCTCAGCCATTTTGTTATAAAGTTTAACTTTAGTGGGAGAATTCTTATTCTTCCAAATGCAAGAGAAGTCAGAAGGAGAGAATGGGGTATGTTGAGCTCGTAGCCACATATTCAGTGTACAAATATGAGGTCCAAAGAGAAACACTGAATTGTTTTGGATCATCAGGAGGTTCCCCCGTCCCCCATTTAATATTCTAGTTATCTGCATGGGAAAGAGAGAGAGAGAGAGAGAGAGAGAGAGAGAGAGAGAGAGAGAGAGAGAAGAAGAAGAAGAAGAAGAAGAAGAAGAAGAAGAAGAAGAAGAAGAAGAAGAAGAAGAAAGAAGAAGAAGAAGAAGAAGAAGAAGAAGAAGAAGAAGAAGAAGAAGAAGAAGAAAGAAGAAGAAGAAGAAGAAGAAGAAGAAGAAGAAGAAGAAGAAGAAGAAGAAGAAGAAGAAGAAGAAGAAGAAGAAGAAGAGAGGGAGAGAGAGGGAGAGAAGTTGTCAGACTTGACTGGTTAAGGACAGACAGCTGGCCGATTATTTTTCTACTAAGGAGAACATAAAATAACTTACGTTACTTAAATTTACCAAGCACCAAAAGTTCAGCTTGGACCAAAGAATCAATATGGACATTATTCGCTCCAGCATGAATTTTAGGTCATCTGTAAGCTTGTCTCATTTGTTCTAACCCGCCCACCACTAGCTCAAGTAGCAAATGGGAAATCTCCCACATAGTCTTTCTGATTCAATATGCGGCAGTGCTTTTAAACTCTGTATTCCTTTGTCTCCATCACCTATGGACCTGATTACAGTAGGCACCAGTAGTCTTAAGTGGACCTCAGCCTTTCAACATTGTTCTGAGTGCTCAATCAAAGATGTGCACCTGCTCGTACCACTTCATGCTTAAAGGATTGCAGTGGGTTACTCTATCTTAAACTTAAGTACAAGTACACTTAGCATACGATGTTCATTCTGATCTACAATTTTTTTTTAGAAAAGCATCCTTTAAGTACTTGTGATATACAACATCTATCCAAATGGACAATCCTAAGATTTTACCTGCTTAACGTCTTTCCTAAGTTCATCCACTATTCTCTGTTTACAGTTCTGCTCTCTCACATTTCACTTCAAAGTCCCCCTGACTTTCCTTCTGGACCCTGGGGCTTTGCCTTCCAACCTGAAACTTCCATTATAAACAAAGATGTACATTCACAGTGAGAGTATAAAATTGTTCTCACTTTTGTAGCTTCTTTCTGTCCTCCAATAAAGATAATCAGGGAGAATGATCTCAGAAAGGAACATGTTGAGCCTTGTAGAGTCTCTCTTTTGCTTTGGACCCAATGCTTCTCGATTTGGTCCAGCAGCATGTCCTGAATTCATCCTGTCTTCTGGGCAAACTGTAGCTGTCCTCCTACATAAAGCTGCTCAGTGCCGTAAGGGTAAAGGGAAGAAATTGTAATGCAGGCAGAGAGGTTATGTAACAGGCTTTTTCCCCTGTTCATAGTCACCTTTATTTATAGTTTTGCTTTCTGCCAGTCTCCAATGAGGACATGTATTGAACTAAGCTAAGCTAGTAGTGTAAATGAAATCAATCGGAATATACACTGAAATATTTTTAAAGTAATGGAATTTGTATTTTGGGAAGTATGTGAACATTTCCCTATTTCCTATTTATCAAATATATATGATGTGCATCATATATATATATAATACACAGCATATATATGATAATGTAAAATGTTTCTCATATCAGAGAAACCATGCACTATTTGAGCCTGTGTGCATGATTATTTCATTTAGTATTATGTTCTCAAGTTACATCTATTCACCTATAAATGTCTCAGCTTTATCTTTTTTATGGCAGTACAGTACAGTATTGTCTATAATATTTTCCTTTTCTATTGAAAATACAGTTTTGCGTTATTATCTGAGTCTTTTTTGTAAAAAATCTTTTTGGTTTATGTCATACTCTGAGTAGTCTGAAAATGTTACGCAGTGTAATACCTACTGTTATTCTCTTATTGTTCAATGATGAAATTTTGTTTCATAAAAAGGAACCTCGCTTACCCTCCTGTTTTATGTTATTTCTACCTATCCTTTTTCCTACCTGCTGTGACGTTCTGTTTCAGACTGCCTAATTCATAGTGCATTGCACAGTCCTGTGTATTAGTAAATTACATATCTTAATCAAATTATAAAGTTCTTAAACTTCCAAGATGGCGGCTATTACAATATTCAGTTCTGCTCCTCCCACTCCAGTGCTTCTTTGAGGTGGGAACTGGACTAGTTCTGCTTCAGTGTGTACCTCAATCCCTAATGAAAACAAGATCCTCTGTAATCATTAATTAATCAGTGATTACCCTCTTGGCCTCTTCTCACTCTTTTCACCTTATAATTCCTACCATAGAAGTTACGTACAGCAAGTAAAATGCGTCCTTCAAATCTTTGCTACTCTGATGGGGCCTTCAACACATCTTCTGCCTGAGTCTTCACTTTACTTTGTCTTAGAAATTCTTAAAATTTATATATATATATATATATATATATATATATATATATATATATGCATATATCATTGGGATTCAGTGCAATATTTGCACACTCACATGCAGTATGCATTGATCCTATCTAACCACCATTCTCCCGCCCTCTCCTCTTGCACTGGCCCTAATCTTTTCTGAATCTCTAGTGACATGGATGCTATCTTCATGTTGAGGTTATTTTCTCTTCTGCAGCAGATAACTTAATCATGTTTGTCATGTTAAAAATGCTCTACTAGTGCATGTTACTACTGAGTAATAACAGTGAGGTTTGCTTTGGGAATGTGGCCCATGCGTTAAACATCTCTTTTAACAGCTTCCAGTCACATCGACGCCTTTCTCCTTTTCCTTTCCCTCTCACTCCCTGCCCTGATTTTAGACTTCACCTTCTGTCTTCCAACCCCTCTTCTGACCCCACCTACCACAGCCTCAGTGTCTGCAGAGGTAGCATCCTGACCTGTTTTAAAGAGCAAAATAAAATAGAAATGGCAGACAGGGGGTGGATTGTGGAGATGGGAATATATGTGATAAATATGCCAATTCTCCAAGATGAATGTAACTAGATATCATAAACATATAACAGTAAAATATATAAAATTAAAGCTACATTTTAAAAGTTTATGTAAGCATTACAAGACTTAAATCACAAAATAATAACTGTGAGCTGTTCGTTTTTATTTTAAAGTTGATGGTGGGAGTTTCTGTTTATGCTAGTATACTTTGATCCTTCATTTGTTTTCTTTCCAAAATTAAGAAAGGCAAGAAAACATATAAAATCCAATACATCTATAGCAGAAAGAGAAATAAATGGACATAAATTAGTAGCTTGGAATTATTGGAAAAATTTTGCGAAAATGAAAACATATTCCTGATTGAAAGAGAGTCTCAGCACCGCTGAGCCGTGTGCAGCCAGCATGGTGCAGGGGCTGTTTACATCATTCAAAGCTCTGAAAGGGTCACCACCATGGGGAGACGAAACTTTAATTCAAATGTGGGAATTTTGTTCAAAGCACTCAAGCCTGTATACATTTTAGATTCTACAAAAGCACATGGATTATCAGAAAAATCTTTCCTCACAGAGGAAAGAAAATTTCAGAGAGATGTATGAATATGAGTTGAAAATAGGAGCATGAGATGCATGTTAATTTACCATCTCTCTTTTAAATCATAGGACTCATCATTATTTTGTCATAATTAATTAAAATTTATTTGAACATCTGTGGTTACCTCAATGCAAAATCATTCTTTGAGTTTTATGGAAAGCTATTTCTGATAATTTAATCTTAATTTTATTCCTATTAGTTAACCAAATACACTGAATTATTTTACATAACCACAGCATTGCTATGTATCTCCAGTACAAACAGTATAAACTCACTTAATATACGAGGAATTAAAATGCCAAAAATACCAAACGACTTGGCGAATGTTACGTACCTCGCAACTAACAGATACAGACATGAATTAAATTATTTTGTCTCTAAACAGAATACTTTTTTTGCAATATATTAAAAGACAAAACTGACATGAAAATAAACATTTCTCAAAATGTAGCTGAAGAACTTGTGCAATAACATCAAGAATATTGTTAGTCCTATTTCACATCCATTACCACAGAGGCTTGTACAAAAGACCTGAGAAATCTGCACTTTGCAGTCAAAAGGTGCTTTGATTTTGGTACATTAACCTGGCAAACAATACACAGGAAACAGACAATAGAAGTTTCATTTGCAAGATCCATCTAAAGTGGAAAAAAGCAAAGTCCACCTAACTTACAATGAATGGTAGGAATCAAATGGGTGACAGTGCCAAATCATGCCACAGAGGAGGCTTTTGTTATGGTCTATATTTGTAAGAAGAGGCGTAACAGTCAGAAGAACGTGGAGTAGGTATTGAAGTTGTGTTAGGTAGACTCCAGGGATGAGTGATAGAACAGAAAAATCAACAAAGGCCAGAAAACAGCTGCAAAACACTTGCAAGAATGAAATTCCACTGTGTTTATTGGTATAGTGATTTTGTTGGATTTGAAGTTTATGTAATGAAATCATGGGCAGTGACTTTTAAATAAGATTGGTGAAAGAAGATTATAGTAAAACACAGGTAATAATAATAATACACCAAAAGGAGAATTACCACCACTAATTTGACTACTAACACCATTCTAAAATAATAATAATACTTGTTGTGTGTTTTTTACCCACATACTTACATTTAGATATTTTGTACATATTGGATTTACTTTTTATAACCAAATAGGGAGTCAGATGATAGACATTTAACCCATAAAGAAATTAAGATTCAGAAAAAAAAATGATGCATACACAATATATAACTGATAAGAGCCACAACCAAATCATGAGCTAAAAATCTGTCTGTAATCCCATATTTTTCCTCACACATGGTTGGCTACCTCTGGAAACACAAGATTTAGCTGATATAGATACAAATATATAAATGTTAGGGAAAATATTCAAACTAATGTCATTTGTTTTGGAATAAATATAAGACTAAAAAAAAAAAACCCTCGACACATAAGCCAAAGCTTTAGGAGTATTTGAACGTATTTAAGATTTCTTGATTGCAAAATATAATTTACATCCCAATAAATAAATTACTAAGTATAAAAGGAGAATTCTGTCCATCTGAATGCAGGTCATATGAAACTGATGTAAGGTCATTCCACGGGAAATAGGTTAGAATGGATAGAAAATGGTTTACTGGTATTCAATCTACAAAGTTGTTAATACAGGGATTTATAGTACTTTTTCTAAATTCTGTGCAGATAGTGTCAGCACATATCTTGGCAAATTGACTTGGTATTTGTGTTATATCAGAGGGAGAATCACATACAGTAAAAGCCAGTCAGGGGCGCATCTACCTTTTGAATTCAAACATCTCTGATTTTTATGTTGTCTGTACCAATAGATGACACACATAATGTCATTTTAACAAATCTGTCATCCTCTTATGGATATGCCTAAGTGCGAGAGGGCAAAAGACTGCCAACTCTGTATCTGCAAAATTTTAATGATATAAAATGAAAAAGCAAGTAGGTGGAGATGAGTTAAAAATGACAGCAACAAATGGGTTATTCAAGTTAACCTTTAAGATGTTTCATTCTTTACTGTCTAACCATGCCACCTACTTAGTCTGTCACTTATGTCTGGAATGTTTACTGCCACCATTACTAACCCCTTTTCCCCATGATCAGATTTATATCTTTTACTCCATATTTGAGAACTGATACAAAGTTGTCCAGATCTGCACTGAGTCTGTATCTCTACCAAATTTGTATATTGAATTTGTCTCCCAAGAAGATGGTCTTTAGAGGCGGGAGCCTTTGGGAGGTGACTGGGTCATGAAGACTCATTGCTCCTGATTGGAATTAATACCTTTGGAAAGCAGAACTCTACACCTTCTTCCCCATGGAGGACCCAGGACAAAGTCCAAGAAGAGGCCTCTGAACACCTTTCTCTTGGACTATCCAGGGTTGAGGACAGTATGGATCACATTTCTGTAGTTTGTAAGCTCCTCAGTTTGTGGTAGCCTGAATAGCTTAAAAGATATTTATCTTCCATGAAGTTTTCCTCTTATCTCCTAAACCTTTTCTTCTAAAATGAAGATTTCAGCATCTGTAGTAGTTTTCTAACCATTTGTCACCAACTGACTGACTTAGTGGCACATAGACTTACTTTCCTTAATTTTATATGGCAAAAAGTTCAACAGCTTTCATTTGACAAATTAAGGTATAGGCAGTGCTCTGCTCCTTTATAGAGCTATGGGAGAATCTTTTCTTTGTATCTTCTCTTCCACTGGCTTCTGGAGAGTGCTTGTATTTTTAGCTCATGCTCCTGTCTTTATGTTCAAAGCCAGTGCTTTGGTCAATTTTCCTGTTTCTGGGACACAGTGTCTGACACTCAAAGACGACACTGTTCATCTTGGCTTATGGTTTCTAGAGGTGAGTTCAGTCCATGGTCAGCTGGTTCCAAGGCAGAAAAGGTACAGTGCTAAGGTCTGGAAGAGGAAAGCTGCTCACTATGGTGACCCAGAAGCAGAGAGAAGGGAGACACTGGGATGTGTGATAAACCCTTCCAGCTACATCCACAGTGACTGTCTCTTCCAACCAAGACCTGTCTTTTAACAACACATTCAGCTCTGATCCAATCACAAGAGATATCTGAACTATAATTTCCAGAAATGTTGCATTCCTATTACATTTCCTCTGCTTCAAATAGTTCTCTGATTATACTGAGAAAAATTTCTGTGCATCTAAGGACTTATGTGATTATATTGTACATTAGACTCACCATCTAATCGAAGGAGGTTTCCTTATTTCAAGATGCATAATCTTAATCACATCTGCAAAATCTCTATACTAAGAAAAACAACATATTCATAAAGCTTTAGAGATTACAGCATAGACATTTTGGAACACTGTCTATCCACTTCTGTGTCATGTAGCATTTCATGTGCACCATTATTTTTGGTCTTATCTCCTATATATTATTTTATATACAATGGATGCATTATCGACTGAAAGATAATTGCATATATTTTCTTTGATATATTAAACTGAAAATTACTTTAAAACATAATATACATGTAACTTGTTTCTGTACAAGCCCCTGTCTCCAATTACATCTGCATAGGTCTAGTAAAATATCTAATGCATTGAGAATTGCAACCCATAGTTACTGAAAGACCAAACACATATAGAGACTTTTCTAAGACATAAACTAGAACTATGTGTCTTTCCCTAAGGATGTATTTTCCAAACAAAAATGTATTCCTTGACAAACATCAGTGTTCCTATGGGAAAAACTAGACATCAAATTTAAGTTCAGAAGAATTTTAAAAGGTCCCCAAGGGATGATCAAGAGCTTACTAGCACGACTTCTCTGTAGATGAGTGAAAAAATAAAAACATGAAATGATATAAACAGTTATCTGAAGGCACTAAAGGATAAAGAGACAGGTGGCTGCAAGCACACTGTCTTCCTGAGGAGTAGAAATATTTTAGAGACTAGGTTCTGTTTTCATCTCATCTTTACAGAGGACAATAGAAGGTATCAATTAGGAATCCATGGATCTATTGGTGAATAAGGGCATATCCATGGATATCATGAAAGTTTTGAGAGAGAGGGGGTAAGAATTTAGATCCAAAATGAACTCAAAACCTCCTGTGGAAAGTGATTAGATTATGGAGCTGTTAGAGCTGACCTGCTGATGGGGGCTGAGGCAGGTGACCACTGGTGTAACCTGGGAGAGTGTATCTCCATTCTCAGATCTTCCCTTTACTCTCTGAATCCTGGCTGCCATGGTACATGCAGCGTTCCTCTAGCAGGCCCTTCTACCTTGCCTTCCAGACTTGGAGCTGGCCAACTATGGACTGAAAATGAGAGCCAAAGTCAATTTCTCTTTCATTAAATTGTGAGTGTCAAGTATAGTATCTCAGTGATGAGGAAAGTGACTAAGACAGAGGGATTTTGGAAATGAAGGGGCCACACCAAATGGTGTTCCAGTTTCCTTATGCTTTCCTTTGATGACCTCAGACATATATAGAGAGCTTAACTTCATGTAGACAGTTACAACATACATGCAGACCCAAAACACCTCAGGTAAAAGCAAGGGTCAAAATGCAACTCAACAAACAGGTTGTAGTTTGTGTCAAACCTAGGCCAGTTAATTAATAAATGAAGCACAATTGTAAGAAATGAATAACAGAAAATACCTTTAATTATCAGGATCCCATCTATATGTGGATATGTGGAGTCAAAGAAAAGAGTATACACATTGTAACCAACAGCTAGAAGTAAAATAATATGTATAAACAGAGAAAAAATCACACAAACACACATACATACACAGGAGATTAAAATATGAGCATTGATTGCTTACCTTTTAAGATAAGAATTTAAAAATTAATAAGCTAGAATCCCACATATAAACTAGGATATTAAAAGCAAATTTAAAAGTGGATGCAGAAGGAATAAAATCACAAGAAGTAGAAATTAATTCACAATATTGATAATAGAAAACAAATGACCCAAGAGATGATTTACTGAAATGTTAAGTAGTGTTTATAAAACTTCAGGAAAAACATAAGGAAAATAAGATTTCTATTTATATAAGTTTATAATTATATAAATTATATAATGTATATAATTTAATTTTTTTATTTTAAGGAGAATAAAATAAAAGAGGACAGAACAAAGCAAATCAGAACAGAGCAATATAAGCAATATAGCACTTCACAACAAGACAACCGGATATTAACAGTAGCTACCATAATGTCTCTTTTTTTGAAATAGTTGAGCATAGCTTCACATACAATAATATCAAACATAACAAAATAGTATAAAACCATTCAACAATGAAAGTATTACAGGACATTGAATACCCTATAACAGAAGATAAACAATGGCTACTATAATATCTCATTTTCTATAAATAATTTGTTTACACTATCATACATATTAAAATCCAATAAGACACAACATGATAGAACCAATGGAAATAGAAGAACAAAAGCATGGTAGGACTTCAAAGTAAGATGCTATTAAATCAACAGTGACTGCCATAATGTGTTGTTTTCCTCAAAGTAGCTATTCATACCATCACATATAATAAAATCAAACAAAACAGAATAAAACCATTCTAATCAAAGAATGAAAACATTATAAGACTTTAAAACAATGTAATGGGGAACCATGATTAGCATAAAATCTTATGTAATCATAATTTCTTACACTATGGAGACTATACAATATTTACACATGTGAGTTTGATTTATTTCACTTATGAGTATGGTCTCAAGTTGCATACATTTATTTATAAATATCTCAATGTGATCATTCTTTATAGCTGAGTAGTACTCCATTGTATGAAAGTACCAACTTTTTTATCCATTCCTCAGTTGATGGGCATTTAGGTTGTTTCAAGGATCTGGCTATTACGAATTGTGCTGCTGTAAACATGAGTGCACATATAATACTGTGGTATGATGTTTTCTGTTCTTCTGGGAATATGGCCAGAAGTAGAGTATCTGGGTCAAATGGGACTTCCAATCCTAACTTTTTGAGGACTCTGCAGACTGACCTCCACAGTGGTTGCACTAGTCTGCACTCCCACCAATAATGCAGAAGAGTTCCTTTTTCCCCACAGCTTCTCCAGTATGTATGGTTGGTAGTTTTCTTTATCCTGGCCATTCTTTCTGGAGTGAGATGGAACATCAGTGTGGTTTTAATTTGCACTTCCCTAATGACTAGTGATGCTGAACATTTTTTCATGTATTTATTTGCCATTTGTATTTCTTCATCTGAGAACTGCATATTCATCGCAGATGCCCATTTTTGGATTGGGTCTTTGAATTTCTTGGGTCTGATTTTTTTTTAATTCTTTATGTTTTCTAGACAGAAGTCCTCTGTCTGAGGGACAGTTCACTAAGATTTTTTTCCCAATTTGTGGGTTTTCTTTTCACTATGGTGGTGATTTCTTTGGACATGTAGAAACTCTTTCATAAGCTGTGATCCCAGTTATTGATTCTGGGAAGTATTTCCTGTGCAGTTTGGTTCTTGTTCATGAATTCTCTACCAACCCCCTATGTCTTCAAGATTTTTCCTACTTTGTCTTCCAACAGATGTAGTGTTGCTGTTTTAATATTTAGATCTTTGATCCATTTAGATTTTTGTTTAGTGCATGGTGACAGGCAAGGGTCCAGTTTTAGTTTTCGGCATATGGAGAGACAATTATTCTGGCACCATTTATTAAAGACGCTGTTGTTCTTCCAGTGAATGTGTTTGGCTCGTTTATCAAAGATAAGGTGGCTGAGTGTGTTTGTAGTTGTAGTTATATCTTCTAATCTATGCCACTGATCTTCAGCTCTGTTTTTATTCCAGTACCATGTTGATTTTATTACAGCAAGCTTTGTAGTATAATTTCAAGTCAGGGATTGTGATGCCTCCTGCTTTGCCTTTGCTGCTTAGAATTGCCTTTGCTATTCTAGGTCTCTTCTGGTTCCAGATGAATTTTAGGAGTGATTTCTAGAGAGCCATGAGGTGTGTTAGTGGTATTGGGATTGCATTGAATCTGTATAACAATTTTGGGAGGATGGCCATTTTCACAATATTTATTCTTCCTATCCATGAACAAGGGATGTCTTTCCATTTATTGAGGTCCTCTTCAATTTCTTTTTCAGGGTATTGTAATTTTCCCTGAATAGATCTTTCACTTCTTTCATTAGATTAATTCTTAAATCTTTCAATTTTTTGGATGCTAGTGGGAAGGGTGTGGCTTCTCTTATTTCTGGCTCAGTGAATTTGTTGTTAGTGTATAAGAATGCTATTGATTTTTTAGTATTGATTTGTATTCAGCTACATTGCTCAATTTATTTATTATATCTAGGAGTTTTTCAAAAACTTTTTCTGCATCTATAGAAATGATCACGTGATTCTTATTTTTGGCTCTATTGATATGGTGGATTACATTTATTGATTTACATATGTTGAACCATCACTGCCTGCCTGGCATGAATCCCAGTTGGTCATGTTGTATAATCTTCTTGATGATTTGCTGCATCCTGTTTACCAATATTTTATTGAGAATTTTTGCATCTATGTCCATTAGGGAGATTGGCCTGTAGTCCTCTTTTTTAATTGAGTCTTTCTCAGGTTTTAGTACTAGAGTAATATTTGCTTCCAGGAATGAGTTAGGAAGAATTGCTTCCCCTTCAATTTCACTGAAGAGTTTAAGGAGTGTCAGCATTATGTTTCCTTTGTATTTCTTGTAGCATTGCACAATGAATCCATCTGGGCCTGGGCTCTTCTTTGTTGGTAAGGACTTAATTACTTTTTCAATTTCATTAATAGAAATTGGGTTATTCAGCAGTTTTACATCTTCCTGACCCAGCTTTGATAGTTCATATGTTTCTAGGAATCTTTCCATTTCTTCTGTGTGATCGAACCTATGAGAGTAGAGGTTTTCAAAATAGGTGTTGATGATCTTCTGTATTTCCACAGGGTCGGTAGTGATTGCACCTTTTTAAATTCCTTATTGCATGAATTTGAGTCTTTTTTTCCCTTTTTTTAATAAGGTTGGCTAGGGGCTTATCAATTTTATTTCCTCTTTCAAAGAACCAACTCTTTGATTCATTGATTCTTTGTATTTTTTTTTTAGTCTATCACATTAATTTCTGCTCTGATCTTCATAATTTCCTCCCATCTCTTGGCTTTGGGCTTGACTTGCTCTCCATTTCTAGATGTTTGAGGTGTAGCATCAGGTTGTTTATTTGTGTTCATTCTCTTTTCCTGATGTGGGAACTCACTGCAATAAATTTTCCTCTGAGGTCTGCTTTCATTGCATCCATAGATTCTGGTAAGTCATATTTGTATTTTCATTTGCTTGTTTAATTTCTTCTTTAATTTCCTCTGTGACCCACTGATTGTTCAAGAGTGTATTACTCAATTTTTATGTGTTTGTGGGGATTTTGCAGTTTCTTTTATCATTTATTTCTAGTTTCATGGTACTATGATCCAATAACATGCACGGGATAATTTCAATTCTTTTGCATTTACTTAAGTATGTTCTGTGGTCTATTATATGGTCTATTTTAGAAAATGTCCCATGTACTGCTAAGAAGAATGTATAATCTGCTGTTGTTTGATGGACTACTCTGTATATGTCTATCAAGTCTATTTGTTCACAGGTGTGATTCAGTTCTGTTATTTCTTTGCTGATTTTCTGTCTGGTTGATATGTCCCTTTGTGTCAATGGCATGTTAACATCTCCTGTTATAATCATGTTATTGCTTATTTGATTTTTCATTCCTGTTAATACTTAGTATTAACTGGGTATTAGCTTTGTATAGCTGGGTGCTCCAGAATTTGGTGCATATATATTTAAGATTGTTATCTCTTCCTCTTAAAGTTTTCCCCCAACTAGTATGTAATGACCTTCTTTATATCTTTGGATCATTCTTGGTTTGAAGTTCACATTGTCTGTAAACACAATAGCTACCCCTGCTTTTTTGGGGGGTTCCTATTGCATGAAGTTTGATTTCCATCCTTTGACTTGCAGTCTATGAGTTTCCTTTTGGGTTAGATGGGTTTCTTATAGACAGCGTATGGTTGGATGTTGTTTCTTGATCCAATGTGCCAGTCTGTTTCTTTTAATTGGTGAACTGAGGCCATTTTCATTAATGGTTTGTTATGGGTTGAACACTGGTGGTCAACTTAATGCCAACTGGATTATATCAGCGTGGCACTGAGCATAGATGTTTCACCTAAGGAAAGTTGTCAGCATAAATGGAGATGTGGAGAAGGAGAAGCTTTTCAGGTGTTAGTGCATTGAGGCATTGTGAGTTCTTGTACAAGTTTTTCTTGAGCCATTGGTTCTCCTGGAGGGTCTCTGGTCTTCACACCAAGCATTGCTTCCTGGCTCCAGAGAGAGCCAGGAAGACGTGTGCTGCTTGGTCTTCAGGATGAACTTGTCACGCTGGTTTTCTGGCATTTACTCCACTGTGCTTGTCCTTGTGGGAGCCTGGGGCATCCGTGTCACTGAGGTTGGCTGTGGTGCTTTTCAGGACAGCACTGGTGTTTATTGTGAGTGTAACTTCTTGGCTCCAGTGTAGAACCCTCAATGTACAAGCACAGCAACTTCACCCTGCTGGCATAGACTTCCTAGCTTCCACACTGACCTTTGGGCCTTCCCTGCATGGATCTGTAAAAGAGACTGGTATGTGTCCTTCTTGTGGGCTCTAGACCTCCAGTTGGACCTGTGGGAGGCACTGTCATGAGCTCTGGGTCTTCATCTGGAATCATGTGGGACATTGCTGTGGGATTCAGGCCCTTGGCTAAATATTATATGTCTTTAGCACTGTGGATAGATTTCTTGCATTTTCTTGTGTCAACTCTGGGTGACGATCATAAAAATGATATTATAAATTCCATGTCAATTATTCTAATTGTTCTCTGTGTAACCCCTGACTATAACATGGTTATAACTGTTATATATTGGTTTATTTTTGACTGTTGCAATCTTTCACTGTTGCATCTTTACCTTTCCACTCTGTTTAATTGTTCGTCCTGCTTAGTGGTTTTTTCCTATGTGTATCTAGAATGTCTTTCAGTATTCTTTGCAGGGTTGGTTTGGTGAACATGAAGTTCTTCAGCTGTTCTTTGTATGGAAGTGTCTTATTTCTTCATCCATTTTGAAGGAACATCAGTCTGAGTTGGAAGTCATTTTCCTTTAGGATCTGGAATACTTCACTCCATACTTTTCTTCACTTCATTGTTTGTGTTGAGAAGTCTGCTGTGATTCTGATAGGTTTTCCCTTATAGGTGATCTGTCTTTTCTCTCTAACAGCTTTTAATATTCTGTTCTTATGTTGGATTTCTGGGATGTTGATTATTATATGTCTGGATGTAGTTTTATTTTGGTTATGGCTATTTGAAATTCTATGTGCTTCACTGATCCATATGTCAGTTTCCATTCTCATGTTTGGGAAATTTTCAGCTATTACTTCTGTAAATAGCCTCTTGATATCATTTGTGTTGTCCCCTTCTTTTTCATTTATCCCTATCAATCTTATGTTGTTTTTCTTTGCATCATCTTGCAGCTTTTGAATTATTTCCTGATTCCTTGTTAATTTTAAAAGATCTTTCCTTTCCTGTTCACTAGCTGCAATCTTGTCTTCAAGGTCTGAAACTCTATCTTCACTTTTGTTGAGGTGGTTTTGCCAACTTTCAGTGGAATTTTTAATTTCCTGTATATCTCTTTGAATCTGCTTCATGCATTCTGTTTGTTTCTTATATTATTTATTCAGGGTTTCCATCTTTTTGCTTTGTTCCTCTAATTTTTTAACTGTGTCTTCTTTAGATGTGTTCAGCATTTCTTTCATTACTTTTATCATTTTTTCTTTTACCTGGGAGATTATTTCTGATTTGATTTCTTTTATAGCTTCCTGGAGTTGTTTATTTCAGTTGATATCATTTCAGGCATTTCAGGTATATGACCTATATTTTCTTCTATATATATGGCTGCTATGCTTTCTTGGGATGGGGCTAGAAGTTTGAGATTGCATTTTGGTCTCTCGTCTTGTCATTTTCCTATATTCTCAGGTTTCAAGCAATGTTCCAAAGCTTCCCCTGGGCGTGTTGGAAATCACCTTGTTCCCCCTTGGCTCCTGGGACTGAATGTAGGTTTCTGAGTGTGGCCTAGTCAGGCCACAGGACCTCCTGTGCCACCTTTGGTGTTCCAGAAAGCTGGGCAGGCTTCTAAACACTGGGAGCTATGGTCTAAAGCTCTCCCTGAGCTAGCACAGGTGCCCTGGAACTCACCTCATGTGCCCTTAGCTCCCTGGATTGAAAGAAGATTATTAGGCATGGTCCAGTCAGGCCCGCAGAGCCTCCTGAGCCTCCTCCAGTGTTTTAGGAAGCTGGGTGGGCACCTAACTACTGGGAGCGATGGTCTAAAGCTCTCCCTGAGCCAGTTCAGGCATGCTGGAACTCACATCACTGGGCTTCAAAATTTATAATATTTGAAGTGAGTAAAAATTTTCAATATGTATCCATAAGTATTTAGTAGAAACAGCTTTTTGTTTAAAGCTTCAAAACTTTGGTTGTGCCCCTCTATTTATCTCACTGTTCTAATAAGTTTGAAACATTTTCCTTTTGTAGTCATTTAGACTTTGGGGTAGAGCCAGAAGTCAGGTGGTGCCCAATGTGTTGACTAAGGTAGATGAAGATGAAGCATTGTGCTTTTATGAGCTGCCCTTTAGTTGAAAGGCACATAGCAATGACATTCACCATATTTTTTGTCATCTCTTGTAAATACACTCATAGAAACAAACCTCCAGGACTGGTTCCAAAAGTGACAAGAACATTGGGAAAGGATGTTCAAAGAAAGGAAATTTCCTCAGGGCATGATTCAAAAAAATGTGTCTCTTCTGATAATACATTTTTAAACATTTAGTGTATATGTTGATTACACTTTTTGGATGTCTTCTGTGGACAGAAACTCCAATTTTTCCACACATGACTGAGTAGGATGTGTTGGTCAAGCTGCTATTGCTTGGAAAAGCACAAGTGAATAAAGATCATCTTTCTGAAATGCATACAAGTCTAACCTCATTCTTGCTTAAAGGGAGTTAGACTTAAAACTTAGTAAGAAATTTCTATTCTTAGTAAAGGATATGGCTTTAAAAACTTCAAATTTCAGAGATGGATTGTTAGGGTCTGAGCTGAGACATTTTCACAAAATGATATTAGGGTAGAGCTGGACTCAAGGCAGGATGGAGATACCTTTTCTCAATGGTAGATGGCTCAATTCAAGAAGTATTTCAGGAAGTGACATTAAAAAACTAGTAATAAATAGTCATGCTTCTAGTTACTTAATTGACCCTCATGTCTATCTTTCTTTTGGAATTTCAGTGTTTGTCTCCTAGAATACACACACTGAAAACTTAGTCTCCTGCTTTGGCTCTTGCCTAGATGTCCCCAGAAGCTTCAAGCTGTTACAGGTTGGGCTTTTTCAGAGGTGGCTTTATCTAAATTGTGTGATGCTGCGACTGATTCCTGGTGCAATGCTAGGATCAAGGGCATTAGAATTAATGGTGTGTGTGTGTGTGACATCTGATAGATTAATAGTGTGGAGCTGATATCCTATCCTGAATAGCTTGGGTAGAATAGAAGGGATAGAAAGAGCTGTAGTTGTCCCTCTTTCTTTCACTACCTCCTGCTCACCATGAACTGTTTCTTCTCTTGATACCTGTCTTTCATCCTGTCTTGGAGTCAGCCAGTTAAGAACTGAAACCACCACTAACTGAAGTAAAAAATATTTCCTCTTTTAACTTAGGGTATTGGGTATTAAGGTATTGGGTATTTTGTCACAGCAGTGAGGAAAATAAGACAAAATTTAGTGTCAGATTCAGATAGGGGGGCACATGCTTGTAATTCCAGTGCTGAAGAGGCTGAGGCAGGAGGACTGTTGTGAGTTCAAGGACAGCCTTGGCTACAAAGTGAGTTTAAGTTCAGCCCAAAGTGCATAGATAAACCCTGTCTCAAAAAGGCAAAAATAAATAAATAAACAAATAATTAAAAGAATAATTTTGTACCAGAGCAGTGGAATCATTTCTGTGATGTACTTAACCACACAGTTTATGAGCCTTTGGAGCTGGCTTGTGGGAAGAGAAAGAGTTAGGAAAGGTTTGAAGATGCCAGTGCTGCCTGAAAAAGGAGAGCTGGAATGTCTGAGCTTGTACTTGGTGAGAGATCCTAGACAGAGCTGTGAATTCAAATAGAATTCAAATAGAAATTCTGCTGGTAAAGAGAGGTTTCTGCTAGGAAGATGGACGACATTGGTTGTTGGACTTCAGACAATGTGTGTTATGGCTTGGCTGAAAATTTGCCTACATTTTGCTCATTTCCAGTGACTTTGAGACTGAGGTTAAGAGCATCCAACTAATTAATCTGGCAGAAGAAATTTCAAGGCAGTCAAATTTTGAAGCATGGCTAAATTTGGGGGCTTTCAGCAAGATTTATGTTTAGAATCATGAGCCAAGATTCCAGCAGAATGATTTAAAACCTTGGGAGTTTGGCTAAAAGTGAAGCTCCATTAAAGTTGCACCCTGTGAAATGAAAGACAAGAGAAATTGATCACTGAAGAGACTGGTAAGAAAAGACCAAGTATTTCAGAAGAAGACAATAGAAAAGGTCGCCTAGGGACATGACAAGAACCAACAGGACATCAGCTCCACAGTCTCAGAGTTGCAATGGTAAAAGACCTTGCTTTGAGGACAGAGCCCCACAGCATCAAGTTCCAGGATAGAGAAAGTCTAGGAAAGTTGTTCCTCAGAATTTAGTTCTTCAGCACTTGATCCCTGCAGTCAAGTGAGAAAGAAGACGGACTACTGCTCCAGCTGGTGGCAAATCTTAGCATCATTCTCGTGGTGCTTGTTTTACACGAATGCAGAATGCAAGTATTGTAGGGTCAGGAAGGTTTCCACCCAGAAGCAGGCCTTGGAAGCCAGGCAGCGCAACCACTGAGACAACAGTGTATGAAGATGCGAGGGTGAATCCAAATGTTCAGTGGAGAACCCAGAAGTTTCAGAAGTCAGGAAGGTGGATCATTTGAGGAAAATTGCAAGGAATGAGCAGAGCCAGCCCCAGGTAAAACCCATGGGAGCTACACTCACCTACTGTGCTATAGGGGTGGAACCACCTAAACTTTTTGGAGCTCACATTTTGCTACAGATTGCCAGAAATGCTGCACATGGAAATACAGGATGTAAAGTTTGCCCTGCTGGGTTTTGGACTTTGTATTCCCATTCCTTTGTATTCCCCAGCTTGTATCTTTTGGAATAGAAATGTACAACTTGTGCCATCAAATATTGGAAATGTTTAACTTCCTTTTCATTTGTACAGGGGCTCACAGCTAATAGTTTTCCTTAAACTTCAGAACAGACCTAGGACTTGGACTTTTTACCAATGCTGATACTGTTAAGGTTTTGGCAACTCTTCAAGAGGGACTAAATGACTTTTGCATAAAGGGATACGCATGAGTCTTGGAGGCCAGGGGTGAAATATTATGGTTTGCATCTAGATGTCTCCCCAAAGCCTTTCATGGTTATAGATGGAGCTTTTTCAGGGGTGGCTGGATGTAGAGTGTGTGATTCATGGTGCAGTGCCAGGATTAAGGGCACCAGGATTAAGGGTGTGGGTGCGACCCACCTTAAGTAGCCTAGATAAGATATAAAGAATAGAAAGAGCCATGGCCATCTCTTACTGCTTTGCTACCTTCTTCCCACCACAGACTATTTCTCCACTGCAGTGCCTACCTGCCATGCCATCCTACCTTGGAACCAGATAGTCATGGACTGAAAAACTCTACAAATTGTGAGCTAAATAAACTTTTCCTTCTTTAACTTTGGATATCTGGTATTTTGTCTCAGTAATGAGAAAATAACTAAGACTGTTTCCCAAATCATAGGTGTTATGGTGAATACATTGTGTCAACTTGAGATGTTTAGAAGTTTTAACTGAGAGGCTCAACAGGGAACCAGGATCTTTATTTTATAATATCTTCATCCTGTGCAAGAGGAGGGCGCAGAGATTTTGTGAGTTCTAACCCCACACTTGGAGGAGGGTGGCCTGTGTACAGTCCAAGGGAGGAGAAGAGGCTTGTTTTACCCCTATTGCTCTGGATGGTGCCTTGAAGTGTTGGCCTTGTGCCGTGCAATCCTGCCTTGGAGCCAGCTGATTATAGACTGAAACCTCCACTAAGAGTGAGCAAATAAACCTTTCCTTTTTTCATTTTATGTGTTGGGCATTTTGTCCCAACAGTGAGAGAAAAGTAACCAAGACAGTAGGCTAATGACATTTGATGTGGAGAAGAGGCTGAGTGCTGAGAGGGGCTCTGTTCTCATGAAGAGTTAAGTCATTTGTGGAGTGGTGGATAAAGGAGATATCAAGTTATAAAATTAAAATCTTTTGGGAAAACTGGGAAAACTATCTTCTTGCTATGTATCTGATACCCTCCAATACACTGTGGTCCAGTGAGAAGGCTGAAACCAAATACTGTACCAATGACAGGGCTATGGAGTTAGATTTCTCAAGGTGCAGAGCCATGACCTAAATAAACCAGAGCTAAGCAAGGTTTTTCTGTACACAAATTACACAGTTTCAAGTATTTAGTTATAGCAACAGAAAACAGACTAAGGTATGTATTATTTTATGGATTTTGTCTCTGTATTCTACTGGATGTTATTTATTCTTGTTTATTTTATTTGGTCCTAGACTCTCTTTAATTCTATGTCTTTCTCTAGTTTATTACAAAGTCCTTGGAACAATGGTAGTAAAACTCACATCTTAATCTGCATTGCATTTTGTGTATAAAGTATGTTATCGATAGACTTTTTTTTTAAACTTTGTTTATTTTCTTTTGAGTCCCCTGGAAAATAAATAACATCTCATATACTTTTCTATTGTATTCTGTGACAGAAATTTCTAAAAATGTTTAATTCCTGTTACAGAAACAAAATTTTACCCTTCCTTTTGCTAATAAACTTCATTTAAATAGATTCTTTTTAAAATTTGCTTTAAATTAATGTATGATGTTTGAATATGCTTTTAAATATTTTTCTGACATAATAATGAAATAATTGCTATCACTTCTAGTAAGGATTCTTTCATAAATGCTCAGGTGGTTACTCCTTTCTCAGAGCCATATGGTGAAGGTCTTCAAGATTAACCCATCATTCTAACATTGACAGTAAATATAGTTGTAGCAGAAATATTAACTGCAAGCATCAGAGTCATTCCCTCCTTCCCTGTCTCTTGGCCCATCATTATGTTGCTTGTGAAATGAATTTCTCTCCTTTCTTTTGCTCATTGATAAAATTTTAAAACAAGTAAGCTTGTTTTTATGTTTTAGTATTTAGTTTTTAGTGGAAAAAACTGTCATTAAAACTTATTTTAAATTATGCAAAAATCATTTATATTAAAGCACTTGCTTATCCTTGACTTTTATTGTCTGATACTTTTGCTTTTCAAAATGTCAGAATTTGTCTTTGGACATTCATTCATCAATCTTTCCAACATGTTAATTCTGAGGCATTTAATTACCTTCAGAAAGTTATGAAAGAGGTTTGATGTGCATAGATAAAGGGGTGTTTTTATTAAACTCAATTGATAAAAATGCTGAAAAAATTTACAAATAAAATCTACAAGTATTATATTTTAAAAAATCAAAGGAATTTTTTTAATTCAGTAAAGCACTGGTGGTAAGATAACTATCTACTGGTCAGGGCTTTCCCTGTGCAAGATGTTCTCACGATGAAGTGCTTTACAGTCTCAAATCTCCACTCTCCTCTCATCCCAGGATTCCCCACTCTGATTCCTATGTAATTTTGTAAGAAGCTTCTCTCACAGGCTTATGTCGGGTACTCAGCTGTGAATGCTGCTTTTTCTTTGACATTATTTCTGAACCAGTCAGGAAAATATATCGTTTCCATTGCACAAATTAAAATTGAACTACTAGAATACTACTAAGCTTCGCCTAAGTTCTCCTATATAATCTATTTTTTGGTCTGATCCTGACTTCAGAGATAAGAGAAAATTAGGGAAAATCTAAATGTGTTCATTTGAATAAATGTTTTTAAAAGAAAGCAAACATCAGTATCTTAATCTATTCATCCTAAAAGGAGTATAAGACTGCTTTAGTTTGTGGAGTGTTTAAACTATGGTTAATCTAACATAAGAAAATAGAACTGTGCAGGATTATCAAGATACTGCTGTAATCAGAGTTTACAAGGGAAAAGATTTAATATAAGACACAAAATTTATAGGGTTATTTTTTAATATTCACCCAAAAAGTCAAATGCAAAAGACAACAGGAGATCTGTCCACACACTAGAGACCCAAACAATCCAACTGGGGCCCTGGATCCCATGGCAATATCCTGCATAGCTCCAACTGAGGACCTAGAGCCTAAGACAATGCCCTCCACAAGTCCAACTAGAGTCCTAGAGCCCATGGCAATGTCTCATGCAATCTGTGCCAAGAATCTGCGTTGGAAAGGCTCAAAGGTCAATCGTGGAAGCCAGAAGTCTGCCCTGTCTAGCTTAGGATAGAGGATCTGTACCAGCAGGCTCAGGGATATCTGCACTGGTGCCAGTAATGGATGCTCAAGGTAAGGACCAGAGCTCCTCCTAAAAGAACCATAAGCATTGTCAGGTCCTGAGTCCCGAGCTTCTCAGATGATAACACCTGAGCTCATATCAAGAAAGCTAATGTGACAAGTTTCTCTAGGGGAATCAACAGCACATCTTCCTCTCTAGTCTATTTTTTATGTTATTGGCAGCAGTCCTCAGGTGAGCCTTCTACCAGTGCCATGGTGATCCAGTTAAACTGGGTGTCACAACTTTGACACACAGAGTTCAATAAGTTCTTGGAAAATACATGTTTAAATTGAAATTGAGCACTTATGGCTTGGGTGCCTGCAGAAAAGATTCAGTCTAAGAGACAAAGAAGGCTCAGGAAACCTGCCAAAGACCCTGCTCACAAACTCCAAGTAGTTTAGAGAACACCAGAACAGAAGAACACCAGAAACACTTAAGTAAAAGGGATAATGGCAAACTCTGCACTTCGATAAAAAAAGAAATAAATACATCTTTCTCAATTTTCTTTAAGTGCAAATAACAGGTCAAAATTTATATAACTACTAATAGAATTTTCATGTTGAGCAGGTAAGAGTCAAACATGAACAAGGTTACTTTTACCACTTTTATGTTTTAAAAATGTATCTAAGCTGCCACTCAAATTTATGCACCTTGGACTCAAGCTGTATTTATTATGAAAACTGGTAGGGGAGCAGAAATTTTGTAGAATCCTAGAGTATAAAGTTAAACTTTATTGTAAAGAAAAGATCAACTTAACAAGAATAGGTGAAATAAATTTACATATATTATGCATATATAATATCTTCATATATATGTAATATCACTCTATATAGTATCTAGTTAGAATTACTAAGAATAGATCTTTACAATAACTGTATATTACATGTATATATATACATATATAACTACCATAACTATAAACACTGAAATATATTATACATATGTGAAAGCTTTCTATCAGTTTATATCTGAAAATGTTTTAATAATTGCCTTTTCCAAACATGCCACTGTAGAAAACATATAATTATCTTAACATTGTTTTATTTCTAATTCTTAAGTCTGCAAAAATATATATGAATATGTATCTTATCTTAATATTTTACTTTTCCCTAGGAAAACTTTCTTAGACTGATTTAATAGGTCAAAGTTTGTGATTATTACTACATGGCTTGGAAACTAAAATTCTATGTTTGTATTAAGAAATATAAAGAAGTAGGTCACCAACAATTTCATAAATCCTATTATATCAGTCTTTAATACTCCAAAAGTTAGTATTTTCCTATTGCTGAATGTTATTCAAAATAATTTTTAGTTTCCTGTTACTAAATATATTCTTGATTTATAATCATTTTTTATTTTTAATATCTCCATTATTTTACAATCTTTAGTTTTATAATAATAGCATAACAATAGTGGTGACTTCTTCTTCACTATACTAGATCTTCCCTATTATTAGCTTATTATATTGATGAGGTGATTTGTCACATTTATTGTTGCTGATAGTGAAATATCATTATTATTTATAACAGCCCATGATTTATTCTAACTTTCCTTCCTTTTACCCAATGTTCTGTGTCAATTCAGAATCCATTCTAAGATACTACAATGTGTATGGTAATCATGTCCCTTTAGGATTCTTCATTGTGAAGTCTCATAGTTCCTTTGATTAGGGTTAACTTATTGTTAATTTGCAGATATCAGATATTACATTAAATGCCCTAAGATTTGTCTGATGTGTTTCTTATAATTGGAGTAGATTGCTTTAGTGTCTGTGGTGGGATCTTAAAAGCTAAGCTTTCATTCATGTCCCAGTGTAACAAGGACTCGTGCCCTTGACCTAACTGGTTACCATTGATGTTAACTTTGATTATGGTTCCCATGCAAGATGCCAGATCTCTGAACCAGACCCCCACCCAACTAGGAGAAAAAACTCTCCCAAATAGATCTGTTTTTCATACCTAGGGGAGTGTGGTATTCAACAGGAAGCTGACAGCTGTCCTCACACAGCTCAGCCTGAAAAGAGCTGGTTCCACAAAAAACCACAAGAGACATGCTGTGCCTGCCGGCACCCCCTGTACCCAACCCTGCCTGTCACCTAGCCTTAGACCCCCTACTTAGCAACATAAAAATTTGCAACCCCCTCAGCAATACCTCCCTCCCCTACCTAAACAGCCCTATAAAAACATGCCCGCACCCCTTGCTCAGGGCCACCAAGTCTTTTTGCCCTTGGCCTGACCACACCCGGTCACAATAAAATCATCACACATTACTTCAACGTTGCCTACCTCAGTGGTCCCAACTGCACCTTTGTTTAGCCTAGCACTAAGTAATACATTTGTTTAGAATTATCTTCTGTAAGATATTTATCTATTCTCTTTCACTTATTTGTTTATTCAGTCATTTCTCTATCTCGGTATGGACTTGTGGAAGTTTACTTTTTCTCTGGGCTTATAACATAACAACTAAAATTTCACAACTTTTTGAATGATTAGAGATGATTTGTGCATACGACCTTGGTTATTTTCCAAGTGATTAACAAAATCTTCTTGGATCTAAAGTTAAAAATCTCTGAAGGTAGACTGTGTTCTCCTGCATAACCTAAATGTCAAAAATGCCCGCGGTAGTTTTAAAATGCTGTGTCTTAACAAACCCAGAAAAGGAAAATAAACTATGGTTTGTTTGTTTGTTTTTTCATAAATCCCAACAGGGCTTTTCTCATTTTAGGGACTCTCCTCAGGCAGTACTTTCTCATGGAATACATTGAACCTTTTGCTTTCCTTGCTGGCAAGGTCGTCATTCTACACTGTTCCAGTAATGGCAGTTAAGTCTCATTATTTGGAAATACAGCTAACAAAAGTAATCCCCTTTGGGCGGAAATTCTCTCTTGCTTTACTTTGCTGAAGATACACGAATTGGAGGGCGATGTGGAAAGTCTATTTTCTCAATTTTGCACTTCTATCAGTGAGCAGTGAGAGTGCTGGCCATAGAAAATCTAATTGTAACAACAACACTCTATGAATGAGGGAATTTTCCTATTTTCATGGTAAGCAAACAAGTTCCAAAGGTCAAATTGCCCAGGATAATATAATTAGTTCAGTATTAATATTAATGCTTTATCCCACCTGTCATGTATAATCCCACTATAACCCTGTAGTGTGTTATCCTCATTTTACAGACATCAAAACAGAAGTTTAAATATAGAGAAACTTGCCTGAGGTTAGCAGAGCTAAAGAGTAGTCAACTGTTTTCCTGATTTCATCACTTCTCTTCAAATCCATGCCGCTTCATGTGGTGTGGATAACAATCACAGATCAGTGTGTCTTGCATATGTAATTTGAAATTCTTTGTATCTGGCTGTCACACTGCACAATCTTATTTGGAGGAAAAGATACAGCAGGAAGTAGAGAAGAGAGTCAAAATAAATACGTGAATTGAAGTCAATATAGAGAGAAATTATAAATTCTATGCCATGATGTCATGTAGGATTTACTTAATTCTAAATGCTTTCTTTTTCTCTAATCCTTCTTGGCACAGAATTTGTCACAGCATGAATGCAAGTTTAGAGATCCTGTCTTGACTATGTTATCTGCACTGTTAGAACCTTCTCTGTTCCCCAGGCTCTTGTC
Organism: Hydrochoerus hydrochaeris; assembly: GCA_004027455.1. NCBI lineage: Eukaryota > Metazoa > Chordata > Mammalia > Rodentia > Hydrochaeridae > Hydrochoerus > Hydrochoerus hydrochaeris. Next base: position 86,579 of record PVLA01000199.1, on the reverse strand, counting down.
AAAAAGTTTAATAACGTCCAGAGTTTTGACTCATACCACTGTCAGTGGTAAGTATCGCCACAAGCCCTTGCCCTTTGGCTAAGGATAGAAATTATTTTTCCATAGAAAATCCTGTTTGGTTAAACAAGATCTTATTTCTTATTTGCTGTATGCATTTGGTCAAAATGTTTTATCTCACTGAGTGTCTTGTCTTACTAAGAATGCCATGTAGTTAAAGGTGTACAACAGACCCATCATGACACTATTCAGCATAATGTAAACACAGAAAAAAACAAGAGAAATGAAAATACAAATGTTCCTCAATGCACTTCTGCCCTAATGAATCCACCTTGGTTTAAAAATAGCAGAAGCTGAAATGCATTTAGTGTACCTGCTCTTCCCAGAACCTCAGTTTACTGACATGTACTTCTTTAGATGTCCGTTGTTTACCACCACAATTATGTAGGTGACCAGGAGCTGAAGTTGGCACAGAATATTGTACAGAGCATCACTAGCCTAGGAAAAGTTCAAAATGTAAAACTCAAAGTACAGTTTTTATTGAATACACATATTACTTTCTCATATGGTAACGTCAGAAAATTATAAGCTGAACCATCCTAAACCAGGGACTGAATGTAGAATAATTTGCAAGAAAATTTCCTAGACCCTAACTGCCATTTGTGAAAAAGATCTTCACATCCTTCCAATGACTCCTTCATAAACAAAGCCTTCTGAGAAATATCAAAACCATTTTCACACCTCCAGGAAATGCAGGGTGCTGACAATGGTATCTCTTTAAAGAAATGTATACCCACGGATCCTGTGCTTAAGCAGTGACTTAGCAAATGAGCTAAAGAACTGAAGCAGCCTAAAGCAAGCAGGGGCAGAGGGAGGAAAACTGTGATGTAATCAATGGTACTTACATTTCCTAAGATCTTCTGGCCCTGTGGGCTGGTGTTGAAGAGGAAGGATGAGGACAATGTATCAGTCAAGTTCACCCAGAAAAAGAGAAATGGCTCTTTTTGTTCTATTGCTTGCACTGACAATGGAGAAGCAATGTTACTTTTGGATCTACGTTTCACCCAAGCTGCTGCCATAACTGTGAGTGCCAACCTTTGGTTACCGGACCCCCATTAGTTGATACTGGTCCAAATGTACATTCCTCCTCATCTAATCAAATGACTTTAACATCCATTCAAATACATATTCCCCAGTGTTCCATGTGTGTCAGTTGGGAAAACATTGATATATTTTGCATGAACAATGATTCTCCACAATGTTGGTATCTATTCTCCTTTGGATCTCCTGTGATTTAAATCTTACTGTGGGTTTCAATCAGATTCTGCACCTGGGTCTTAGATTCCACTTTCCCATGCAAAGTAGGTACAGTAAATACCTTGGCCCACGAATACTTCTGTTTGATTTGCAAAAAGAAATGTTTGGCAAAATTTTGCTTCTGTTCTTGAACTCTGCATTGGTGACACATATGATCCTGGTCATGTTCCCCAGAATTGAGGAAAGAATTAAATTCATGAATCGAGGTATCACTCTATTTCTGGCAAAATTATGTATTGCTATTATTGTTGTTAAGATCTTTGGTCTAATAGAAACAAATTTTCTCAGATGGGGGAAAAAAGGGCTTTTGGCTCCCCTATGGTTTTTAGAAGTTTCACAATTGTAATATCAATTATTACAATTTTGTTCATTTTGGGAATTAATATGACAGATCCAGGGAAGCTATGATTTCAATTTTCTTTGCAATTCAGACACTCATTGGATAACAGTTTGGATTTAGTTTCCTGAAATATTCGCCTTAGAAGAGTATATCAGAGCTGTCACAGAAAGTGCCTGTTATTTCAGCCAAGAGCTGAGGTATTGAAGACCTGAGCTTCCCATTCTGTTCTTTAAGATCTTTGTACATTAAATGGTAGGCTAGCCTGCCCCACAGACTTACACACTTTATTTCTACCTAAAATTTGTACTATTATATCTATAGGGCATCCTCAAACTTCATATTTTTGCAGACATAAAACTCTAGGCTACTTCAAGTAACTTGTTAGGAAATATTTGTTGATGATGAATTCTGACTGGAAATTTTTCAAATGGTTCCTAAAATTATTTTGTAGCTCCAGAATAGGAAAAAGAAAGTGTCCCCTTGACAATTAATTTTTCAGAGACTTAACAAAGCATAAAATTAGATGCACTCCTAACCAGCAAGAAAAGTCAGAACTAGACCCCATTCTAACTGTGTTAATCCCATTTCTATTGCTGGAACAAAAATGGCAAAATTAATGGTTTAAAGGAAAGCATGGTTTATTTGGCTTACAAGATGAGAGGTTTCAGTCCATGGTCTGCTGACTCTAAGACACATCATGACAGGACCATGGTGGAAGAAATCTACTCAACTCATGGAAGCCAGCAAGCAGACGATAGAACAGACACCAAGGAGAGAGATTCAAGGGACCAGATAGACTTCTGAAGGTCATACTTCTCTGCAGACATACCCAGAAGGGTGCTTTACTAATTTCCTGGGTGAGCAAAGTGATAATCAAGATGAACCATCATGCAAAAATTCCTCACCCAATAAATTTCTTCTACACTTGATAGCAAATAAGTGGCAGCACGTATTCAAATAATTACATGCTTATTTTCTAGGTCACCACACTAAAAAAGAGCAGAGGTACTCAATCTGCCCTGTTTATTACTATCATTTTTATATCATGTAATGAACACACAACTCTGTATTATTTACATGATTAAACATAACCAAAATCTTGATGCTTCTTAATATTAAGAAAGTTATTCTATTTTTCCTGAACTCCTCAGGTGTGAAATGGGACTTTTTGTTCATAAAATTTAAGAGTTGTAATTGATAAGAAAGCGCTGTGTGAACATAAGGAAATATATATGTTGTGAATTTTATCTTCACTCCTAATTGGATTGTTCAGTCCAACACTTTGGGTTGAAATTGGGTTTTTGGGTCTCATTATGGTCATTTCGCTCTAGTTCAGTGTTTTCCTCTTGACCCAATTCTGTGCCTTCATATTTCTGACCTGAAATTTTTAGGCCATGATCTGCTCTAATTTGAACTTTTACAAAGTTTCAGATCTGTGCAAACCAGTCATAGAGGGAACCGTGCACACAAATTTCAACATTTTGCATTCATTAACTATCTAAGCTAGAACTATTTTCACACGAATATACAAGTGTATATAATCCTATGAGAAGAATTCCATGGGTAAATGGTTAGTAAATAAAAGAGTAGAAGAGCTGAAATTTGAACTCACACTTATTTTGCCTATTTTTCTATTGGTACCAGGGATCGAACTCACGACCTTGCACTTGCAAGGCACGCACTTATGCTGCTGAGCTAAATCCCCAGCCTCTGCCTATTTTTTTAGCCACTGCGCTCCTTTTCCTTTATACTGAACTTGATTTCCTTTGTGTTATTTGAACCTAATACATTTTATGTCATTTGCCTTTACAGAGAGATTATTCACTTTATCTAGTCTTAGTTTTAGTGGGTGAATCGTTTACTCTTTCACCTGATTCTGCCCTTGAATTTCTCTAACATGTTGTTCCCACAAGTTCCCATCTGCTCCAGAAATTTAAATCATAGCCAAGAGGCATATTTTCCACTAAGTGCCAGGTCCAGGCCACATTTTGCCCTTGGTGAGAGGGGAGGATTCTCAGATCTATTCTCATTCTTCCCAAGTCAGCTGCAATTATCCAAGAGCATCTTTGGTTTTGTCTGACCTGTTCTAATGACTTTGATCTCTGATACTCTCAGCTATTAACTAACTTTAATAGACCTATTTTTCTATACAAGTGACCCAGGAGAAAGATTTTTACTCAACCAGATTCATAATTTAGTCAGTGAGGTGACCATTATTACTTCCCAATGATAAAATAATGACCATTCTCAAAAGATCTGTACTGTGTTATACAGGACACCAATCCTTGGCTGCAATCATTTAAATGACTGAAGTAGTTAAAAAAAATCAACTAGATGAGATTAAGGGGTGTTGATGCACCATTAAAATACGTGAACACACATACATGCTATCCCAAACCAACTGCATAGGAAACAAATAGCAAAAGGGAAAGTGGTTTTATATGACAGAACTGACCACCTACATCCACTGCTTTGTATATTTCACATTAAATTCCCTTCTTTTGGTCAAATAATATTTATGTAATTTTCCCCAAAGTGATCTAGATATACACCAAACATATAAAATTGTCTTTCTCGCTTGCTTCTTTGCTTTCTTTTTGTTGTTACTTTGTGAGTGAGATGTTGTACATCTCTAAGGGAATTTTTGTGGCTCTAGAGTTTCCTTCACTACAATCTGGATGAAACACTTTCAAGCACCAACTCAGAGTTCTAGGAGTGCTTCATTGTCAGCTGCATACTTAGCTTGTGCATTGTGGAGTTTTTGTCAACTCTCACAATCTGAAATGATGCATTCCAGCAAAACTAGCTCTTTATAGATATGCTTCTCTGTAAATAAGGAGAAGTGATTAGTTTTAGTGTTGGTTATCAGTTTGCTAGAGATTTATGACTCTAAAGTGGGTTCATTAGAAAAAGAGATTAGCATATAATGTACAACATATGAAGAATTTCTAGGTAGGCTTGCAATGGCTGCCTGCAAAATCAAGGTTGGAAGCAGGCAAAGAGACCATCTGTGTGCTGGGGAGAAGGAGGATCCAGTAGAAGACCAAAGGTCTAGAGCTCACTGCCGTCTTGTGTAAGTACATGTTGCAAAGCAGAAAAATTTCCACTGGAATTCTGAAGGAATTGGAGACGTGCCCAAATGCAATGGTGAATACTGGAGCTCCTCCAGAGAAGCAAAGAGAACGCTTTCTTCTACTTTCCCTTTTTACCTATCTGGAATGGGTCTTCCCTCCTAAACTTGCAGCCCACCTGACAGTCACCCACAGAAGCCCAGTTTTACTAACCTGCTGGAGGTTACGATGCACCTTGTGCTGACTTGCCATTGTCAACTATCTCTTGGCTTCAGTAGAATTTCCCTACAGAGAAAAGGCAAACTTACTCTTGTAAAATGTTTTTTAAAAATTTTATTTTCTATTAGGATATATTTCCAAGAAAATGCTGGTGACATCCATTGTAAGGAGTTCATACAGATTCAGAACCTATTTCAATTATTTTTCCATTCTCTTCCACTTCCCAGCCTTACCCCTCCATCTCTTCCTATTTGTAAAAGATCTATTTCACTGTTTCCTGCTATCTATCTTTTATTTTGTTCTTCCCATTTTGGGTTTCTCCTAGAAAGAAACCTTATGATAGTTGAGCTGTCTGTCTGATTTATTTCACTTAATATTATGGTCTCAAGGTGCACCCATTTTCCTACAGATGACTCAAGTTTATCCTCCTTTATAGCAGAGGAGTCTTCCATCATGTGTAAGCAACACATTTTGGTTGTCTATCCATCTGTCATAGTACATACAGGATCTTTCCAGGATTCAGCTATCACGAATTTCTGCTATATATACAGCATGGGTGTGCATGTGTTACTGTAATATGATGTCTTTACTTCTTTCAGGATGATACCTGGTAGGGAAATAGCTGGGGTTGAATGGAATTCAGCTTTAGCTTGTTGAAAAATCTCCATACTGATTTTCATAATTGTTGAAGTAGTTTAAATTCCCACCAACAATGCTAGAAAGGTTCCTTTTTCTTGTATTTTTCAGTCTGACCCTAGGGCCATGGTTTTGCCATTATGTTCTAGAGGGTTTCTCTTCTAATGATCAAATATACTGCTTTAGTTAACATAGATGGTGCTCAGATTGGCCTATGTACCTGCTCAAATCAACAATCTGATATTTAGATCTGGCAATTGATTTTACCAGAGCCTGTATAATCTGAAGGCTCTAAGCAAAAGAAAGAAGTAAAAAAAGTCTTTAAAACAGCTAAATTCAAAACAAAAACTTAAAAAATGCTGTACTGCACCTGTTTAGGATGGGTTCAGTTACATATAGTCCACAGTCCTCTGAAAATTTCAAATGAAAAATTCCAGGAATACATAAGTCATGTTCTCTACCTTGTGTCCTTCTTCCAAGAGGTGGTGGAATCTCACTCCGTCACACAGTGTCTTGCCTTGAATTTCCCTTCTCCCAGCATACTTTTACCTCTAAACTACCTTTCCACTAGAGCTTAATAGACCTCCCAGCTCTCAGGCTCATGGTAAAACAAAGAGTATATTGTTATAGTTGTCCTACTTCATTATGGGTTATTGCTCTGAATCTCCTATTGGGCCCAGTTTATAAATTAAACTTTCTCCAATGTATGTATGCACAGGAAAATCATGGCAGATACAGGGCTAGATACTATCTGTGGTTTCAAGCACCCAGTGGGAAACTTTGGATGCATCTCCAACAAATAAAGGGGATAATTTTACGTGTTTTTGCAGATAATAAATGTAGTACAACTCAGATTAATTATTTATAAGAGAAAGGCATGGTTCATCAGCAAGGTGAAATCAATTAGTACCAGTGAGAATATGATCAGAGGACAAGTTAATTTATTAATTTTAAGGCATATAACCAAATAATCCGCAGCAATGTAGAGAAAACACCATTCAATCATCCATATCCAATACATCAATTACTTCTAGTGTGAAATATTTGGAGGTAGTTTACACATAACCTAGGTTTTATAGACTTTCAGATCTTATTAAAAACTAAAATTCAAGCAAGATGTCTGCTGATTATAGTCATCTATATTATAAGTAAAAACACCCCAAAAGTTTATAGTTACAGTGTCTAGAAAAATAATAAGACCACATTTTCTGTCCCAAACTATAAACTGTTTGTAAATGAACACTTTTTTGAAACAGTGATACTATTAGAGTTTATAAAAATTTTCAATATGTTTTGCTTACATTATATTATTTGGTCCTTAGAGGAAAACTATTAGGTAGGTAAGAAGAATAAATAAGAAAACATTGTACAGAAAAAGAATGCTTCTGTTTCCACCTGTACTCTGATATCCCTGACTTTCTGGATGGCCTGATTAATGTTTAAATATAATTCCAGATTCAAATTACAGACAATCATTTTCTGTATCCTCTTTTAGAGTTTCCAGAAAATTTATTGAATGTGAATCTGTATTTTTATCTATTTATCATTGACTATCATTTATGTACAACCAATCTATTAACATCAGAATGCAATTATTGTGTTAATATTTGTAACCATTCATTGGTACCACCCTGCTCCACAAAGAAATCATTAGCTGAGAAAAGTATATTAAAGGTTAAAATTTCAAACATATGAAATTTTAAGTGGCAAACAAAAAAGAAGGGAAAAGTGATAGAAAAGAAATCACAAAAATGACAGAAAAACTAATTTTATCTTAAGTCCTATGTTAGGTTTCAAGCCTATGACTTGGATTTAATTTCCTCTTCTTCATCCAAGCCAGAGATATTGCTCTCCTTGTCCCTGCTTGAAAAATGGTAAGAGAAATGTGGGAAACTCTTCACTTTCTATGTTCCTCAGTGTGTCTTTTTTATTAGACTACTAAGCTCAGGGACTTTCCTGGCTTCCGTGGCTGTCATGAGCATAGTTGGTGCCTTGAACAACAGTTGAAATCAGTTTATCTGTTGGAAGGGAATCACTGGAAGACCTTGATTATCTCTGGCTAGGTCTCTCATTTGTTCTTCTTTGTTCTATCGCTTCTTATGGAAGATCTTTAAATACTTACCACTGAGTTTATGTAATTGCATAGTTAACTTCACCCAGTGTATTCACATCTCCTTCACCAGAACCAGGCTGGTGGCCACACTTCTTTGCAAGAAACTTGCACAATGTAATATTACCATTGGTGGAAAAATGTCCAGCTAAACTTGTGATTTCATGGGAGAGGAAAAATAAAAACAGGTGATACATAAGATGGTAAAAGGCCTTCTCTGCTACATATACAGGTCCACTTGGAGCAAGAAGTCCCCCACTTTTATTCAGTTTTTGCTTCTTCTGTTCTCCCTTTTTTCTCTTCTCCCTACATTTCCTCCTCTGTAATTACCCCAGCTCATAGCACATGCTTTCAGAGCATGTTGTCTGAAATTTATGTGAGTGTTTTCTCCTTTAGCAAATTTGACTTCACAGATCTAGTGGGCAAACCACTAGATCTTACAGCTTGCTTTCATTGTCTGTTGAAGTGGACCAGGGTCTGGTCCATCATGATTCTAATTCTGGTTTTGTAGTTGTATCAGCTTAAGATCACCAAGGGAACAGCTGTAATATAAAATGTAACCTATATTCTGTTTTAAGGGATATATAAAGGATTTTCAATGATCACCTTCAGTCAGGTGTGGAAGAGTGCAAAAGTGTTGTCTGGGTGTGGAAGAGCAAGAGATTCCAGTTTAAGTCTGAAGACCTGGAACTCACTGCAGCATCCCATGCATATACCTAATAAAAATATGCATAAAAAGTCTGCGCTGTAAGCCTCAAGACTGATGCCCAAAGGCAATAGTGAGGTCTGGAGCTGCTCTGAAGGCACTGAAGAAAGACCTCCTTCTTCTTCCCCTTTTTATTCCACTCAGACTGTAAGCCTATTGGATGGTGCCACTAATCTAGGGTGGGTCTTTTGTCTTCAGAAAGTCAGTTACCTAGACACACCCAGAACCTGCTAAACCAATCAACCAGGCATTTCTCATTCAAGTGAATACCTCAGTTAACTATCACAGTAACTCTGGAGGAATTCACATGACTTAAGAGGCAATTTGACTCAGATGATTATTTTTCCTTGGGTTGGGAGGCTGCCTTGGTCCCCATCATGGAATGATTGATTCTGCTTCATCAAAGTGATCTCATTATGGGGTGAACTGTGAGTTTATGAAATTAAAAATGATTAAATGTAGTGCTTTGTAGGTCCCAAGGAGTCTGGAACTGGGCACTGGCAATCAGTGTCTAGAAAATTCTGAAAATCATTTCAATTACTCTTATCTTGGTGTCTTCAGTTTTCAGGGAGGATGAAATAGGCTAAGTAATTTTAGGAACAACAAATTTTGCGATACAGGCATTAAGTGATTCGCATACCTACATAGCTATGTGTACAGCTCAGACGAGCTCTCTCCCAAAGTCTTCCGATAACAAGGGAAACATGAAATGAAGGCAGAGATGACAACTGTGATCCACTTTTATTTATACTTGCACTTCTGCAGGTCCAGCCTTTTAGGTCCTATTACAAATTCCTCCTCATCTTCTTTACAACTATCTTTATTCTTCTATCCTGACTTACAATTTTCTTTTATCAAATATCAGCTAAATATATCAATAAATGAATGCTCATTTTTATTTGTCATGGATGCATTTGATTATTTTGTTTTTGCAGTCAAACTAAAGTTCTGAATTCTTGACTATGAAAGTTATAAACATAATTTAGGTCCTTATATGTTTTTTCTGTTAGCTGTAATTAACCGAGCATGTTTCTATATTCTTTAATTAATTATTAAATTAATTATTAAATTATTCTTTAATTAATATTATTCTTTAATAAGCTAGTCTTTTCTATGGGTTCAAAAGAGTCAACCAGCATGTTAAGACAATTCACTAGAGGAAAAGGAGTCTTTTAACAAATTGTTCTGAGAAAATTGAATATCCATATGCAGGATAATGAACTTGCAGACACAAATCACATAGTTAATGAAAGACTAAGATTCAAGCCATGTAAATAATTTCTACAGCTCAATAATTAAAAGACCAAAAAACCAGAAAAATTAAAATGAGAAAATCAGCAGAAGAGACATTTTTCCAAGAAAGGGATGCAGATGGTCATAAGTGGGTGAACGCATCTTACAAATCACTGATATTGAAAGAAATGCAAATCACAACCATGTGTAGGAATCATTTACTAACAATGTAATTTAAAAAGACAGAGACTAGTACATGTTTGTGAGGCTGTGAAAAAGGTGGAACTCTTGTACATTTTTGGTTGAAAAATGAAATAGTGAAGCTCTATTGAAAAACACACTGGCAGATTCTCAAAAGTTTAAACTGTTTTGTTAGTTGGTTCTTTAAAATTTTTTTCAATATGTTTCTATAAGTGAGTCAGTCTGACAGATGTTTAAAATTTTGAAGGTGAATCTAGGTTTTGAGCACGTGTTGCCTAAGACTCAGTACTGAGGCACACACAAGGGTGACTCAAAGAAGACAGACGTTAATGAGACACATCAGTGAAACTGAAAATATGAGCAACACATCAGATGAGAGCATAAAATCTTATTTATTTATGCACTGACTCATTTTTTTAGAATATCTCACTATGTCATTCAGGTGGTCCTTGAGTTCACTATGTAGTCCAGGCTGGCTTGATACTGTGGTAATCCTCCTGTCTCAGCCTCCCAAGTGCTGAGATTACAGGCATGAACCACCATTTCCAAGAAGTCTCTTATTTTTTGAATCACTGCAATTGAGTTCTGTTGCTTTATCTTTTCATGGCTGGTTCTTCAAAAATGTCAAAATTGTCAATATATGAAAGGTGTGTGGTCAAAACATGCAATGAGTGTTTAAATTTTTAAAATTTTTTATAGTAGATGACATTTTACTGTTGATCCCCTCAAATCCTTCCTCCTAAATTGAAACATGCATCCTATCATTCTTTTTACTTTCAGAAACAGTTATGGCAGTTGTGTCTTTAGCAGCCTTGATGTTCTGAGTTGATTTACAAAGTTTACAACAATTTCTGTCAACTAAAATCATTAGAGCCTGGCATGGTGGTGTGTACCTGTAATCCCAGCACTAGGGAGTCTGAGGCAGGAGCATTGTCGTGAGTTTGCAGCCAGCCTGAACTGATAGTGATACTCTGTCTCAAAAACCAAAAATAAATAAAGTCATTGTAATGTGTCTTCGTCTACCCTATACATGGAATCTGGTCTGATGCAACTTCTGGCTCCTTGCCAAGTGCAAAATGACTATGGAAAGGAGAAATTTAGAATCAAGACATCAAGGCAGCCAAAACAGTGCAGCTAAAGACCCAAAGGAAAGAGGACTCCAGAGCTGCTGCAGAAAGCAGCAAGGAAAATGGGACCAGTGTGTTCAAAATAGAAGAGAGAGGAGTTTTGAGGGTGATTCTCAGAAACGTGTCTTGTAATCTTTGTTTTTTATTAGTACACATTTGCCATATGATGTGATCACATTTGTCATGGTGACTTTGTGCCTGTATGAATTATACCTTAATTTCTGCTTTTTACCCATGCCCCTCCTTTTCCTTCAACCCTTCTCCCATCCCCATTTATAAAAGTATTGTTTAAATCTTTTACTTTTTTCTTTTTTTAAATCCCCTTTTCTTTCTTTGTTTTCCTCCTGTCCCCTCTCTTGTTCCTATTTCCTGTAATGGTATCTTTAAAAATTTAAGCATTCAAGCACATCTCATATTTCCTTACCTGAATCAATCTCTTTTTTTTGTAAAATCTGTCTGTAATGCTAGGCATCTTTGATGGAAGTAGAATCATTAGATATATTTGAGGAGAAAAAATTGACACCTTGTTCATATACATTTTATAGATTTAGTATCACTAAAGTTGTGCTGATGATTTCCATTACTGGTAGATATTGTTAATCCTTCTTTGGAATTCTGAAAATACAAAAGAAAAGCCAGCTTGAAAAACATCAATAAAAGCAAAAACATCTGCCTTGTGCAACTGCTTCTTACTTTAATACAATGCAGGGTCACAATGCAATTTAGCAAATGCTGGTGAGGATGTCCACACCCATTGGCTGGATTATGGGGATAAAATAACCCATCTCTCATGTTTATTGACAGGGAAAGACACAAAGAGCACAGCGTATAAAATAGGTTCAAGTTGGAAGTATTTTTCCAATGCAGGACACATGGCTCTACATCCTAGGAGAGGAGCAGTCACTTCCCAGAGTGATTTGCTTAGGAGCTGACTCTTGAAAGGTGAAGGAAATTTGTCAGGTAAGGGTTGCACATAGAGAGAAATTCAGGCTATAATGTTCAAAGGGGGGTCAGATACTAATTTACATCATCATGGAGTGTCAAAGGCGTTTCTAATAAATAGTGCCATACAGAATGGTTTCTTCAGGATTTGTTTAGTATGTGCTTGTTTGGTTTTGGGGTCTCCTTCTCCTTATCCCTCTGTTTAATCACAAGGTGCCATAGATGGGCACACAAGGGGTAGAGGGGAGGTAGAGGGGGAGGCAGGCATTCTATGCGACTGTCTCCTGTTTGGGTGTGTCTAACATGTTGGTTTGTTATCTTTCCGAAACCCTGACAATTACATCAGTGTTTGGTGCCGAACAGTACCCTGTGGTTATGTTTCAGAGGGAATACAATGGCCTCCTTCTCTAGTTCCGAAGGAGCGAGCCATGAAAGAAATGTCAATTATGATATTAAAATTAGCAACAACAGGCCCGCCCTCTTGGGGTGGCACATGGGGGTGATTCAGGAGGAGAGCCAGTCAGCATCTCCCATGAGCCTGCCGCTGCCCAGGCTGGAAATCAAACACCTCCCCCACCCATTAGCAACTGGAGACAGAGGTCTGAGCCTGTCTTGAGAGGATGACCGTATGCAATATAGCAAATACGGGGGGATTTTGTTTGAAGGCAAATGTTTTTTTCACTATTTTATTTCGTTACGATTAATTGTATTACTCTATTCAATATTCTCCTTCAAATGGTTTTGTTATGTTCTGTTTTTGATTTGATTTTGCTATACCTAAAGTACTGGACAACTATTGTGAGGGTAATGAGATACACTATGGTACCTATTACTGATATCCCGGTATCCTGCTGTGAAGTTCTATACCAATTTCACTGCATTGTCTCGATTGGCTTTGTTCCATCCTGTTCTGTTATAGTTTTACTACCTTCAAAATAAAATTAAAAATAAAATAAAATTAGCAACAATACATTTGATAGCTGTATGTGCTGTACATTAAATTTCTTCACATGTATTGATTTATTTAACTTTACAAAGCTCTTACCAGCTAGTTACTCATCTAGCTCTTCCCATCTAGTTTGCAAAGATACTGAAGCATCTCAATAATGAATCCAAAATTGCACATCTAGATCACAGCAGATCTAATCTGGATCTAAGCTGGAGCATTCTACTTGACTCTAGAGACTGAGCTGTGGTCCATCACCCTACATTGCCCCAGAGTGACAGAGTGTGAGTACTTTTGCCAGGACAGGAGATCAGCTGCTGGTAGAGAGGGGCTGGATCATTGTGAGCCTTTATATTCCATGCTCTTTCTGATCGTGTTGGCACTGCAGTTGAGACCCAGCTGACTGTGTCATGGGGGTGGCACAGGCATGAGTGGATTTTTACAGGGAAGGTTTAGAGACGAATGAGGCTGAAGATCTGGGGTCTGAACAGCAAAAGCGGTCACTGGGTGTGACCTGGAAGGACAGCTCTCTCTGCATGGCTCCTCCTTTTCCTCTCAGCTTCATGGCAGCCATGACTGTTCCACTGTGTCCTTCCTGCCGGAAGTCAGTCAACCATGGGCTGAAACTGTGAGCCAAAACAACCTCTTCCCCTTGAAGCTGTGGGTGTCTGAAATCGTGTCCCAGTGAGGAGGCAAGTAACTACGACACTTGAGTTGCGGAGCCACTGAAGGGTTTAGGCGGGGCAATTTCATGCTACACTGTGAACCAGAATCACAGTACTAAGGTAACCACATGGGTACTGTCACATTAATCTTTCCATTTTATAATAATTTAATTGGCAAACAAAAAATAATGATCCAGCACAAGTGTAGGGTTTGGACAGGAGCAGACAAAGACTAAAGTCAGGCTTCAGTAGTGCATCAACCATCTAGGCAAGAAGTCAAAGGAGAAAAGATAATTCTGGTCAAATAGAAAAGAGCATACAGTAAATTGGGAAATGGTGGCAAATTGAAAGACCGAACAATGATTAAGGCTTTTTCCTTGACATCATACACAAAGCTGTACTGATAAACCAACTTCATGAAAGAAGGGAGAGGAAGAAATCATGATTTGTGGCCTTGTTGATTGCTCTTGGCTAATTTCAAAATATCATACTGATAAAAGAGAAACACACACCCTTTCCTTTGGAAGGAGCTGGTGGGTGCTGAGCACAAGCTTATACAGACGTCATCTCTCATGACACCCGTGTGACAGGTGCCAGGCACAATGGGAATGAGTACGTCGAATCATGAATAGATTGCTGTCACATTCAGTAGGCTTTTGAACATGCTCAAATTATTCTCTTATCTATTTTTTTTCAATTTCCTCACCTTTAAACTGAGACTAATACTTTCTCCAGAGAGCTGTTTTAAAAATTAAGTAAAACGCTAGATTCAAGGCCCAGCACTTGGTACATAAGTAAATTCTCAATGACTTAAATTAAGATTTTTTTCCTGTTGTTTTCACCGGGTAGTATCTCCAGTCAATAGGAATGTGGAACCTTAAACTTCTTGCATTGAATTCTGGTTGAGCATTTGCTAGTGTGCCTATGGGTAGTTTAATAATATCTAAGTGGCAAAATACCTAATCAGCAAAATGGGGTTAAAATACTACCTAACTGTCAAAATATCGTGAAGATGAAATGAGTCAAGGAATAGTTCAAGAATGATGCTTGAAACAAAATTAGGATCTCATAAATGTTTATTATGATTCTTTTTTAAAATCAGTGAGCACATTCGTTTTTTGCTCCTGTAAGCTTTTCCAAACAGGGCTTAAATTTGAACTGACCAATGATATGTGACAACTTAGCTTTTACTTTCTTGAGTGAGAGGACTGAGCAGAAGGATGGAATATGTGGAAGACAGGAAAAAGAAAAAAGATAATTTCCTATTCGTTCAGCAAAACCTAAAAATGGAAGTGCGAACAAAGGAAACACATAATAGAAGTGAAATTTCTGAACTACCATACACTGTTAGAAGCCATCCATAAAGACAGATCGAGGGCATAGAAAGAACCAAGGGGTATAGATAAAGATGAAATTGAAATAATTCATAAAATCTCTGGGAGAGACTATAGCCAAACTGTGTGCCTCTCTCCCTGGCTGAAAAAAATAGGTGCAGAATCAGTCACATAATTCAGGATCTGAAGCAGAAAGAAAGTGCAGGGCTCCTATTGAATAAATAGGAATATATCTTTGCCTACTCCTTCTAGTTTAGGATTCTCAATGGAGACAGCACAGTTTTTCATTTGCTTTTGAATGTTGCACTCAGTGGGGCAGAGAGCACTCGCAGAGTGAGTGCTGATGGGCACCATGCACAGTGTATGCATTGCCTTTGGCCTCCCTCCTTCCAACTGCAGCCCATGCTGGTGCTGGAGGGCCAGGCCTGGGTTCCTGGGACATGGAAAGGTGGGGAGTGGAGTCTTGTGTGAACCCAGATCCCAATACCCCAGCACATACTCCCATTATCACATTAGATTGCACTTAGCAGAATGCAAAGTACAGACAAACTACTAAACGCTGCAAGATGGCAGTCACACAACACTGAGTGCTAGGAAGAGACCCTCACCCTGAGCAGGATGCCCTCAGCTCTGCACAGGACTGAAGCCCACAGAGCCGACCTGCTGTGGGGATAAGAGGGCTGGGGGAAGGCGAGGAGAGCTACTTCTTCAGACCAAGCCTAGTATATGTGCAGGAGTGTCCATGAGTTTGTGGAAGGGGGTTGTATGTCCTATGTCATTTCTTGTGAGGGGGGATTTTCTAAGGAAAACTCCAAGTTTTGACATGTCATTTTCCCTTGGGAGAAGCAGCATTAGCTCTGGCCCATGTGTGAAAATGCTCAACACTGATGTGGGCAGGGCTGGTGGGAATGGGCAAGAGCACTTGGCATGGAAGATGTGCATGGGTGTGGACTATGAGGAAGGGAAAACCAAGGTAGGGTCTTTCTGTTTTAGAAAGACAGAAGCTAGGAGAGGCAGCCAGGGCTGCAAGATATGGAAGAACCTCTCAAGGAGACATCTGGAAAGCAGGTAAGTGGGAAATGTTATAAAGTGTGCACTGTGCAGCTTATCTCTGAATAAGTTTTGTGACAATATGGTCACCACAGTACCGTGTAACATGTGAAAAATTTGTGGTATCTGTCTACCTTTCTATACTAGGTCAAGATAACATGGGCTCTTCTTTTAGAGAGAGAGAGAGAGAGAGAGAGAGAGAGAGAGAGAGAGAGAGAGAAGGACATCTGTTTGAGTTGTGTTCTTAACATGATAAATCCACATATTATGAAGTTCTGTGATTATGTCCTATTGTTGAGATTTTTTCTATAGTTTATTGACATGGGATGAATTTTATAAAGTGGGAATGGGTATTTGGATGTTCTAGAAAGGTACTGCCCTAGAAACAGTCAACTTTCACTGTCAACCAGGGCCATCCAGTCCACATAGTGCTGTGTGTGAGTTAAACACGTTTATTCTGGACTCGTATATTCTGGAATCAAATCTTGCCTCTTTAGTTTTGCCCAAAAAGTAAGAAAAAGCTGAAGAATTTCTGCATTTTAACTGTAGGCCCTTATGACACAGTTCTCCTTCTAAAAATTAATGCAATAAAAGTTCTAGTGATTAACACATGACAAAGAATCAGCAATATTATTATCACAATTAAGATCTTTTATAAGAAATTTCAGACTCTATCTACTTGTGTTGGTTACTTTTCTCTCCCATTGTTGAGACAAAATGCCTGATGCCCAAAGTTGGAGAAGGGAATGCTTATTTATTACAGGTTGGAGCAGCAAGCTGGTGTGGTAGTGGGGGGCAGCAGTTCATAGCTGAGGCAAAAGGCAAGTGAGAACAGCAAAAGAGATAGACATGCCTTCTTCCCATTGTTACACTGCATGCTGGCTCATGTACGTAGGCGTAGTACTCACACCACCAATTCGAGTGCTAGACAACAAACCAATCACAAATGCTAGATTTGGTCATGTCCCTAATTATAATGAGGCTGGGGAGAGCATCTGAACATAAACCATAACACTACTCTATTTGTGATGGTCTTCAAAATGGGCTTGGTAGAGGTGTGTCAGTATTACAATAGTCCTACCTGAATTAAGACATTCAATGGGTATGTGCTTCTCTCCTTTCTTGTTTTTGGTTTTGTTTAATCTGGAAGCTGAATATCTCTAGAGAGAGAAAAAGAATACTTCATGAAACTACATATCTGTCCCTGTGTCCTGTTTTCAATCCCTGGCACTATTGATAATTTCTGTCTTCTTACTTTTTAGAGTTAGTATAAGGGGACTGTGTTAATCTATTCAGGACAAAATCAACTAAACTAGGAAGTTGATACAAGACAGAAACTTACTTCTCACGATTCAGGAAGATGTGAAGACCTGTATGAAGGCATTTGGAGATTCAGGTCTGGTGTGTGCCCCACTTGTGGTTCATAGAAAGAAACTTTTACTGTGTGTTCAGAAGGTGCACAGTAGCTGGCTAGTTCTCTTGGGTCTCTTTTAGAAATGCACCAACTCTGTTGAAGCAGGAAAAACTCTTAGGGCTCAACCCTCCTGCCAAAGGCCGTACCATCTAAAACCATCATACTGGCGAACAGTCTTGAAATAAAACTTCTGTTGAAATGGAAACATTCAGAGCATAGCATGGACCTATTTAATAAACAGTTTTGTTTCACAATCTGACTTCTTTCACTTTGTGTAATTCTTTGAGATGCATTTCTGATGTTGTATATATCTTTCATTTGTACTTTATATTACTGAACAACTTTCCATTGTATAGATTTTCTGGATAATTTTGTGACAATGTGATCACAATACTTTCTATTATCTAGCATTTTGAAAAATATTCATGATGGGGCTGGGAATTTAGCTCAGTGGTATAAGCGCCTGCCTGGCAAGCGTGAGGTCGTGAGTTCGATCCCTGGTACCCCAAAAAAAAAAAAAAAAGGAAAATATTCATGATGTTTACCTACCTTTCCATCAGAGATAGATCAAGATAAGATTACCCCTCTTGAATGTGAGAGGAAAAAAAGGACATTTGGTTTATTTTGTTCTATGATTTGAGTTATTGTGTAATATGATCATATGTTATAACGCTCTGCGATTATGCTGTTTTTCAGAGTTTTGGTTTGTCGTTGATTGCTTACCACATTCTCTCAAAGGCAGAAGTCTGCAACCAGACTGAAGAAGAAAAAGGCTAAAACTAAAACAGGTAAAGATATTCAGTGAATGACACAGTTAGAAAATTATGATAATATCGATGATAATAATAGTTTACATTTATTGAGGGCCTAATACATGGTATATATTCCAAAAAGCATTTCCCCCATTTTATAATTTTTCATCCTTATAAATACATTATTCTTAGATTTCTCTAAAATACTATAATTTTACAAGAGTAAAATAGAGAGATGAGAAGTTGTGGTCACATAGTTTGAATGGTCTGGATTTAAAATGGAATCTGAAATAGATATGGTCACATAGACCCATAATCCCAGAAGTCTGAGTTCTGGAGGCAGCATGACCACAGCCCTGACCCCAGACTGGTGCTGAAGTCCTTTTCAAAGCTGCTGTTTGATTTCTATTCATTGTTTAAAAAATATTTTTATTACTACATGTTTGTAGCAATAGCAGTCATGTTCATCAAGGGGAGTCAGTAAGTGTACATAACATATTTTGATTCTTTTAATTTCCCCTTCCTTTCCCCTCCTACTACCTTCCCTTCATCTCTTGGCCCCTTTTCCATTTGCAAAAGATTCATCATAGGAAGGCTGGGGCATAACTCCAATGCCACAGATTTTTCAAATTCCCCCTTTATTTTATATTGTAAGTAGCAAAGCATGGCTCATGCTACAGAAGAAAGCAAAGAAAGAAGCACACAGTGGAAAAATATAGATGTGTATATATATATCCACATATTCATACAAATATTACATGGGATTATGTGACTATACACAAACAAATACATGCATATAACTTCAGGGCAAAGTACATAATCACGATGCCATGTGTATGATTTCATCTACATGTTTTGTTTTGTTTTAGATGATTTTTCAACAAGTTAGGCATAACTGCTTGAAATTCTCATACTTGGATACATATAAAACTTGAAAATTTCTTCAGTAATCTTTGAGAGGAACTTAGAAAACATCTAAATTTATCTGCCCCACAACTTTCTGGCCATTACCTGTTTTACTTTTAATTCTAACAATGAAAAATTACTTTCAGAGTTGCTATGAGTAGACAGTTTATCAGAGCTCAAATCTTGTAATCTGAACTTTAATTGGGAAAATACCTTTATCTTTGTAATGAATGAGATGCTAAACTTCCAACTATGTTTTTTTGGCATCTCTAACTTGTTCTGTCATTCCTATTGGAAGGCGATTTTTCTTTCTAGAGGGATTTCATTCTTAGAATTATTATTGCTGGTTTGTGGTCTGCAACGATTGATCACTAGATGTATATATTCCAATTCAGTATCTCTTTCCAAATACTTCTGTACCTTATAAAACATAGGGACAAGAGGAAGTATATTCTTTTATTAAACACATTCTTTGTGAATCTGTTTGCCATTGTGCTTGAGGGATAAACCATAAAGTATAAACAATATGCCCTCTGGAATTTATGCTATTCAGACTGTCTTAGCTTATATGACACCGGGAATCACGCACATGTAAATAGAAGGAACCACTGACAACAAGACTGTTTCTTTTTCTTTGTGAAAATCATTAGAATACTTTAAGTTATGCAGTAAGCTGTCCTGTTTAATCTCCCCTGTGCCAGGTACTCTCAGTAAATGAAAGTCCCTTCTTCTCCAAGTTTAATACTTTGAGTCTCCCTGTTTGTCGTATTACAAGTTTCCTAAACCAGAAATCTGTAAAAACAAACAAAAAAACTCATCTTTCTTTCAGTAGAGTCATTTATTATTTAAAGTGCTAGCAAAATTCTGCAAAAGATTCTCCCAGAGAAATAGCACCAGGGAGTTAAAGAGGCAGAAAAGTTACATTTGAATGTGCTCTGAGTCTTTGAGAGAACAAAACCTTGCTCATGCAACTTAGTCCGATGAGGACTAAGATGTGATTTGCAGTGAACAATATTTTCTAGCCAAATGGGCAGAATTTTCTGCACCAGTACTTACTGGCCTTCATGCCTAGGCACCATCTGTACACAGTAGAAGGGAGTTTGTTTGTGGAATAAGCATGATAATCCTCCTGGGAGTTTTTTAAACGAAATGCTGAGGCTTTCATTTTGAAAATGTCGAGAACAAATTGTAATTAAAAAAACCTATAAGAAAGTGCTAACATCATTGGGGAGAATGCTTTTCTTATTCTTTTACTAGTTTCAAAAATATTTAAGAAGTATAGACATGATGCTCCTGCTCAGATTAATATTTTATCTTTGGCAAAAGTGAGAGTGATAAGAGGCATGATAGCTGTTCATGTTCCTGTACTGAAGGATTTACATTTGTGCCTTACATATGTTAATTAAGAGTAAATAGCCCTTTTCTTTCTGTATGCCTAGAAGACTGATATGCCTTCACTAACATAAAATGTGATTGCTAGATGATAATTAATAAATTTAATCTGTGTGCTTCAAAGATACAGAAATGTAAGTAAAGCATAGCCATGTCCCGCTGCTAGGAAGGATTGCCCAAGTGATTCGATGGATAATACAACTGTCTTGGAGGCCTCTTTGTCTGGGGCCTGGGGCTGAAATTCCTCAAGTCACGTGTTGCTTTATCCATCTCCAGAGGTGATGGCTTTCACTGTACAGTCAGAGAAATCCTCTAATTACCAACTCACCTGTTTGCATATGCCCTTTTCTGATGAACAAAAGCCATAGTCTATTACAAAGTTATGCTTCCTCTTTAAAACATTCCTGTTACAATAACTTATAAGTGTTATATGGAAACAAAGATCAGGAGCTACCTGAGAAGATAAGATTGTAAACCAATTGAGAGTGACTAGGCTGGTCTAATTTATCTTCTACTCTCCAGATGGCATCCATCTGCCCTGGAGCAGAATCAACCTGAGGGATGCCTTGAGGATACTGCAAACTAGGAATAGAAAAAGGGATGTCTAAATGATCTCCTTTTTGGATAGGCAGCTCAGATTCTCTTGTACTACAGGGCTAGAGCCATAGCTCAGCCAAAGTTCCTGAGTTCATTCCTGGTACACAAAAAGCTTTCATTCCCTTATACATTGCTTTTACATTACAGACATGGGCAACTCAATGCCAAAGCCCTTACTCCTTTGAAATGCATTCTTAAGCCCTGGAAGATGTTTAACCCTTCCATGTTGAAAAAGAACCAACTGGTATTTCTCTGCACCTGTGTGGTCTACCTACACCTTAGAGCCAAAATGGAATGCAGAGGAAGTATTAATTATGATGCTCTTTTACAACTAAAATCATACTGTTAGAAAGAGGCAAAAATGGTTAGAATTGCTTTATGTTGAAACTTTCTTTACATTAAGAGATAATTCTTATTTATGCTCCAGGTATAATTATAATCCTTATGAAACCATTCATAGGTTTCTTTCTCTCAGTGATTTAAATTTAATTAAGCTAGAATTAGGAAAATTTTCAGATGACTCTGATAAGTACATTGATGTCTTTAGAGGATTTACTAAGACCTATAAGCTAGGCTGGAAAGACGTAATGTTACTCTTAAATCAAACATTAACTTCTAGTGAGAGAGAGGCAGCATTACAAGCTGCTATTGCCTTTGGAGATGAATATCATACTGTTAATTTGACAAGGCCAGAAGATTAAAAGCCAGGGGAACCACCAGTCCCCACTGGTACACAAGCAGTTCCCACCCAAGACTCCTAGTGGTCTAGTAACAAAGCAGGTGATTAAAACAAGAGACATTTCAAACATGTATTCTTGAAGGTCTATAAATTGTCAACTGTTTTTCAAGAGAAAGATGAAAACCATTCTGACTCTTTAAATTGTTTATTAGAGGCACTAATAAAACATATGTCCATAGATTCTGATTCAATGGAAGGACAAATTTTGCTTAAAGATATGTTTATTACTCAGTCAACTCCAAATATTAGAAAAAACAACTACAAAACACAGCCTTTGATCCAGAGAGTTCACTCAATTCTTTAGTTAAAAACCACTTCCTTAGTATTCTATGATCAGGACTGGGTGAAAACCAAAGAGAGAAAACAAAGAGACTACAAAATGGCTGCTTTTGTGGTGGCCTTAAAAACACGTACCTTAAGTCTGATTCTTGGGGCTCCACGAAGATTTTAATGATGACCCCTGTCTGCTATCACTGCCACAAGCCAGACCACTTTAAGAGGGACTGCCTTAAAAGGCCTTCCCCAGCCATGCCCCGACTGTAAAAGGGGATCACTTGAGGTCGCACTGCCATCTGAGGCCAGGGTTCCAGGGTTCAGACCCATCCTATCAGCTGGTCCAGCAGGACTGAAGGGCCTTGGGTACTTATCTCCTTCTTCTGGCCAAATTGTCATCTCTGCCCGTCATCTCTGTGGAGGAGCCCTGAGTAATCATGACAAGAGGTAAAAACCAGCCGGTTGCTGGAGATTGGCACGTGTTTCTTTGTCCTTTTCAACTCTGGTCTTCCTTCTAGGTAGTGTACCTTAAATAGTCACCAACATGTATGTTGCTTAAACTGTGATGGGATAACCTTCTCTTCACTCATTCCTTTTAGTTATGCCTAAAAGCCAAACTCCAGTTCTGGAGAGAGTTTATCATGTCTAAATGCTGTAATATATATCCAAGTTACCATCTAATCCCAATGATGCTGAAACTGGTTTTTACAAATATAGTACATATGGTCATTCATACATAAAGACTAAGGGAATTTTTTATTTGTCAAAATAATGTATTAATCTCGTTCTTATATGTTATCAAATTTAGAGATAATGATAACTAAAGCTAGAGGGATTTATGAAAAAATGTCAGACTCCATCAGTAAGAGCCAATGGTTGCAGTCAGAAACTTAGAAAAAGTTCCTAAACTTAACTGCCAGCCCTACTGTTCATGCTTTGATTATATATGCATTTGTATATATACTTTGATTATACAGGCTTTGATTAAAGTTTGTTGTTGCCTAAAATGTGCCAAACCACGAGGAATCATTAGATGAAATCAATAACAAATATACTAGATTCCTTTTAGTAGAATTCACCAGATCCTGTCCAGAGAAAAGGTTATATGACACATGCTGAGGCCTTAACTAACTATACTCAGCAGACTTTAAATGACACCACAGCTGGTCTCTCTCTCTCTCTCTCTCTCTCTCTCTCTCTCTCTCCTGAATAAAAAGATAAAATTAATAAAACAGTTCATCCTTCAAACTTGGATGGCATTAGACATTCTAAGAGCACAAGAGGTATTTACACAGTTGTCAAAACTAAATGTATGTACCTTCCTGATACTTCTGCTAATATCTCAACTAACCGTTCAAGATATTAGATGACAAATCAATGACATGTCAGATTCTAAAACTTCCTGGTCCTTATCCTTGTCCTCCTTATGGGAAGCCATTACCAGCTCCTCTTGGTGGAACTCTTTGTTAACTGTGCTCATAATTATCCTGTTGATTGTATTATTTGGCCCATGAATTATTAACTGTTTTTTACCTTTGTCCCCTCCAGACTTAAAGCTGTACATTTACCCAAGATAAAAATGCCTGGTGTCTATCAAGAACCTCTAGACAGGATCTCTACAGAAGTATCCATGACTGCTGTTCAACAATTACGACCCCCATCAGCCTAACAATGCCAGATCAGTCATTACCCATTACCCTCACCCCTCACAGCACTGTTTGGTCTTCTTTAGAGGGGGGAATATTACAGGCAGCTGAATGACTTAGAAATATTATAGGCAGTCAGACAGAGATTGACACTTGAAGGACCCATACAGAGGATCAGAGGTCTTGTGACCTTGGAGGAGACAGACACCTCACACTGTGGGCGAGATTCCAAAACAAAAGGCCAAATAAATGCAATCACACCCAAAGTATAAACATCAGGGATGGATGTTAAGTATGAATCATCTTTTGGGAAGCCAGGAGCCGCCATCCCAACCCCGTACAGAAAGAGTCACTGCTCCATAAGAATGCCCACTTACTAAGTGACTCACTTCCCCCTTTGTTCCTGATTTGGTCAGTTTTACCTGAACAATTAATCTTATTGGTTGACCACGTCCCACCTCATGGCTATCTGCCTTGTAAGTTCCCAGTTTTCCCCATCTTGGATCTGTCTCAACTTGTGGTTTTACGCTCTAAAAATCCCTAGAAAAGACAGTCATTAGCAACCCACTTGGAACCCATTCAGTCTTTCAGACAGATGCTTTCTTTCTCTCAATAAATATATATTGCTTTTTTAAAAAAAAAGTTAGTGATGTCAAAATGTTTCTGTTACTTAAAGCTATTAAATATTTGATACAATGTCTATCAAAATTCCAAAGGCATTTTTCAAAGAAATTAAAAAAGAGAAGAAAAAACAAACTCTTATGGAATGCAAAAGATCCTACATAGTTAACAAAGCTGGAGGCAATGAATTTCAAATTACACCAAAGAGACATAAGAATTTAAACAAGATGGTTTGGCCATGAAAACAGGCATGTAGAACAATAAAACACAACCTAAAGTTCGAATCTAACTCAGAAACTTGCACTTACTGAGCTATATCCATGGCTCTTGGCACATCTTAATTCTTTTTTATGTTCCTTTCCCTTTTGCCCTTTACCCATTCCTCCATCTCTTAGTATTCTTCCCCTTTACAGTAAATCTTTCTTTGTGTTTCTTTTTATCTATTTTTTCTTTTGATCCTTATTTATATTTTGGCTTTTAATATGAGAGAAACTATATGATATGTAAGTATGTGTGCCTGATTTGTTTCACTCAATCTGATTTCAAGGAGCATCCATTTTCCTACAAATGTATCTGATTTATGATTTATTATCACACAGAAGTATTCTATTGTGTGTAAATGCTACATTTCCTTTATGCATTCACCTGCTGATGGATGTATAAACTGCTTCAAAGGTTTAGCTACTCTAAACATAGGTGAGCATGGATCCCAGTAATATGATATCTTTAGCTCTTTGTGAAAGATACCTAGTAAGGCCATAGCTAAGTTGAATGGAATTTCTAGTTTTAGCTTGTGAGGAATTTCTGTGCTGATTTCAATAGTGGTTTAGTAGGTTACATTTACACCAACAGTGTAGCAGGGCACATTTTCTATCATTCCCTCTCTAGAACTTGTTATTACTTAATTTCTTGATGACAATCATTCTTTCTGCAATAAAATGGAATTTTAATATTGTTTTAATTTACATTTCTATAGTGGCCAGAGATTTTGATCATAATTTTAATGTATTTATGAGTCCTTTGCATTTCTTCTTCTGAGAAGTGTCTATTACAGATGCCCATGTTTTTTCAGTCTTTTATTTTTGAGGAGTTTGATTTTTTTTTTTGAGATTTTTAAATAGTTTAGATATTAATACTCTGGTCAAGGAGCAACTGGCAAAAAATTATTTTTCATTTCTTTCTTTTCTTTTTTTTTGTTCTGAGGGTTTTCTCTTCACTCTGCTGATTATTTTCTTTGCTGGGCACAAGTTTTTAATTTTATAGAATTATATCTGTTCAATCTTGATGTTATTTCTTGGGTAATGAGGTTCTGTTTGAAAAATCCTACCCACACCCATGACTGTAAAAGCTTTACTTATTTTATTTCAAGTATGGTGAGTGTTTCTATTTCAATGAATTTTTAATTTATTTTTATTTTAGTTTAGTACATGGTGAGCAGTATGGTTCCAGTTTCAACCCTCTGCATAGCCAATTCTCCCAGCACCATTTGCTAATCTAGCTCTCTCTTCCTGATTATAATTTTGACTGAATGTGCCTGAGGTTGTTTCTGCATCTCCTGATGCATTGATCTACATGTCTGTTTTGGTGCCAATACCATGCTGTTTCTATCACTGTTGTTTTGTAATGTAATTTGAAGTCTAAGATTGTGTTGCCTTCTGCTTTGTTCTTGTAACCTAGGATGACTTCTGCTATCCTGGGTCTCTTTGGTTGCATCTGATCTTTAGAACTGTTTTTCTGTTTCTGTGAGGAATTGTTGATATGTTGAGTGGAATTAAATTAAACCTGTAAATTAGTCTCAGGAATATGGCAATTTTGGTAAAATTGATTTTGCCTACCTGGGAACAGGGGACATATTTCCATTATCTAAGTTAGAATCTGAGGTGCCTAAGTGACAGTTGAAGGTTCATACCCAGGTGATGTATCCGAAGCTATCCAAGGGTAGTTTTCATTATCACAAATAATCTCAGGGGGTTGTCAGGTCTGTGGCCTCTCTCTCTCTCCATTTCCCACACCACTTTGTTGTGCTGATGGTGTCATCATTCTGTGTGGGGCAGAAATAAGTAGAGTTTGGGGCTTTGCCACACTTTGTGGGCAGTGGGGTGGGGGGGTGTGTGGTCAGTGAGCTTATTCACCAAGTTCATCTCCCCAGGACAAAAATTATAGGGTCAGCCTGGTCACCTTGGTGGAAAAGGATATGAGTAAAGTGAAGATGTTCTTACTTTCTTCCTGTATCTATTTTCAGATTTGTTTTCCCTTCAGGAGTGAGCCGGACCCCTCCGCTGGGTTTCCTGGCTCCCACTCAGACAGTCTTGTCTATCACAAATGCTGGGCACAGTGCTCCCATGAGAGGATGAGAGTGCAAAACTCCTATTTTGCATTTTTTCTGATGTTCTGTCCCCCATTTTTATCTGAAAAAGCCAAGATTCTGTGAGAGTAAGGAAATTGCTCCAAATTACATAATTAGATAAGCACCGAGTCACAATTTGGGGACAGTTCCATTGAACTACAGAGCCCGCGTTTATCCTCCGGGCCAGCCGTCCTTTGTAGACCTGCTTGTCTGCCCCGCGGAGAGCTGCTCTGAATCCGTCTCAAGCCCCCTTTGGCAAGAGTTTGGATATTGTTCTTAAAAATCTCAACTGTGGATCTGCACATCTGGATGCACAGTATTTCCTGATGGTTAATGTCAGGAAAATTAAATGCTTGGTCCGTATTTCTCTAGTAGCTAAAACAAACATACATCCTTTGAACTATGACTGTCATGTAATAACAACTCAATAATGACAGTTGTTTATGGTTGACATTAATTTATCATTCAATAAATCATTGCTTTCATTATGGACCTTAATTTTTCTTGCAGAGCAAAAATCATTGCAGGTGCATTATAGTAACACTTATCTACTTTTTTAGTGACACTTGAATTGAACCAGTGGCCTTTGCACTGAGCTATATCTCAATTCATTCATCTGTTGTAAAAATATAAAAATTTATTATGAGATAGGGACTTGCTAAATCTCCATGTTGCCCAAGCTAAGCTTGAACTTTTCACCGTCCTGCCTCAGCCTCCTATAATTCTGGGATTGCAAGCATGTATCACTACACTTATAACTCTAAAACCTAAAAAAATGATTTTTTATTGGAAGCACTTTTTAAAAGTTTGGTACTTTTATAATTTTGTGTGTTTAAATCTTGATTATACCTTTAATATTCACTGGTAACATTAAATATTAAATATATTTTGTAAACAACATGACTGTAGAATATTCTTTAGTGTAAGATGTTTACTTTGCCAAAGCTAGCATTAAGTATTAATATTCTCTGTAGTCAATACTTAACATATATACATTCTACGTAAAGATGAATCAATATTCATGGTCTCTTTCACTTGTTCTGTGTGAATGGCACTAAAGTCTGGGAAGTTTGGGTAATCTATTCCTATAAGGTTTGCATTGACATAAGATTATTATTATACCACAATCCTTCTGCACTCTTGTTTATTCAAATTCCAAAATGCCATTCTTGACATTATGGCTTTCTCACCTCTGCAGAGGAATCTAGAAGTCAGGTAGTTAAATATTGATGCTCCTTTTTAGAAAACCATTTTAACCCCTCTGGATTCAGGCTGCCCTCTCTAACAAGATCAGCCAGTCAGACATCAGGCAGAATGCAAGTGTCTTGGTCTATGCATGTACAGGCTTCAAACACGGCATCAGAATGTAACAATAACTCCCAGTTATAAAATAAAAATTATTCTAAATCTTCAGTATCAAATCAATGTCTCAAAGAGGTACAGGAATTAAGAAATCAGAAATTTTGGAAAACACTCCACAGAAGTAGTTATCAGGCAGACATGCAGAACAGAAAGGGAATCAAGAAGCCAAACTACACCTTCCCATAAGCCAGCAGGTTCGCAGGCTGGGAGACAGAGATAGTAGCACCTCATCCCCACCCCTCCTCCACCTTCCAACCCAGGTAAGCAACTGGCTGGTAGTCTAAGCGTCTGTTTGGAGAATAACAATATGCATCACAGCAACTGTGGGAGATTTCCTTCTGTCTTGTTTTTGAAATCCAATATTTTGTTCCATTTTACTGTTTTGTTTTATTCCTGTATCTGGTAACCTGAACAACTATTTTGAAGATAGCAATGTGCAATATAACAACCACTGTTAAATTCCTATCATCTTGTTTTGAAAACCTATATGGTTATTGTTTCTTGCTGTTGTCATTTTGCTTTTGATTTTTTTTCGATTTGTTCGCTTCTTGATTTTTCTGGGTTTTTTTTTCTTCTTTAAAATTAAAAAAGAAGCTAACTACCTTTTGGTTCTTCAAAGGTAATTCTATTTTGGGCCCTACCCATCATTTTGTTAAGAAAGAGAATACAGGGCATCGCTAAAACACAGGAATGACAAATCTGTGTAGAATGGCATTCAAAAAAAGCAAACTTCAAACATATTGAAAATTTCAGAATGATTTAACCAGTCTCCTTTTACTAAATCTTAAAGAGTTCTTACACTAACAATACAGGAGGAATTTATGTAACAAAGCAACATATCGCAGGTACTGTGGCAGTGGAATTTTTATCAGCGCAAATATAATTGTGCATGTTGTAACCAAGGGTACCTTGGATTTCCTGAAACATAGTCTTCAAATACCTGCAGCATCATGAAAACATAAACTTCTCCAACTTAAGTCCCCTGTGCTGCTATTCATCTTAGTACTCTTTGCCAAGTACAACTTTTGGCACAGGAGAAAGGTATTAAATAAACACACGAATAAATATTAAAAATGTATTTCCGTGTACACTGCTTGTCTCACTCAACCACAGCATAAACGTTTGGCTCATTTTTAGATTTATGCATTGAGAGGTCACCGCATTAGGTCAAGAGCTTAAAATGCAAGAAAAAATACAAAGCTCTTTCTTTCAAAGGTTTCATAGTTTAATAAATGAATGGTAACATACAGAAAGATATGCTAGCCTATGCTGAATGCTACAATAGAAGCTTTTTGGATAGTCAAAGGAACACTTTTTTAAAAAATACAGAATTTCACCATGGTGATATGTTAGGCACAGTTTCCTAGAAAAAGATTTTAGCTGATATTTGAATAAGAGAATGAGTTTTCAAGAGGAATGAAGAGCCTGGCACACACAACACAGGCAGGACCACCAGCCTGGCAGCAGGGAAAAGTCTCAAGCAGCAGCTGGGAAGAGGAGACACTCACTGAGCTCCAAGGAGCTGCACAGAGCCAGAGGTGGGTGAGTGACACAAACTGGTGCTGTGCTGTGACACACAGACATGTGGAACAGAAGTGGATGGCCAGGGCCTCCATCTTATTTCAAAAGACAGGGGCTGAGCTCCAGCAGCAGAACAGTCCACGGTCATTTCACTGCCCAAATCCCAGAGTGGAGTAAGGGAAGAGGTATCCAGACAGCCAGCAGATGGGAGCAGACTAGGGGGAATCCTTCTGAGGGGCAGAAACTGGGACTCCACTCTGCTGCCCACCACCAGCCAGTCATAGACCTAAATACATAAGACTGGACCCTCCCCCTGGTTTGCAACCTATAGAGTGGCCTTGGGGCAGTGGCAAAAGCAGGCAAGAGACCTCGACATGCAGCAGGACAAGGGTGCCCTCCTTGCCCAGAGACCAGTGTGTACAAGAACTCAGTCCTATGGAACATAGGAAACTGGGCAAGGTCCAGAAGGATCCACAGTACAGGGAGGGATCCAGGCTCCTCCCTACTCGAGGGCACACAGCAACTGAGACAGTGGTGCAGAGACAGCCATAGTAAGGGGAAATGGGTGTCAGGAACATGGGCTGCCTAAGTCCAGTCCCAGCGCCCCCATCCAGGGGCCAAGATCAGGCTCATAACCAGTGTAAATCCTACTGAAAACATGCTGCGATTACACAGAGCATGCTTCTGGAATCCAATTTAGACACTACCACAGAACTGCGGAAAACAGAAATTTATTATTTTTCTTTTTCTTTGTTTGTTTGATTGGTTTTCCTTTTGTTGGGGTTTTGTTTTGTTTTGTTTTCTTAACTATTTAGATTTCTTATCTTTTTTTTTGTTTTCTTCTATTCATCTTCTTTCTCTCTTTCCTCAAGTATCCCTCTTGGTTTTATGATATTTTCATTTCAGAGAACCTTGTCCCAAGATTTGGGTGACCATTCTCTGCCCTCCAGCCTTGCTTCTATTATATTCATCCTCAGTCATTTCTCTGTCTTGCCCCAGCCCCTCTTAAATACCCCACAGTGTAAAATCACTACTAAAGGAGAAATCATTGCATACAAACTCCTGGTATATGTTGGATTTTGTTATATAATTGTAAAACCTGGTTTTATGGTTAAAGGTATCATGCTAATAGGTACCACAGTTTTTCAGTAGCTAGGTTCTGTCTGATGGTATCATTGTTGCTATCTGTACTATTTTAGTCAGGACATCATAAAACTGTTATAATTAGGTTTTCTCTCTTATGTGACAACACTGTGTTAGTTTGGAATCATAACCATCACTATAGTCCTGTACAAAAGGACTGGGTGGTGAGCCAAATAGATAGCAACTTTCTATCCTTAATAAACTGGGAAGGTAGATTTGTGGGTAGACACAAAGACCAAGAACCACTTACACCAAGAATAGACACTTCTCAGAGAAGCCATGAAATTAGTGATACCATTGTAAATCCACACTAATCAACTGAGAAAAAGCAGAAAATAGAAAATGAAAACACAGAGAAGCAAAATACAACCCCACATCACTAGCCCAACCAGGATGAGTCCAAAACACAGTAAGACTGAGGAAATTGGAAGCATGTACTGGGACTTCCTGAAATGATACCAGCAGAAGTGAAAAACAAGTGAATGAGGCTGTAGGGAAAACAATCTTTCTGATAAATAAATAATGATCAAAATGAAAGACACTAGAGCAAACAGATTTTAAAAAATGGAAAACTTAGGAAAATGGTGGAAACCGTGAATGTCCAAGATAGCAAAGAATTGGAATTCCATGAAACAGATCCAAACAGAAATCCAAGAGATTAAAAGCTCCATTCAAAATACCTGCAACAGAGTGAAAGAATGCAAGGATGGAATATTGGATGTATAAGACAGGATTGCAGTTGGAGAACAACAAAAAAAAAAAGGTATCTTAAAAACAGAAAGTGATCCTGAAAAAAATCAATCAATACAAAATGAAGCAACGGTAAAATTGTTTGGAGTTACTGAGAAAGCCAGAGATAGTGTAAAAGCCATAATACTTCTTCACAGAACTAATGGCAGAACACACCCCCAACACAGATAAGATATATGACATAAAAATACAGAAAGCATGTAGAATTCCAAATAAACTACAATGAGGTATATAATATTAGATTCCAGAAATTCAGCACAAAAATACAGACACTTGCAGACAATGGAAACTTCAATCTAAACCTGAGCACAGAAGGCCAAGAAGGTCACTAATTACAGATTAAGGGAAAACTCCAAGAAAAATAGATAACTATGAAAAATATACATGCAGCAAATAATGGCGCACCCAACTACATAGACCAAACATTTATGGACATGAAATATCAAATAAGCACAAACATAAGTGCAATGGGGGACCTAAGTACCCAACTTTCACAAATAGAGCAAACAAACAAAAAAATCAACAAAGAAATAGAAGAACTAAATGAGACCTGTGAACAAATGGACTTAGTAGATGTCTATACAGTGTTTTACTCTACAACATTAGAATACATATTCTTCTCATCTGAGCATGGGAAGTTCTCAAAATAGACCACACACTAGCTCACAGAGCATGCTTAACTAAATGCAGAGGAACAGAAAATATGCCATGTATATTATCTGACCACAGTGCAATGAAAATGGAAGTCAATGGCAAAAGAAACCACAAAAACTACATAAGCACATTCTCACAAGCAACCGATAGGTCAGAGAGGAAATTAAAGAAGAAATTAAACAGTACCTACAACTAAATGATAATGTCAACACAGCATGCCAGAACTTATGGGATGCAATGAAAACAATCAATAAGGAAAGTGAGAGCCATGAATTCTCACATTAGAAAAAAAGAAACAGGTCAAATAAACAACTTAATGTGGAACTTCAGATTCTAGATAAAGAACAGATGAAACCCAGAGCTCATAAAAGGAAGGAAATTATAATGACAATAGCAGAAGTTAATGCAAATGAGGGTGAAAAAACAACACAAAGAATAACTAAATAGTTCATACTTTCACAGATAAAACAAAACCTATGAATCCTTAACCAATCTGATCAAAGAGCAGAAAGGAAAGACTCAGTTTCATGGAATTAGAAATGAAAAGGATAAAATCAAAATGGATCCTGTGGAAATCCAGAAGATCATTAATTCTTACTTGAAGAATTTGTACTCTAATAAGATGGCATAGAAGAAACAGACAGATTTCTAGATACATATGAATTGCCAAAACTGAATCAAGAAGATATACAAATTCTAAATAACCCAATATCAGTCAATGAAATTGAAAATGTAGTTAAAACTTTGCCACCAAAGAACAGCCTGGATCCTGATGGATTTACTGCTGAACTGTACAAGAAATTTAGAGAAGGTTGAATATCACCAATGCTGAAAATCTTTAATGAATTTGAAATGGAAGCAATACTCCCAAAATGATTCCTGGAAGCAAGTATTACCCTGATACCAAAAATAAAGAAGGAACTAACCTAAAAAGAAAATTAAAGAAAATCTCCTTAATGAACATAGATATAAACATCCTCAATAAGATATTGGCAAAAAAATAAAATCATCAAGATTATATTATGATCAACCAGGAATCATCCCAGGGATTCAGGAATGCAGGGATGGTTTACTACAAGCAAATCAATAAATGTAAAACTCCATTATCAATAGAGCAAAAGAAAAAAATCACACGATCATCTCAATAGATGCAGAAAAAGTATTTGACACAAACACCACTCATGATAAAAACCCTACAGAAAACTGGAATAGATGATCTTTAACTCCATCTGATAAAAGCCATGTATGACAAATGAACAGTCAACATCATAACAAATGGTCAAAAACTGAAAACTTTCTCTCTAAAACTAGGAACAAGACAATAAGTCCACTATCACTACTAGTATCCAATATAGTTTTGAAAATATTAGGCAGAGAAATTAGAAAAGAATGAGAAATAAATGTAATATTAGTAAGAAAAGAAATAGTTAAATTACTGCTATTTGCAAAATACATGATACTCTACATAGAAGACTCTAAAAGCTTTCTTAAAGACTATTAGATTTACCAATTAAATTCAGTCACATAGCTGCATACATAGTTAACACTCAAAAATCAATAGCATTCTTGTAAAATAACAACAAACTCACTGAGAGAGATATTAGGGAAGACACGCATTTCATAATAGCATCCAAAAAAATGAAATACAGAGGAACTAGTCTAACAAAGGAAGTGAAAGATCTGTACATGGAAAATTACAGTACTCTAAAAAAAGGAGATCAAAGAAGACAATAGAAAATGAAAAGTTATTATTTGCTTATGGGTAGGAAGAACCAACAAAGTGAAAATGACCATACTTCCAAAATTATTACATAGATTTAATGCAATCTGTATCAAATTACCATTAGCATATCTTATACTAGAAAAAACTTTCCTGAAATTCATTTGGAACCATAAGAGATAGAATAGCAAAAACAATTCTCTGATAAACACAAGGCAGGAGGTGTCACAAACCCTGACCTGAAATTGTGGTACAAAGTTACTGTGGTTAAAAAAAATTATTGTAGTGGCCCCCCCCCCAAAAAAAATAGACATTTGGACCAATGGCATAGAATGGAAGATGGAGAAACAACTCCAGACACTCAGCTACCTCATCTTTGACAAAGGTGCTGTTGTAGCCAATCAGAATCAGGGCACAGAATTTATAATATTGCTTTATGATGGTCACCCAGAGTTAGCACAAGAAAGAGCAAGAAATCTGTCCGTAATACTAAAGACAGAGAATATTCAGCCAAGGGCCTGGATCCTACAGCAAAGCACTGCATGAGTCCAGCTGAAGACCTAGTCCCCATGACAATGCTTCCCACGAGTCCAACTGGAGGCCTAGAGCCCACAACAAGGACTCATGCCAATCTATTTTATGGATCTGAGCTGGGAATGAATGCCCCAAGGTCACTGGTGGAACCTAGAAAGTCTATGCCAGTGGGGTGAAGGAGCTGTGCTGGTAGGCTGAGGGTTCTACACTGGAGCTGAGAAGTCACACTCAAAATAAAGACTAGGGCTGCCTGAAAAGCACCAAAGCTGTCCTCAGTTACATGTAGGTCCTGGGCTCCTCTGATGATAAGAACAGTCGAGGACATGGCAGAAAGCCAGCACGGTGAGTTTCTCCTGGAGATTAAACAGCACACATCTTCCCTTCCAGAGCCAGGAAGCAATGCTCAATTTAAGGACCAGAGCTCCCCCAAAGTGAACCACAGCCACTGTCACCAACAAAGTCCCAAGCTCCTCTGATGACAATGGTCAAACTCACACTGGGGAGGCCAGTCATGATGAGCTCCTCCAGAACCAATGGCTCAAAATAGCAACACTTAAAGAAACCCACAATGCCTAACTCCTCTTCTCTACATCTTTATTTATGCTGACAACTTAACCACTAGTTTTTAATTCATAATAGGTGCCAATGACATTCAGAGGAAGAAAACCTCTTTAATAAATGATGCTGGAAAAACTAACTTCACATATTCCTATGACTAAAACTAGTTCCATGTCTATTGCCATGCACTAAACCAAAATCAAACTGTATAAAGACTTAAATATTAAAACAGACACTAAATCCACTGAAACAGAGAATAGCTAGAACTCTTGAAATCATAGGTGTTGGCAAAGTTTTAATGATGAAAACCCTGATCGCATGGGAAATAATACAAAGTATCAACAACTGGGATCTCATCTTATATAAAAGCTTTTACACATCCAAAAAAATCACCACCAGAGTACAAGGATAATACACAGAATGAGAAAAAAAATTTAGGCAGTTGTTCCTTAGACTATGGGCTAATAAACAGAACATATAAAAATTGAAGAAATATCAGACCTCCCAGTTTAAAGATCCAATCAAAAAATGGGCATCTAAAATGAACACATACTTCTCAGATAAAGAAATACATGAACACATACTTCTCAGATAAAGAAATACAAATGAAAAATACATATATGAAAAAAAGTCATCATTACTGGTCATTCAAGAAATGAAAATTAAAAAAAAAACACTGAGTTCCATCTCACCCCAAAAAGAATGACTGTAATCATGAAATCAATGAATAACTAATGCTGGTCGGGCTGCAGGGGAAAAAGAAACTCTTCTGCAATGTTGGTGGGAATATAGACTGGTGCAACCACTGTGGAAATCAGTGTGGAGATTCCTCAAAAAATTAGGACTAAATGTCCCATTTGAGCTTGCTATTTCCCTCCTGGATATCTTCCTGGAAGAATTAAAAACATCATACCACGATGATACATGTGCAACCATGTTTATAGTGGCACAGTTTGTAGTAGTTAAATCTTGGAAACAACCCAAATGCTCATCAACCAATGCATGGATAAAAAGATGGGGCTTTTTTATGCTGTGGATAAACTCGAGACACTTGTAGGTAAATGGATGCACCCTGAAACCATAATTTTAAGTGAAATAAATTGGGCACACATGTGTAAAGATCACATTATCCCTCTAG
Organism: Hydrochoerus hydrochaeris; assembly: GCA_004027455.1. NCBI lineage: Eukaryota > Metazoa > Chordata > Mammalia > Rodentia > Hydrochaeridae > Hydrochoerus > Hydrochoerus hydrochaeris. Next base: position 50,618 of record PVLA01000199.1, on the reverse strand, counting down.
TGTGAGAAACTGAGAGTAAATAAGGACCAAGATGTGAAATAGATATTGTGAAACAGGAAGAAATTTTTCAAAAGGAAATAGGAACTCGGGAGAGACTGGAAGAAAAGGAAGGGGAAAGAAGAAAAACAGTAAAAGGAGGATAAAATGGAAACAAAACTTTGTAGGTGAGGGAGTGATGAGTGGTGTAAAGGGAGGAGTGTGAACTGGGATTAAAGAGGAATCACGATGTATCATGTACAGGTATAAATCACTCTGGTGATTATGATCACTATGTATTTCTAAATCATACAAATACTCTTTGTGAAAATAAATAAATTTTTAAAAAGGAGGAGTTAATTGTGGTGGATTGTCTAGTTAAAGGGAGGAAGCATTCACCAAACAAGAGAAGGTGAGATTGGCAAGAATTCAGTATGCCAAAGAATCAAGTACGTGTGTTCAGGTCACAAGAAGTGATCAGACATCTATTTAGAGAAAACCAAAGAGCTGGTCTGAGGGGATTTTATGCTATAATTAATGTGGTATATTTTCAGTAATGTAAAACAAAAGCTTTTCTGAAGTTGTCTTCCAAGTAATCAATAAAAATGTATGTTTAATTATGCAAAGGGATTTATTAGGTACATGCAGCGATGACAAAACTCTGAAAGCTTTCACTGATCACAATCAGCAGGCTGAGGCACACACACCGTAGATTCATCACCACTGGTTTGATCAGTGGTTATCAGAAGCAGGACAATGTACAGAAGATGTCCCAGAAATCAAAAATGGAAAACCCACAATGGGTTTCTGTAGGATTGGAAACAGAAGTCTTCTCAATAGTTCTCTGTATGTTGGAGCCCATAATTTACCCTCTCCTAGAAGGAGAAAGCTGCAGAAGAAGAGGAATCCAGGATGCTATGTTGAAGATCTGGACACTCACTGTGGAATCACAAGCACAGATCTCTATTGGAAGACAGAAGAGACCGGGGTCCCATGTCCCAAGTCAATGGCTAAGCCTGGAGCTTTTCCCAAAAGGTCACATTTCCTTTTTATTCCTTTCAGGCTACAAGCCTATTGATGCTAGTCACATCTGGGGTGGGCTTACCGTTTTAGTTTGCTGGCCTACATGTGGATCACTCAGAGGCATTTAGTGCTGTGCTGGAATAATCTGATAGATGGTTCTTAATCCATTCAAGGTGACATACCATGATTGAAGGTCACACTTCTCTTCAATCAATATATTTTCCCAGTACCTAATCACTCTTCTGAAGAGGACGTCTGTTAGGTTTCTCATCATAGCACTGACTTATATCATAAATGAACTCATTCCATCTACCCATGATTATTGGAAGACAGCTTTAGAAAAGCTTTTGTTTTACATTATTGAAAATTTACCACATTAATTATAGCATAAAATCTCCACAGAAGCCACACCCTCTACAGAGACCACCCATCAGCAGCCAGTAATTCCAGCCAGAGGCATCTGGGCCAGTTTAAATTTGGGCGTCTCTTGCGACCTTGCGCCTTCTCCACAGATGACCTTTGGGAATGAGGGAACTCCAGCCAGAGCCCCCACCCTTTCTCCCAAAACCTTGGATTACAGTGGATTAACTGAACCAGCTTGAGGAGAGATTCAATGACTGCCTCACCCAATTGGAAGATCTCGGCAGGCTCCAGTCAGTGTGGTGAGTATGCCCCTAAAATAGAAATGTACAGTGGGTAAATAGAGCCAGTAGTAAAGCTCCCTCCAATGAACTGTAAGACCTTAGTGAGTCTGACAAGAGTGGAGGTGACTCCTTCCTTCACACAGAAAACATCAGACAGAGTGAGGAGTGTGCCAATAAGGACTCCCCCAGCATGGAGAAAATCAAAAGGGCTTATGCAACACAGAGGCACACAATAGGGCCACAGTAGGGCCTCAGCTAACACAAATACTATAGACAGGGAGATTTGGTGATCTGAAATAACCAGAAGATAAAGTAATAGCAGGAAGTAAAAGTTGACTTACATCATTACTACTAGACTTGACAGCCAAGGAAGTATATAGAATTCACCCAACAGGCCTTGCAGTGGGAAGTCAGGTGACTGGCCCACCTCTTCATTGTGGGACCCAGCAATTGGACAAATATTAACCTTACATTAGGACCAAAAGATACATACTACCAACAGTGGACACTAGTGGGATTGAAGGACCAAATATTAACTTGAAAGGGGGAAAATGGCAAAAGGAAAAAGCAAAACAAAATCTCAAACATCTGGTACACCAGGAGCAAGTACAAGAGACATTGAAATTGAGGACTTCAAAAGTAACACACCAGAAACCTCTGAAAAGATAGCGAGTGAAATAAACAAACAAAAAACTCCAAGAGGCTATAGAGGAAATCAAAGTAGAAGTACTCTCTCATGTAAAGACAGAAATAACAACCTTAGTAAAGGAGTTGCTGAGTGCAGCTAAAGCAGAAATTGAGAAAAAAATTACAGGAGCATGGGAAACTGATTGAAACTTTGCACAATATAGAAAACATGCAGAATTCATGAAACAAACTCAAAGAGACATCCAAGAAACAAAATTCTATTCAAAGTGTGAAAAACCATTTAAATGCAGCTGAGGATAGGATTTTGGACTATGAAGACAGGATCACAATTAGTGAACAGGAAAATATAGAACTCTTAAAAATAATAAAGCAGCATGAAGTGACAATCTAACAGCTTCAAGATGAAGCCAAGAGAAAAAATATAAGATTAATAGGCATCAATGAAGAGGCAAGAGCCAATGCAAATGACATAGCCAAAATATTCACAGAAGTAATAGAAGAAAATTCCCCAAACACAGGGAAAAAAATCTGATATGCAAATAAGTGAGGCATATAGAACACCAAACAGTCACAGCCAACATAAATCTACACCAGGACATATAATAATTAAGGTCTCAGACATACAGCATAAAAACAGAATACTAAAAGCTGTTAGAGAAAAGACACAACTCACCTATCAAGGAAAGCACATTAGATTCACAACAGACTTTTACAAACCCTCAAGTCAAGATGAGCTTGGAGTGAGGTATATTTCAAGTCCTAAAAGAAAACAATTTTCAACACAGACTGCTGTACCCAGCAAAACTTTCATTCAAATGTAATGGAGAAACAAGATACTTCCATGACAAAGAACAACTAAAGAAATTCACATCCACCAAGCCAACCCTAGAAAGAGTATTGAAAGACATACTAGATAGAGATAAAAATGACCGTAATCTCCAGAACAACAGAAAAAAATCACCAGGTAGGACAAGCAATTAAACAAAGGGGAAAAGCAGAAAGCAAACAACTGGAACATAACATGGCAAAGTCAATCTAATACATATCAGTGTTATTCATAAATGTAAATGGCCTCAATTCACCTATCAAAAGAAATAAGCTGAAAGAATGGATTAAGACACATTATCCCACAATATGCTATATACAAGAAACACATCTGACCCAAAAGGAAACTCATAGATTAAAGGTCAAAGGATGGAAAACAGTATTCCATGCAACACGAACCCAGAAAAAAGCAGGGGTAACTGTTCTATTTGCAGATGACATAAACTTCAAACCTAAAATGATTAAAAGAGATAAGATCACTACACACTGGTTAGTGGAAAAATTCAAGAGGAAGAAATAACAATTATAAACATATATGTACCAAATACAGGAGCACCCAACTATATAAGACAGGCACTAATGGACATGAAAAACCAAATACACAAGAACACAATTATAATAGGGAACCTTAACACCCCATTGTCTCAAAGAAAGAGATCAACTAGACAAAAAGTCAACAAAGAAATAATAGAATTGAATCATACCTGTGAGCAATTGGACTTAGTAGAACTTTACAGAGTGTTCCACCCAACCACATTAGAATACACATTCTTCTCAGCTGCACATGGGTCATTCTCCAAAATAGACCATATATTATCCCATAACATATTCTTAAGTAACTGCAAAGGTATTGAAATTATCCCACATATACTATCTGACCATAGCACACTGAAATTGGAAATTAATGGCAAAAGAAATTGCAAAAGCTGCATAAATACATGGAAATTAAATAACAACCTTTTGAACAACCAGTGGGCTACAGATAAAATTAAAGAAGAAATAAAGCAATACCTACAATTCAATGAAAATGTGGAAACAACATACTATAATCTGTGGGATGCAATGAAAGCAGTCTTAAGAGGGAAATATATAGCAATAAATTGTCATATCAAGAAAACAGAAAGAACACAAATAAACAACCTAAGGTTTCATCTCAAGCTTCTAGAAAAAGAAGAGCAAGTTAAACCCAAAGCTCATACAAGAGAGGAAATCATAAAGATTAGAGCAGAAATTAATGCAATTGAAACTAAAAAAATATAAAGAATCAATGAATCAAAAAGCTGGTTTTTTGAGAGAATAAACAAAACTGACAAACCTCTAGCTAACTTCATAAAGAAAAAGCAAAAAAAAACAATTTCATGCAGTAAAGACAGAAAAGGAGGAAATTACTACAGATCCCATGGAAATTCAAAAGATCATGAACACCTACTTTGAAAATATATACTCAGATAGGTAGGATGGAAAATGTAGAGGAAATGGACAAATTACTGGAAACATATGAACTAACAAAGCTCAACCAAGAAGATATAGCAATTTTGAATTACCCAATATTAGCTATTGAGATTGAAAACATAATTAAAAACTTACCAACAAAGAAAAGCCCAGGTCCTGATAGATTCACAGCTGAATTCTTCAAGAAATTTGGAGAAGATTTGATGCCAGCACTCCTTAAACTTTTCAATGAAATTGAGAAAAAAGCAATCCTCCCTAAATCATTCCTGGAGGCAAGTATTACTTTCATACCAAAACTAGAGAAAGACCCATCCAAAAAAGAGAACTATAGGTCAGTCTCACTAATGAACATTGATGCAAAGATTCTCAATAAAATACTGGCAAATAGAATGCAACAAATCATCAAGAAGATTATGTATCATGACCAAGAGGGATTCATTCCAGGAATACAGAGATGGTTTAACATATGCAAATCAATAAATGTAATACACCATATCAACAAAGCCAAAAATGAAAAACATATGGTCATCTCAACAGATGCTCAAAAGCTTTTGATAAAGTCCAACACATGTTCATGATAAAAACCCTTCAGAAACCCAGAATACGTGCTGTCTACCTCAACCTTATAAAGGCCACCTATGACAAATCAACAGCTAACATTATATTAAAATGGACAAAAACTGAAAACTTTCACTTTAAAATCAGGAACAAAACAAGGATGTCCACTCTCACCACTAATATTCAATATAGTGCTGATAACACTAGCCAGGGCAATCAGACAAGAGAGAGAAATAAAAGGAATAAAGATAGGGAAGGAAGAAGTTAAATTATTGCTATTTGCAAATGACATGATACTCTATATAGAAGACCCAGAAAAACTCCATTAAAAGACTATTAGAGGTAATATACAGATTCAACAGTGTAGCTGGATACAAAGTCAATGCTCAAAAATCAATAGCAGAGGAGCTAAAGATGGCTGATCAGTGAGAAACAAAATACAAAGCCTCCCAGGAGAAACAACTCATATGCCAGAATAAAACAGGATCTCTCCAGATAGAGGGAGATGGATCCTCTTGACATAGGAAGAAATTAAAATGTAAAAAACCTTGTGAAACATGCAGTCTTAGGGCTACAGTTGGATCAGCTAAAATTACCAGACAAGGCATTTTTCACTGCGACCCACCAAGTTTGTGCCTGTCTCAATTCACAAATTCACACCAGCCAGCAGAGCAGCACAAACTCATTCTCGCCACCACTCATAGGAGCCACAGCCGAGCTGAAGTCGGGGGTTGGTAAGCCCAATGGAGAGCGCAACAGGCAAACGACCTTCATTAATCCATGGCCAGTGCTGGGACTGAGATCCCCGCCATGGGAAGGCAGTAACTAAATGGGCGACATGTTGGAATAAGGCAGGAGGAACCAGAACTGGGAATGACAGTGACTTCAATTGTTTGCTCCTTCCCCAGAGCAGATTCATGGGATTTGCTTGGACTGGGTCATGCCCCTGGTCAGCACCCAATGAACCATCCTAAATGCCTAGTACACATGAAACTGGTGAAGGCACCTGAACTTTGGCTGGTCCGATGGGGAGGGGCAGGCATATGCAGCCCCAGCTTACACCTCAGTGACAAGAGCAGGCAGGAGAGGGCAGAGGTCCCTCACCAGCATGCTTCAGAAGAACCATGGCTGACAGGAAAGGGGGCGGTGACCTCCACTGTACACCTGTGTGGAGGAGGCTGGGACCATCATAGGAGAGAGAGGCAAGAGGAGGCGCCAAGCCCAGAACCCTGAGAGCACTGTTCCAGGAGAAGAAAAAATGGGAAATGAGGACAGCAAACACACAACATCAGACATGGCATCAATGGACATTAAGAGACATCTTCGGGACCCTGTAGATGAGCTCAAAACTGAAATATTAAATCAGGTAAAGCAGGATATTAGTAGAGTAATAAAAGAAATGCTCTCAGGAAGCATCTCTCAGGATGATACAGATGGAAGAAGGGAGGAACACAAAAAAAGGAGAGAAACATTCAATAAAGAATATAAAGAAAATATAGAATACAGGAAGCAGATTCAAAGAGACTACCAGGAAATTAAAAACTCCATTGAAAGTTGGCAAAACTCCTTAAAAGAAACTAAGGATAGACTATCAAAACTTGAAGACAAGTTTGCAATGTGGGATGATGAAAGGAAAGATCTCTTAAAAATAACAAGGAAACAGGCAGTAACAATACAAAGGCTAGAAGATGACAAAAGAATCTATAATTTAAAAATAAGAAATGTGAATGAAGAAACAGGAATAAAAACAGGCGAATTACAAAGGCTATTCACAGAAATAATTAAGGAAAACTTCCCAAGCATGGGAAAAGAAAATGACATTCAGTTATGTGAGGCATACAGAACTCTAGCCACCTACAACCAAAATAGAGCTATACCCAGACATATAATGATCAAGATACCAGAAATTCAATATAAAAACAGAATATTAAAAGCCACCAGAGAAAAGAAACAGATTACCTATAAAGGTAAGCCCATCAGGATCTTGGCTGACATCTTGACACAGACCACCAGATCAAGAAGAACTTGGAGAGAAGTATTCCAAGCCCTGAAAGAAAATAACCTCCAGTCTAGATTGATGTACCCTGCAAAGCTGTCACTAGAAATTAATGGAGAAACATGATGCTTCCATGACAAAGAGGAACTGGGGGAATTTTTGACCACCAATCCAACACTACAGAGAATATTGAAGGACATTCTAGAGAGAGAAAAAAAAAATACCAGGATTTGAGGAACAGTGGCAGAAAGGCCTCAATGAGCGAGACAGGCAGTAGAATGAAGGAGAAAAGTAGACAAACAAAAGCACAAAAATAGTATAGCAGAAATGAGGCAGAGAAGGGTGGCTATAATCTCTAACATAGATGGCATTGATACATTATATTGTTAATAGTGTACCAGAATTTAAAACCCACATTACTCATACCACTCTGCTTAGATGCATTTATACTTTGTTCCAGTGATTCTACCTGTACTAGATTTCAGGGCACTGACAGTAATCCCAAAAATAACAGGATATAGTACAGTAATCATCCTTAATTTCCTATTAACTTAGTCTAAAGCTCTGTATAACCTACACTGTTATACCATGACTGATAGATAGTAGTTGAATCTGGTTTGTTAGATCCCTGTTTTGCATTGATAGATTTTATTCAAAGCTGTTACGATTGATAGTATCAAGTCTGAGAGTATAGTCAACTGCACTGAAAGTGACAAGATTCACTAGAATATCCACTCTAGTTTGATTATTATCTGCCTTTGAAGTTTTATACTGTCTACGATGTTTTATTTTTACTAATATTGTTATGTACTACTATATTCAATTATACTGCTATATTCAATTATGCCTGATGATACAGACAATTCTATTGAAGATAATAAGAAACAACACAGTAATCATTGTAGATCACCTTGTACTGTGGTTTTATATGACTTTTTGGTTTCATGTTTTTATAGGAAATTTGTTTTGTTTTGTCTTGCTATGTTTTGTTTTTCCCTCTAATACAGAAAAGACAGAAATACATGTAGAGACTCATGCATGCATAGCTGTTTTTGGTCTCACTGTTTGAATACTATGTATGATTTAATTTTGTAACTTGAACAACTATTTCTAAGAGGACAATGTGTAATTTATCAACTTGTGATTTCTTACTGTTTATCCTTTTTTCTTGAAATTCTGTATTATTTCTACCCTTTAAATGTTTTTTTTTCACTTTAAATAAAAAAAATCAATAGCATTCCTATACACAAACAAAAAACTCACTGAGAGAAAAATTATGGAGATACCACCCTTCACAATAGCATCTAAAAAATGAAATACTTTGGAATCAACCTAACAAAGAATGTAAAAGACCTATTTGATGAAAATTATACTACACTAAAAGAGATTGAAGAGGATATTAAAAAATGGAAGGATATTCCTTGCTCTTGGCTAGGAAGAACCAACATTGTGAAAATGGCCATACTCCCCAAACTATTATGCAAATTTAATGCAATCCCAATCAAAATACCATTGGCATACCTCACAGATCTAGAGAAAACACTCCAAAAAGTCATCTGGAAACAGAAGAAACCTAGAATAGTGAAGGCAATTCTGGGCAACAAAGGCAAGGCAGGAGGCATCTCAATTCTGAACTTGAAACAGTATTATAAAGCCACAGTGATAAAATCAACACGGTATTGGCAAATAATAGACCTGAGGATCAATGGAACAGATTAGAAGATGAAAGCACAATTACAAAGACAGTCAGCCACCTGATATTTGACAAAGAGGCCAAACATGTTCACCAGAAGAAGGTTAGCCTCTTTAATAAATGGTGCTGGAAAAATTGGCTCTCCACATGTCAAAGACTGAAACTAGATCCATGCCTATCACCGTTCACAAAACACAAAAAGTCTAAATGGATCAAGGACCTAAATATCAAAACAGAAACACTGAATCTACTGGAAGACAAGGTAGGTAGAAGTCTTGGAGACATAGGGGTAGGCAGAGAATTCGTGAACAAAACACAAACTGCATGGGAAACACTTCAAAGAATCAACAACTGGGATCTTGTATTATTGAAAAGTTTGTGCACTTCAAAAGAAATCATCAACAGAGTGAAAAGAAAACCCATAGAATGGGAAAGAATTTTAGCCAGCAACCCCTCAGACAAAGGACTTATATCCAGAACATATAAAGAATAGAAAAACATCAAACCCCCAAAATGCAAAGACCCTCTCCAAAAATGGACATCTGAGATGAACACACAGTTCTCAGAGAAAGATATATAAATGGCAAATAAGTACATGAAGAAATGTTTACCATCACTGGTCATTTGAAAAATGCAAATTAAAACAGCATTGAGATTTCATCTCACTCCAGAAAGAATAGCTGCCATCAGGAAAACAACTGATAACAAATGTTGTTGAGACTGCAGGGAAAAAGGAACACTGCTCCACTGTTGGTGGGAGTGCAGACTGGTGCAGCCAATATGGAAATCAGTATGGAGATTTCTCAGAAGACTAGGATTGGAAGTTCCATTCAACCCAGCTATTCCCCTCCAGGGTATTTTCCCAGAAAACCTGAAAAGGTCATATCACAGATCACTGTCACCCCATGTTCACAGCAGCACAATTTGTAATAGCTAAATCTTAGAAACAAACAAAATGCCCATCAACTGCAGAGTGGATGAAAAAGATGTGGTATTTTTATATAATGGAATATTACTCAGATATAAAAAAGGATGATCTTGAGGCCTTCACAGGAAAATGGAGGCAACTTGAGCCAATTCTCATAAGTGAAATAAATAAGAATCATATTTATAAATATCACATTGTGTCTCTAGTGTAAAAAGTAATAAGAAATGTAGGAGTAATAAAACCAAAATGTGTAATTGCTATTGTAAAACAGAGAGGAAAAGAAAGTGCTCTAAAAGATATAACTGCATGTATGTTTAAGTTTGTAGGATTGATATCCACATTACTAAGTTTTTGTTGGATCGTTGAACAGAACTGTTTTCAGTCTCACTGTTTGAATGTTCACTTTGTGTGTTTTAATTTTGTAACTTGAACAACTATTTCTAAGAGGAAAATATGTAATTTATTAACTAAAAAAGTAATAAGAAATGTATGAATAATAAAACCCAAAATGTGTAATTGTTATTGTAAAAAAGAGAGGAAAAGAAAGTGCTTTAAAAGATATAACTGCATGTATGTTTAAGGGTGTAGGATTGATAACCAATATTACTAAGTTTATGTTGGATCATTGAGCAGAACTGTTTGCAGTCTCATGGTTTAAATGTCCACTTTCTGTGCTTTAATTCTGTAACTTGAACAACTATTTCTAAGGTAAAAGTATATAATTTGTCGACAAGTTTTTTTTTAGTGTTTATTTTATTTTATCTCATTTTTTTGGAATTTTGTATTATTGCTTCCCTTGTTTTCTGTTTTGTTTTTTTCTCTTTAAATAAATAAAAAAATCTCCACAGAGCAGCTCTTTGGTTTCCTTTAACTAAATGTCCAATCACTTCTTGTGACCTGCACACACATACTTGATTCTTTGGCATACTGAATTCTTGCCAATTGCTCTTTCTCTTAAAATCAGAAGGGGCCAAAAAAAAATGGCATATATCAAAATAGAAAAAAGTACCTTTTGCTTAGAGGTCATTTCAATTTATTTGCTTGGTCATTTGTTATTGTCAGTAATTTAATACCACTGTCCATATCTAAGATGTTAGATTTTGACCTGGAGAGAACATGTAATTTACTTTTGAATTTGAATGGAAGATGAAGGTCATGATGTTGACATTTGCATCCCAATAAATGTGAATAAAAGGAGGGGGAAGTTTATTACTAGAATGTGACCCTTGAAAGTGTCATATTGGTAATGCAAAAATAATCACTCCTGTGTGGTTCAGGAATCAGGCAATCAAGCTAGGTTATTTAGGTACCAGAAGGAATCAAAGATCTTTTTCAACACATCATAATTCATTTTGCTGAAGCTATTTCTTTTGGTATTCATAACACAACCTGTTATTTACCTGTTTATCTCTTCCTAATTAACTATGTCTGAGTTTTTAATCATTTCTGTGTTTCCCTTCATTATCTTCCATATAGACAGTATCACTATCCTAACTTCTGAACTTAATTGAATTACATTCTTACAGAGGTTCTAGCTTTTTAAAACTTTATAACAACAAAATCTCAGATATCACACAAGGTAATTGTTTCTTTTATACTTAGTTTTTCCATCCCTAACACTAAATTTTTAGCTATGTTAATTTTTAGTTATTTTAATTATCTGTCATTTAAATAGACCTTAAAGTATATGTTATGACTTTACTAACTTTTCATGTGGCACACATATTTATAGTGTGATTTTGATTATTTTGTGTGACAGACAGAAGTTGTTTGCTTATCAGTAACCACTGTTTCCTAGTTGTTGTTTTGTTGTTTGTTAGTTCACTTGTTTCTGTTGTTTTCTTGTCAAATAAGGAATTTTACAGTTTTTCTAGCAAATAGGTGCTGTTTGGTCAAATCAATACAGGCATATACATTTTCTAGGCTTGGCACTTTTGTACTTCAGTAAAAATAGTAAGAGTAGCATTAGGAGCTGTAAAGGTATCAGCCACTAAAGGAATAGATTTAATCCTTAACTTTATGAAGGACTTACTATGCAGACTTACAGTGGCCATATGTGAAATCAGAGGGGAAAGAATATAAAGTGGCTGTCTGTGCACTGTAGGGTGCAGGGCCCAGTTGGAAGCAAAAGGTCTGGTCCTCACTGTACACTCTGGTGGCAGTCCCTGTGGCAAAGCTATAGGGTCTATGCTGGAAGCCTAAAGGAACCAGACGTGAACATCCAAAGGTGACGATGAACACTGGCACTCTTCCCAAGAAGCAAAAGGGAAGATGTCCCTGTCCCTCTTCTTCCCCTTTCATTCCATCTGGGTTACAAGCCTATTGGTTGGTGTAGAACCTTATTGAGGATGGGTCCTCCCATCTACATTTGCAGCTTGTACGTCTGTCGTGCACAGGAACACCCAGAACTGTGCTCACTCATCCAGCAGGTATTTCTTTATGCATTCAAGTGCACATCACAATTAACTATCACAGTTCCAAAGAATAAAGTCTAGGTGTCTCAAGGTTTTGAGAACTGAGCACTGTGCTCATATCTGCTGACTAAAGACATCCACATTGGACTGCTATGTGTGAGAGTCAAACATATTTGATCTTAAACCACCAAAATAAATGGCTTAGTAGAATACCAAAGGTCCTCTTAACACAGATGAACAGGTATGTGAAGATATCCTGATGGCCCTTGGAAGACCAAAGAGATGCAAAAAGATAAGAACAAAACTTGACAGGAAGAATGTTTAGCCAATCAGTGAAGAGCCTGGAATTTACTTCTCGTGTTTACAGACTACAACCAAACAAGATGCTGGCATCTAGCTATGGTAAGAGTGTGTAGGGGTAGGAGGATGCCTGGTTCTGGGGATCTGGTGTTTCTCCTTGGCATTGGTGACTATTATGTAGTTCAAACACAGTAGTGTGGAACAAGATGCATTTAAAAAATGAAGCTCTTGTTTGAACTAAGGGAAGATGGAACGTTTGAAAGCAATGCAAAGAATCATGTGTCTCATCTTATCATGAGCTGAATCACAGAGTACAATATGGTTCAAATGAACAACTGAAGCAAAATCTGAAATGGAAATGTAAAACCCAAGTAAATCACCTTTACTGGACTGAGGGAGGAGAAGCATGTTGTATGTGGAGAACTTCAGGGCTGTGTTAACTCCAGGCTCAAGGGCCCTGGCAAAGGTGACAGGACACTATTTCCAGACTTCTCCCAAGAAATCCCAGTGACTGAGTTCTCGTGCAACATAGAAGATCAGAGCCCAGAAGTGTTGGTCCTTAAAACTCACATGAGCAAGAGAGACCAGAACTAACATCATCAAAACACATAGATGGAATTTTACCCATTAGGAAATATTCACACCTTTGATTCTGATACACCTTAAATGGGTGATGAGATATCATTAAGGCAATCCTGTTAAGAGTGTCCTGTACCATTAGATGTGTTTAAAAATAATCAAAATGGTTAAATAATAAAGTCCTACAATTGGCTGCTGTATTAGTAAAATTGCAAGGCATTTATTTTCATGATACAATCAAGAATTGGAGAAAACTGATAGACTGAATGTCACAGACAAATTATAGTTTTAGGAATGTAATCTTAGGAATCTTAAATAAAGTGCTGAACAAACAGAACAGCAACAAAACTAGGTTCCTGCTCAGCAGAAATAAAGATGCACCCATGATGACTAGTAACATACTAAAACTATATATAAAAATTACAATAAATTAAATAAGATTTTAAATGGTAATGAAATATAAAGGAACTGTAGTTAAGTCTAAAGTCACATATCCTCTTGTAGTGAGAAGTACAAAGTAAAAGACACTGCTTCCAAACTTTTATAAAATTTCTCTTTAGCATTATTGGTTTGAGTGCAGCACAGTAATTATATTCCCGAGGGAAACAATAAAAACTTACGAGAAGCATAGTGTTATTAATGATCCACTCAAAACAAATATATCTTTATAAACAATAGGCTACGATACAGTACAATATCAGCACTAGCACAGCTTAAGAAAGAGCTATGGTATTGGGCTTTACCATTAAATCAGTGTTAATGCTTTCCATGCCAGGGAATTACAAGCAAGTTCAAAGCTACTACATTTTACAGGCAAGGGCAAAAAGCATAGAGATTAAGGAATTCCACGAAGAAAGCTCTTGTAAGACAGGACAGGGCATGTGCCCAAAACAAATGGAGGGAGAGAGAAAAAGACTGAGAGAAAGACAAAGAGAGAGAGAGAGAGACAGGGACAGAGACAGAAAGAAAGAGAGAGGAGAGAAAGGATGAATATGAGAATGAGGTCAGAATATAATATGAACAATAATTCACTCTTTTGTACTGTCGTGATTTGTCTTGGAAATTTGCATTCAATTAGTCCTAGGTGAATAGGATGAAAATAATAATGTGTAGGAAGCAAATTGCAAATAAGTTAACTTTTTTATATAAGTATGAGTTCCCTGTATACTAATTAATTATTACTGTTAGGTGCAAATACATGTACGAATCTGGAATGTAAAATCCTAATTTTTCAGTGCCTTGAAATCCACCACACCATGCAATTGTATGAAGAACAGTACATGCTGTCAGGATAACACCAACAATCACGTGAGCCCTAAAAAGCCAATGTAACACTGACTTTGCTGCATTCATAACATATAATGAGGGATAGGGCAGGAGTAGAAAAAGAGATGCAAATCCTTGTGGAGCTGAGATGGGTGTGTGCTATAGACAGCACAAAATACCTGCAAGAAGAATTGATTGTGGACCTCTTAGTCATAAGGAAGGTTCCTGAGGCAGGGAGCTGATTCTGGTGACAATGAATTTGTTACACACCTGAGGACAATGAAGCAGCATTTGCCATGGTGCAGAGATGAAATTTTAACCAGCATGAAACACAGTCCTCTCAGTACAGATGAAAACTCAGATTAATGGTGAGCTTATTATACAAGTCAGAAATTACAATACAGGTTGTGGGTTTTGGCATTGCCTGATATATTCACTGTGACTTGAAAATTCTATGTTGTTTTTCCAGAGGAAATATAGCTAGGGAAAGAATAAAAAGGATCCGCTATCCTAAGGCATGAAAACAACAAACTACTAGAACTTGCTTTCCATTGACAACACCAAGTTGTGATTTTTTTCCCCATCATTAACTCAGGAATACTAAAATGTACAGAAATGCAAGAAGCTAAGTTTCTCTAGATGTCTGCACAGTTCACAACCATTGAGGATTTGTCTGGCTTCATCATCCCAGTGCAAAATGATATGCCCTCCTGCCTTCTTCACCCATCAAATGTACGGATTCTATGATCCAGAAACTTACAGTTTAGTTTCTGCTTATAATTTCTGGAGGAGGACAGTATCTATGGTTTTCACTTGTCATTTTATCTCTTTTTAACTACACTTCTTCCTAGAGCACAGTTTCTCAAAGTAGATAATGATTATCTGTATTTCTGAAGGATCCACTGTGATTTTATCCTTTTCATTTCTAATCCCATGAATCTGAGTCTTTTTTCCCTCTTTTTTATTAGATTGGCTAAGGGTTTATCAATTTTATTTAATTTTTCAAAGAATCAACTCTTCAACCCATTGTTTTCTTAGTCTCCGTGGCATTAATTTCTGCTCTGATCTTTATAATTTCCTCCCTTGTATGAGCTCTAGGTTTGATTTGTTCTTCTTTTTTTTCATAAGTTTGAAGTTTCACATTAAGTTGTTTATTTTTACTCATTCTGTTTTCCTTATATGAGAATTCACTGCTATAAATTTCCCTCCAAGGACTGCTTTCACTACATTCTATAAGTTCCGGTATGTTGCATCGGCATTATCATTTAATTGTAGATACTGTTTAATCTCTTCTTTAATTTCCTCTGTGACCCATTGGTTGTTCAGGAGGGTGCTATTTAATTTCCATGTGTTTATATAATTTTTGTTGTTTCTTTTGCTATTGAGTTCTAATTTCATTGAACTATGATCCGATAATATGCATGAGATAATTTCAGTTCCTCTGCATTTAATTAAGTATATTCAGTGGACTAGTTCCTGGTCTATTTTGGAGAACATCCCAAGCGCACCTGAGAAGAATGTGTATTCTGGTGTTGTGGGGTGAATAGGCTGTAAACATTTGCTAAATCCGTTTGTTCACAGATTTGATTAAGTGTTGATATTTCTTTGTTGATTTTTTTGTCTAGTTGATCTATGTATTTGTGGCAGTGGAGTACTAAGGAGGTTCATTATAATAATGCTGGTGCTTATTTGAAATTCCATATCCATTAAGACTTGTTCTATGTAGTTGTGCATAGTGCTATTTGGTGTATACCAATTGTTATCTTTTCTTCTTGGAGTTTTCCCTAATAATTATGTAGTGACCTTCTTTGTCTCTTTTAATCAGTCTTGGCTTGATGTTCACATTGTCTGAAAATATCAAAGAAAGAAAGATTCTTAGATACATATGAATTGCCAAAATTGAATTAAAAATTTATAAAAATTCTAAATAACCCAATATCAGTTAATGAAATTGAAAATATAATTAAAAATTTACCAACAAAGAAAAGTCTAGGTTCTGATTGATTATCTGCTTGAAGTTTATAAGAAAATTAGAGAAGATCTAATGCCAATAATGTTGAAAGTCTTTAATGAAGCTGAAAGGGTATCAGTACTCCCAAAATTATTCCTGGAAACAAACATTACCCTGATTCAAAAACCAGGGAAAGACCCAATCAAAAAAGAAAACTATAAGTCAGTGTCTTTAATGAACATAAACACAAAACTCAATAAGATACTGGAAGACAGAATGCAGGAAACCATCAAGAAAATTATACACCATGACCAAGTAGGATTTATCCCAGGGATGCAAACATAGTTCAACATATGCAAATCAATAAATGTAATACACTGTACTAACAGAGCCAAAGACAAAACTCATATGATCCTCTAAATAAATGTGGAAAAAGTATTTGAAAGAGTCCAACACCCATTCATCATAAAAACCCTACAGAAATTGGTAAAATCTGGTAAGAGCTATCTATTACAAGTTAACAGCTAACATCATACTAAATGAACAAAAACTGAAAGCTTTTACTCTAAATTGAGGAGTAAGACAAAGATATCCACTATCATTACTCCTGTGCAATATAGTTCTGGAAATATTGGTCAGAGCAATTAGACAAGAGAAAAAAATAAAAAGATTAAGGATAGGAAAGAAACAAATTAAATTATCATTATTTGCAGATGACATGAAGACCACAAAAACTCCACCAACAAACTTTTAGGTTTAATAACCAAATTCAGCCACATACTGGATACAAACTCAGCACTCAAAAGTTTGTAGCATTCCAGTGCAATAATAACAAACTCACTGAGAGAGGAGTTTTGGGTTCATTCTATGCTAAGCATGAGCTCTGGTTTCTTTCAAAGGGAAATGGTACTTTTTAGGTGTTTCTCTGCATTATTGTGGCTTATATAGAAAGAAAGAATGAAAAAAAAGAGGTAGAAGTAAATATTAACAAGGTTTCCCTTTCCAAATGAAGTTTTAAAAAAATTATTTCATAAAAATATAAAAATTTTCAAAATGTATACTCTACCATGCAATGTTTAAATATACACACACATTATATAAAATTGAAATTAGGGCAAACTATCTATCTGCACTGTCTTTATTGCTTTATTATGAAAACATTCAAAACCTATTTAAGTGTAAATAAATAAAAATCTCACTTAAATTGTATTTCTAGCTGTCATTCAAAGTTTTTTGACTAATATAAGTCTATTCATTGTAGGCTTTTTTTTGAACAAGATGCAAAAAAAATTTATAGACAGTCATTGGATAGACAACTGAACTGAGTTGTGGAATTATGCTCGAATTTCTTGTGGTATGAGTCAGGGCTTACATTCTTGTTGAAAACCAGTGAGCTTTAATTACCACTACCAATCTCCTCTCTGTTCCTTCAGACTCAATATTTATGACATTTATCACTCTGATAAACAAAGAACACTCATTTCCTTTCTTTCAAGAAAAGATATTATTTAAAATCTAAAATAATGCTGTTGACATATTCACTTGTATCCAGCAAATTGTATGTATACAGAAGTCTCATATAAAAATGACAGACAGACAGACAGACAGACAGACAGACAGACAGACAGACAAACAAAATGTCATGGACTTATGTAGTTATTGTTTGGAACATCTTCACTAATGTTGAAAATATGATAAGATAATTCTGATATACTTATTCTTCAGAGTTCACTGAACTAAGAAATCATTAGGTTTTAAAACCACTACTCTACTGCACACATCCAATGCAGATAGATTTTTGTGAAATAATATTTGTGTCTGGAAACCAAATTATAAATGTGGACATGTGAGTAAATAATTATACTCCCTTGTTATGGAGAGGAATAATTTATCACAGAGCTGATTATCCCTCCAGGCATTCTCGGAGTAATTTCCACATAATAAAAATAGTGTGAGAATACACCAAAGTGGAAATTATCCTCAAATAATGCCTCCCAAAAGAGGTAATTGGCAGTCTTTCCTTTCTTAAGTGCACTGACAGAACTTATTAGAATACAAACAACTGACAATGGCTAGTCAGATTTTTTTCTAAAGGAAACTTTTTTGGGGGGACTGGCATAGTAGATAGGCATACTCAATGTCAAATCAAGACTCAAATAAGTTTATGATCAGGCTCATGTATTGTTACATTGAGACACTGCAGATGGCTCCTGGATGTTAATAGGAAATATTAAGGTAAGGAAGGACATGTCAGAGTGCACAAAATTAAATTATCATGAGAGCAGAATCTCATTTGCTACCCCTTTTCTAGAATGGCATATGATTTTTTTTTTTTTTTTTGGTACCAGGGATCGATCTCATGATTTTGCATTTGTCAGGCAGGTGCTTATGTCACCAAGCTAAATCTCCAGCCCTGGCATATGATTTTTAACATCACCAAATTTACGTGTTACTTCAGAAAAATAGAGAAAGCCCACTCAAGAGTTTCAGGTCATTCATAATTCAGGTTGTACTTTTTATTGTGTAGAAAAAGCTATTATTGTTAAATTGATACTGTTGATTGCAAATTAAAGAAAGTGATCACTTGATATTTGGGAACTTGACAGTGTTCTCAAAATGATTTCTGGACTAAAATTTGGCGATACTGCTCCAAGGACAAGATCCCATGCTAACTACACTCACTGTAACACTCCTTTAAAATAAGCCTGACTTGCGTTCATTTCACCAGCTCATTCCTTATTATCAGTATAGGGTGCACAATCACAGCAAGTCAAGGCATTTGAGACGAGTGGGCTCCTGCAGGTGGACTGACTCGACAGTCCTCAAAAGGCAAAGTTTACTGAGTCGGCAACAAGCAAGGGAGGAGGCAACTCTGTTCAGAACAGATGCAAAATGTGGAACTGGAACTTTTATATTTGATTTCCCTTTCTGAAAGCATTTGTCCCTCCTTTCCTCCCTCCTTCCTTTCTTGCAATGCTAGTGTCTGGGAAAATTTTCTTATTCTCTCTCTCTTCTTTCTTTCTACTTTTCAGTGTTAATGGCTGGAAAAGTTTCTCTCTTTTTAGCACTTGAGTCTGAACTCACAGCCTTCCACATTCCAGACAAGCACACGACCGCTAAACTACTTCTCCAGCCTCTAGAAAAGCCTCTTAACTTCTTTGGGCCCATTATCTCTTCTGAGAATTGCACATAAAATATTTTGCACTTAACATTCTCATGGCTTGTAAACATGTACACACTTGTACACACTTCCTAGCTCTGTTTTTATGAAAATATCCATTAAGAGCATCTTCCTTAGGATTCAGCACAATCATTCCTCACTTTGAAGAACATAGCCTGGCTAAAGATAGTATCGAAGGTACAATGATGATTCTCTGACTTTTCATCTGTACCAGATTGCTCTAAGGGTTTGCACAAAGTATCCTATGTAATTACCAATCTCACTGCAGAAGTTTCTATTATTATCCTACTTAGCTCTAGATCATCCTCTCTTGGCAAAATAGTCCCTTCCCATGCCCAGCTCTCTGATACAGCCCAGAGAAAACACATGTGCATTGTTACAAAATGAGCATTGTGCAGTGAAACATTAGCAGGAGCTATACCTTTAGGAAGCAATGGTGGCAGGAAAGTCCAGCAGAATGTACCATGATTGAGAAGTGACTCTGATACTTCGTTCAGGAAAACAGAAAACATTGAGAAACATGGAAACCTTCCAAAGTGATCGCCAAGCCATCAGTCTTATGGTTCTTTGTCCTTGTGAGATGAAAACTTTAGGAAAGCAGGAATATTTCCTTAAGTAGTTGATTTTTGGTCTTCATGGCTAGGATGGCACCTGATACAAAATAGTGCTTTAGAGGATATTCATCTACTTAACCTGTATTTTGCAGTATGTCCTGCCTTCCACCAAAATCAGGACAGCCAATGCTTTTCACCAATGTGCATGTTAAAATCTGTATCCTGATATGAATACTCCTATGAAAATGGACATGGTGACACATGCCTGTGATCCCAGGACTCCAGGAGCTTGTGACAGAGGCACTGTAATTGTGACCCAAGCCTGGGAAACGCGGCAACTTACTGAGACCTGTCGTAACTTAGGGCAAGGTCCTTGGATCGGATCCTCAGTCTTGGGGAAAAAAGATACAACAAATTCCTAAAAAGGCATAAAAATATTGGAGTCAAAGTAGTTTTGAGTAAGAAGAATAAAGACAGTGGTCTTGCCTGGGATTAATTCACTGAGTG
Organism: Hydrochoerus hydrochaeris; assembly: GCA_004027455.1. Classification (NCBI taxonomy): domain Eukaryota; kingdom Metazoa; phylum Chordata; class Mammalia; order Rodentia; family Hydrochaeridae; genus Hydrochoerus; species Hydrochoerus hydrochaeris. Next base: position 30,123 of record PVLA01000199.1, on the reverse strand, counting down.
TTACATACAGATTTGAGCATCAGGTCTTTTTATTAAGATTTGAGAATTAGGCTCCTGTATATATAAAGTTCCTACACAGTACACATACAATATATAGTAGGCTGCATAAGAAATAACTAGTATATCCACTTAGTCATGAAAGAAAAATGAAACAATTTGGGCTAGTTGGGTATTCATGGAGGGAGGAGTAATAATATTTCCTACACATTAAATGAAAAAGAAAATTTATATAACATAGCAAAGCATATGTTATATAAATCAATAAATAGAAACCTAAAAAAAACTGCTAAAAATAACATATCCTGTTTTTAACTTTAGAATTAAAAAGTGTCACATGTAAGCATCTAAATCACGGGTTTTGTTTTTGTTTTTACTGTTGTTTATGCCGTATACCACAGGATACACTGTACCAGCACCAAAGAGGTGCTCTTAAATAAGTATCTGTGGTATTATCTGCATGAAGGATATTGAATAAAGTAGTACAGTTCCTTTAAAATCCATATTTAGGATTTTAATTCAAATTTTTATTTTACTGCATTTTTCTGCTCTGTCTGGAACTGATTCAGGTAGATACGCTGCCTTTGGGAGCCTATTGGAAAGAGTTCAGCATTCTTGATTCTAGTTTTGCCCTGGGGACAGGGCAGGGCATTTGTTTGAATATTAGCACAAATTCAAGTTGTTCCCAAGAGCCAAAGAGACCGTCACTTTATTAGTTGGCAAATTGAAGATGGTCAGTAATTTTATCCATTCTGAAAGAGGATAAAACATAATCATTCTTTGTGACTAGAATCATACTAAAACATTTTGTTGTGCTTCCATTAACTTAGGTTGAATGAAAAACACATTTGTTCATAGGGACGTCCTTGATATCTGTCACTATGTAAAACAAAAAGACGGATATTGTGCGACCAAACTTTAAGCAGCACTTAAAGATAAACGCCAAAAAGGGAACACATGGAATAAGAAGTAGCTGGATCAGTTTTAGAGTGAGGGATACATTGGGGTAGGTTAATCCGGAATACTTGGGCAAATTTTTATCTAATTTTTCGGAAGTTTTATATTTAACGTCATGCGTACCTTCCTACATGTCTGCACACTTTCTATTTATCTCTTAAGATTCCTTTAGATGTGGAGTACTCATCTTCACGGAGGTGACGGTGACATCCCCAGAACCACTGCCTCTCTATCCTGCAAAATCAATGTTTTAAATTCCTTAGATCTTTCCTGGTAGCTAGTAGAGGTTGGCTGACCTCAGAGGCACACAGTCTCTTCCTGTTTGCACGAGATAATAGTTAACAAAGTTTCTCTGGCTGTCCCCACCTTGCAACCTCTCAGGCTCTCTCCTCCCCGCTGTTCTCATTGGTAGCCAGTTACATACCGCTCTTACCATGGTGATCAGTGGCCACTTTTTTGTGCGTTTCTGAGGGTGGTTTCTGTTTGTTTGTTTTTGCTCTTTGAGGCAAGTCATTACTAAGCATTGCAGGCCGGCCCGGAACTCATGTTCACCCTCCCGACCTGGCCGTTGGAGTGCTGGGGTCGCAGCCGTGCACAAACTTGTTGCCCTGGTTTTTGGTGGTTGTTGTTTTCCAAATGTACGTGTTTTCAGTACCAGGATGCTGGGGAAACCGGATATCTTCATGAAGCAGATTGAGTCTAGTGCTGCTTCCTGATATATCCAAAAATGTCTTATTGAATTTAGCTTCTCAGAAGAATTTAACACATTGACTGTTTTCTCTTAGCTTCTAGATTGCAGAGTAACCTAATTTCCACTTACCAGGCAATTACTTGTACTACTGGGTTTTTTTTATGGTTTTTCCTCCAAATTTAACCTTTAAATATTGTCATATCCTAGAATACGTTACAGATACTTCTTTTATTCAATGACATGTTGTCCATCACTCATCTCTTCCGACCGGTGGATCTCAAATATTTATTTTTGCTCTGTGCTTTTCTAACATTTCAGACTTGCCTTTGCTTGTGGACCTTTCCTCATTTCTTAAACAGTTCCTCTTTTTTTATTTTAAAGAGGGTAAAACAAAACAGAACAAAGCAGATCAGAAGAAAACAAATGTAAGTGACACAGGATTTCAAAGCAAGACAATAAGAGATGAACAGTGGCCACCATAATGTCTCTTTAAACAGTTCCTCTTATAATCAAATTTCTAAAGCCAAAACCTAAATGCCTTTATTTTATTTCATCCTCTACCCAAACTGTCAAGAAACCCAAAAACTCAACCTCTGAACTCACTGCACGCACGCTGGATAAAGCCAGCTGTCTTTCGTCACAACCATCTGACATCAGATAGCACTCCCCGCCAACCTGGTTTCTTTGCCTGTTCCTTGCAATTCACACTTTATTCTAAGATCATATTTTTAACAATAAGAACAAGAGCATAATATTAGTTCCCTTAAACTTTTCCAATGGTTTCATAGCTTAGGAACTAGGGTAATGTTTTGTTTGCTGCTGGTATAAAAGTCTTCTATAAAGCAGACTTTGAACACATTTCTTCATGTTGGTTTATGTTATTCTCCCTTTTGTCTCTTGTCTTAGTTACTTTCTCAAAACTGGGACAAAACACCAGACATCCATAATTTAAAAGAAGAGAGGCTCGCTTTGGCTCAGGGTTGCAGTCAATGATCGACTGGCATCTTGGCAGAAAATGGGAGGGCCAAGGGCCATGGAGGTGGGAAAACAGCTCAGCTCATGGCAGCCATGAAGCAGGGAGAGAAGGGAGGTGTAGAGGACAGAGAATGTCCTCCATAGTCACCTCTAACCAGTCCCTGCCTCTCAACACTCAGCCACATGTAATACCTCATACTCTTTCCCTTGCCACAAGCCCAGCCTCTGTGCACATGAGAGCTTTGGGGGTAATGCTTGATCTAAACCATCACATCTCTCATCCCTTATATTCTTGTCTTCCTAATCATTTTGTTTTTCTCAAACATCCTAAGCTCACTGGAGCACCAAAGACTTGCTCTGGTGTTATGTCTATCAGATGTGTACTTACTCTCGACTCTATAACTACACGTCAGCTGAGCACTGTCCCCTCATGAGTTCTGTGGTCATTGAAGTTCCCATCAGCCCCATTTGCTATTGTTCACTTACTTTAATTCCCTGAGCACTTTCTGTCATTGCTGTTTGCTTGCTTGTTGCTCTGTTTTCTGTCTTCACACTGACAAAATTCCTAAGAGTGCAGCCTGCTTCTTGTGCTCTCCCTGTATTTCCATTGACATTCAAGCTGTCTGACATTTAATAGGTACTCAATAAATAGCATTGGAAGGCAGAAGTAAATTATTATCTTACTATTTCTTGACCATTTCTCCCACTAATGTTTGTCCCAAATAGAACTAGAGATTTATCACGATTAATTCTTTGTCTCTCCTGTAGCTTCACGCAGCAGCAAGATCAATATATGAATGCCTGAATAAATGTAACAATAATTAACATGTTCCCACTGAAGCTTTCATTAGTTTTGAGCAGTGAGATTCAATTACAAAATACACTAGGTTTACTGCTTATAAAAAGGAAGTGAGATTTAAAGAGTTAGAGAAAAATCAACTCTCTGATTTTACTAGAGAACCATGTTTATAAATAGTGTTTTTCTAAAAGAAGAGAACAAGGTCTATGCAAGTATGGCAAAAAGAATACAGCTCATAGGTGTGAAGGGAAGAAGAAATAGGAGATATGGTGCCTGGCAGCTGATAACACAAGCAGCTGTGCCTTGGCAGAATAGGCAGAATATACTCACCAGATATTTACAACTATACTTACCATTATCCCACAAGGCTTTATATTTTTCTTAAATTTTGTGATTTTCACATTGTTTCTATAAGATAGTGTTGTCTGCATTAGTCAGATTTCCCATTGCATGAACCAAAGAGTTACTCAAAATGTAAAAGAGCAAGTAGTGTATTTGGTTCACGGTTTCAGAGTACTCAGTCCATGGTTGGCTGACTCCAAAGCAGACACCATGGAGAAGGGTATGGGGGTGATAAGTTGCTCAGTTCATGGTGGCCAGGCACATCAGGGACCAGATATAGTACTCAAAGTCATGTTGCCAAAGTCCACCCAGACACACTTGGAGGTGTGCTTTGTTCACCTTTCTAGGTAGCTCCCATAAATATGTGCCTCACATTTACAATGTGTTTGTTTCAGCACTCAGCTGTGTAGCACTATATGCTGTAAAGCAGCCCAATAGATGCAAAGATGCTCCAGCCAAATGCCTAAGTGGAATCAAGCATCTATAGCCTTACCTGTAACAGGAAAAGTTTGAGGTGATGCAGATCCTCAGGGGAAGCCAGATGTTACAATGAACACATCCAGTTTGTATCCTTTCCGAATTACTGGCCTTCTGAAACTGTGTGCATTATCAAATTAGTATATTTCATCATGCTGCTGAAGTGTTTTGTCATACAGCCATGTCAGAGACAGAGAACATGGACAAGAGGTGTCAGCAGATGCATCTATGATGTACTGATGAAGAGTGACAACGTCCCAGAGACCTGGTCCATCTCAGATGAGGCAGGAATAAGAGCTGTTATTGTCAGATGGTAACATCCATACATGGAACCCTGGTGTTGTCCATTTCAAAGATACCCACCGGGCCATCTATTCTGTCCACTGGATGACAGCAAGCACAGAACCAGTAACACATCCAGATGTGAAGTAGCTCACATCAGGCCCTACAGAGTGTGAGAAATGAGCCATGTGCATGGAGGTCAAGATGACACATGAAACTCAAAACATGGCATGTAACTGCATGACCTTGTACAGAAATAGGAAGAGTGCTTTCGGCTTAGAAGGATCCTTCAAGAAATGTCTTAAGCAGAACAGGTGTAAAACAGGTATAAAACTGGCAAACACATTTCTGATTAATTTTTTGTGAAGCTGATATTACTTTCCATTTAAATAAAATCCAATGAATCTCAACTGACATTTGTAGTCCAGTAAAATCTGTCCTTTCTTCTAAAAAAAAAAGAAACAGTATCATGTCAATCAGTTTTTAAACATAGCAGTGTACCTTGTCTTAGTACAATTTACTTACATGTTTTATGTGTTCTTTGGCCTATTGGTCTGATTTTCAATCTGTGTGCATGAGAATCGATGTTATAGAGTCTTGTAAGTTAAATAAATGAATCCATTACTAGAAAAGTAAGAGGGGGGAGTGAAGGGGGAAAAAAATTTGAAATTCATTATGTACACATGCCAATTCCCTACAGTGAATGTACTGCAAATATGTGCTAATAAATGTAAGAAAAAAAGAATATATATATATATATATATATATATATATATATATATATATATGATTGAAGAAGAGGGCAGAGACAGATCTTAGCCTCATTTCCTGCAGAAATCTCTCCTAATTAACTATACTCCAAGTTAACCAAATCTTCTCTTTGCTTTCATGCAAAGTTTCACAGCCTATCCTGGTACTTGTCAGCCATGACTTTTTATCCCCTATTTTTTGTAGTAATTCTTCTCTAATAAATTATCAAACATATTCTTTGGTTCACTGCTAAATGCCAAAAAAGAAGGAGAACTCAGCTGTTACAGTGTTGGTAGCATCCTATGAGAGTTTCTAGTTGACCAGGATGAATGGGTGAGAAGCAGTGTTAACTCATATTTTCAGAAAGTATTACATAGGTGAGATCTACAGCTCAAGGAAGGGATTCAAGCTTGGCCAAACTGTAACCACCATAGAATTTAGTGGTGGTTCTTGAAACAGCACTGTAAGTATATGCTGACATACCACATTTTCTTTACAGTGCGCATTGGATGAAAATGCATTAAAGGATAATAAAAATTATTTCTTGACATCTCACTGTTTCTACCTGATGTCTTCAGATTTTACAATCTATTCTGCACATGGCAGTAAGAGTGATATTTTAAAGCAAGTTATATAATGATAGTTTTAGATTCTAATTTTTCCTATAGCTTGCATTTCATGCAGGACAAAATACAAAATCTATGGTTCATTGGCTGTGTACCTCTTGGCCTTGGCTTATTATTTCCCCAAATCCTTACTTGTTGAAAAGATTTCTCTGAGCAGTATTAAATAGACAGTTGAAAGATGTCCAGGAGCTGTAGCCCGATGTTACTCCCAAGCATTTACAAAGGACCAACTGCAAGATCGGAAATGTGAGCCTTTGAAAGTACTTCGTTTGATTTTTACTGAGATCCTCCTTTTGGAGTGGTATTAATAGAACTGGCTGTTAAATTCTTCAGGCTAACAAAGAATACATGTGAGGAATAATCAGTAACAACTTTCTACTAGTCAGGTTAAGAAGTTCCTTCATCACTTCGCCCAAAAAAGAGCTGTCATTTGGGCCAAAGACTAATTTGGGTCTCACTGGTAGGAGCTGGAGCCTTGTAGAGAGTGATAACATTTGCAAAAGCTTGATATATCCGGAGCCATTTTCCTTTTTGCTTTGTTTACTTTTGATAATGTCACACTGTTCTCATTTATTTGCCATCTGTGAGACTGGTGAGTTAAAAGGGCTGGAATTCTCTTTAAAAGGCCAAATGTCAAATTAGAGCTCAAAGAAGCCAAAATTTGAAGTAATTTTAAGAGTCCAGGCCTCCATCTAAGTGGGAAATTGTGCAATCCATTGTTTCTTTTTAATCTTTTCTAAGTAAGGTAGTATTGTATCACAAATACGAAATGGATCTAATTACAAACAGGGTTTACGGCTTCAGCTCATGAATTTTTGAGAAAACGGTTACTTGAAATAAAGAAATCAATATCACCAAGAGCTATCTCTCCTACAATGCCTCCATGTTTATTTTTATAATTATTATTTAGAAATTCTATGGGTATAAATTATTCTTTCATAGTGAAAAGAATTAACAGACTTGCTCAATCAAGGTCACCAAACTGAACATAGGTTAGAGATTCAGCCCACCCACTCCTTTAATTTGTATGCTCTGCATGTTGGAGGAGTAAAAGACCAATAAGGCAAATATGCAAAAATTCCAAATATAATGACATATTTATACTAGAGGAGTAATAAAAATTACTTTTTCTGCTAAATTTAAAACTAATACATGGTGAGACAACCAGCATTTTAACTTAGTGGATTTCCTCAAACAGAAACGAAGGTCCTTATACAGGATACAATCGAAAAGGTTGATTGTGCTCTATTAATGAAGTTCCCTTGGTGAAGCTAATCATATTTATGTATTGCAATATTCAAAGTTCTCAAATTGCCTGCAAGTAATTTATTGCATCCCATGTGAATGGCTACAAGCTCTGCCAAAATTCATTTGTGAATCTGCATTATCATCTAGAATATAATGTTACATAGAGCTAATCCAAATGTTGACTTCTTTTCTTTTTCCTCACAGTGTTTCCTGTGAATGCTAAACCGATGGTCTGATTTAGGTATCAATAAAGGCCCTTAACGTGGGAGTTAACAATAAGTGCTTATACTAACTGCTGCTTTGAAGCTTAATAAAAAATCAATGTTATTCAAGAAGAGGTGACAGAGAAAGGAAACATAAAATAGAGAAAGAAAAGTCCCATAATTGCAGATACCCCCGAGTGGCCAACCCATCCTAGTCTTTCAGAGCACCACTTATAAATACAAAATTTGATTAAGAAAATATCCCTATGCAATTGTGATCATGACTGATTCTATAACCCTTCTTAGCTTTAAGGTTATTGTAATTTTCCGAGCAAAGACAACATACCCAAATAATGCCACCACCTTCTTGAAATAAAGAGACCAGGATGGATAAAACTTAGGAGGGCCAAAATTCATGAAATGAAAAACTTGAGACATGAAAATTACCCGGAGCAAGAGTAAAAGAAATCCACAGATGGTTTTCTCTGAGTCTTTGAAATTTCACAAGGTTGGTCAAAGCACACTGTTGGAGAAAAATGACTACAGGGGAACATACAGATGAATGACTTACACAAAGGAAGGATTTGTTCGAGTTCTTACTGGTCGGAGTGCACAACCCTGGTGGATCTACAGCCCTCAGTAGATACCCAAAGGGCCCATGTGTTGGGTTTGGCTAATTCACCCTGTGGTTGGGTTATTGCACAATGGCCAGAACACAGGGCAATGGCTATTAAAGCAGCATAAGAATGTATAACACTGACAACCATAAAACTCAAAATATTCCACCATTCAACAAAGCACATGCGCACACACATACATTTTCTACATCTTTCTACAATCCCCAAACATCCATAAAAAGTGATTATTGTAATATAATACAAAATAATAAAGCAAATACAAAATACAAAGAGAAATAAACAAATTAACCTGCACTTACTTTTGAAAACCATTGTGGCTGGTGTGAGGCACATGAGAGAGAGGAGGATTATTTTGGAGGACGACTTTGACTATCACTAACGGAACCACTGCTACCTATTGCCTCAATGGAACCACTGTCTTTTCTTGCAATTTTAACGAGTCTTGTCCAATGACACTTACTTTGTCTCCTTTTGAAGATTTTTTGGAATGTGACATGGCATTGTTTCTGAACAGATTTACTGCTCACACTCCCTCAGATAACATTTTCTACAAAACTTTGCACCATTTCCCACATTTTTTATTTTAAAGAGAAAAAAACAATAAAACAATGATGCAGCATTTCAAAACCAGATAATGGGAAATTAACAATGGTTAACACATTGTGTATTGTTTATCTTCAAGGGAGTTTCTCTGATTACAAGATAAAGTCATGCATTGTTGCTCAAACAATGCATAAAACCTTTATTCAATAAACTAAAAGAAACCAGGAATATAACTATCTTGGCTCTCTTTTGGACAAGTATATACTTTTTCTTTTCCCCTCCATATTTTCTTCTTTCTACCATCCTAATTGTTCTTTCCTTTTGAGCAGTTTCTTTCCCTTATATTATCTATTGTAGATTTGGGATCTCATTTCCTGTTTCAGTTTCTTACACTAGGGAGAAAATGCAATATTTACATCGTGAGTTTGATTTATTTCATTTACAATTATAGTCTCAAGTTACAACCATTTACCTATAAAAGCCTTGGTTTTTTGCCTCTTTATAGATGAATAATACTCCATTATATAAAAATATTATGCCTTTTCTATCCATTCCTCAGTTGATAGGCATTTGGGTTGTTTCCAATATTTAGCTATTACAAATTGCACTGCTTTAAACATGGGTACATATATGTCGCTGTGGTTTGATGTTTTTAATTCTTCTGGGAAGATACCCATTAGGGAAATAGAGGAGTTGAAGGGAACCTCTAATCTGACAATTTTGAAGAAGGTCCACACTGATTTCCACAATGGTTGCACAAGTCTGCACTCCTACCAACAGTGGAGAAGAGTTCCTTTTTCTCCATAGTACAAACAGCATTTGTAATTGGTTGATTTCTTTTTTGTCTTGTTTTTATTTTAAAAAGCAAAGCAGAGAAACAGGATAGAAATGATACAGAATTTCAAAAAATAGTAGGATACTAATGGCAAATAAATACATGAAAAAATGTTCATCATCATTGGTCATTAGAGAAATGCAAATTAAAACCACACTGAGATACCATCTCACTCCAGAAAGAATGGCCAGGATCAACAAAACTACCAACAACAAATGCTGGAGAGGCTTCAGGAAAAAGGAACTCTTCTGCACTGTTGGTGGGAGTGTAGACTGGTGCAACCACTGTGGAGGTCAGTCTGGAGATTCCTCAAATAGCTGGGGTTGGAGGTCCCATTTGACCCAGCTATTCCACTCTTAGGCATATTCCCAGAAGAAGTGAAAACATCTTACCACAGTGATATATGTGCACCCATGTTAATAGCAGCACAATTTGTAATAGCCAGATCTTGGAAACAACCTAAGTGCCCATCAACTGAGGAATGGAGAAAAACATTGTGGTACTTTTATACTACTCAGCTATAAAGAATGATCACATTGAGATATTCATAAATAAATGGATGCAACTTGAATCTATACTCACAAGTGAAATAAATCAAACTCACATGCATAAATATCGTATAGTCTCCCTAGTGTAAGAAATGGTAAGAGTACAGAAGATTTTATGGAAATCATGGTTCACCATTATACTGCTTTAACGTCTTATGTTTTCATTCATTGGTTGGAATGGTTTTATTCCATTTTTTTATCTTAATATATGTGATCATATGAATAATTACTTTGAAGACAAGACAATATGGCAGCCATTGTTGATTTAATATCATCTTGTCCTGAAGTCCTACCATGCTCTTGTTTTTCTATTACCATTGGTTCTATCATGTTGTGTCTTATTGGATTTTAATATGCATGATAGTATAAACAAAATTTTTATGGAAACTGAGATAATATAGCAGCCATTGTTCATCTTTGGTCATTTGGTTCAGAATGTCTTGAAATACTTTCATTCTCTTGAGTGGTTTTATTCTACTTTGTTATGTTTGACATTATTGTGTGTAAAGCTAAGCTTAACTATTTCAAAGAAAGAGACATTGTGATAGCTACTGTTAATATCCAATTGTCTTGTTGTGAAGTGCTGTGTTGCTTACATTGTTCTGTTCTGATCTGCTTACATCTGTCCTCTTTTGTTTTATTCTCTTTAAAATAAAATAAAACAAATAAAAAATAGTAGGAAATTAACACTAGTTAATGTATTACATATTATTATCTTAGAAGTAGTTGTTCAAGTTACAATATTTAGGTACGAAAATTATGATCAAACAAATGATGAAAACACAAACTGTTCTTTTGGATGAACTAACAGAGATTAATAGTATAGTTATCTATCTTGTATATATATACATGCATTATATATATATATATATATATATATATATATATATATGGTTGATTTCTGGGGTGAGATGGAATCTCAGTGTTGTTTCAATTTTCATTTCTTAAAAGACTAGTGGTGTGGAACATATTTGCATAAATTTGTTTGCCATTTGTATTTTTTCATCTGTGAAGTGTGTTCATATCAGATATCCATTTCTGGATTGGATCTTTGAATTTGGGGGCTCTGATTTTTTTCAATTCTTTTTGTATTCTAAATAGAAGTCCTTTGTCTGAGGGATAGTTGGCTAAAATTTTTTCCCATTCTGTCAGTTTTCTTTTCACTCTGTTGGTGATTTCTTTCAATGTGCAAGAACAGTTTAACAAGATGAACCGCCTGTGGTGTATTCTTTGAAGTACTTCCTGTGTGGTTTGATTTTCGTTCACGAACTATCTGCCTACCCATATATCTTCAAGATTTATATCTACTTTCTCTTCCAGTAGATTTAGTGTTTCTGTTTTAATATGTACATCTTTGATCCATTTTGACTTTAGTTTAGTGGTATGGTGACAGACATAGCTCTAGTTTTAGTTTGAAGCATGTGGAAAGTGACTTTTTCCAGCTGCATCTATTACAGAGGCTATATTTCTTCCTGTGAATATGTTTGGCTCTTTGTCAAGGATACAGTGATCGAGTGTGTTTGCATAGTGTCTACATCTTCTAATCTGTCCCATTGGTTCTCAGGTCTGTTTTTTTCTTTTCTTTTTTCCCAGTACCATCCTGATTTTATCACTGTAGCTTTGCATTATAATTTCAAGTCACAGGTTGTGATGCTTCCTGCCTTGTCTTTGTTGCTTATGATTACCCTCTCTATTCTAGGTCTCTTTTGTTTCAAAGTGACTTTTAGGAATTTTTTCTCTAACTCTGTGAGGTATGCCAATGTTACTTTGATCAGGATTGCATTAAATCTGTGTAATAGCTTTGGGAGTATGGCAATTTTTATAATGTTGGTTCTTCTTATCTATGAGCAAGAGATATTTTTTCACTTTCTGGTATCTTTGATCTCTTTTGTCAGAATGCTGTAATTTTCAATGTGTAGATATTTTATTTCCCTTGTTAGACTGATTCCTAAGAATTTCATTTTTTTTGGATGCTATTGTGAAGTATGTGGTTTCTCTAATTTCTCTCAGCCAGTTTGTTGTTTGTGTACAGGAATGCTATTGATTTTTGAAGGCTGATATTGTATCCAGCTATGCTACTGAACTTGGTTATTTATTTTAGAAGTCTTTGGGTACATCTGGCAGCCTTCTTTGCAGAGTATCATGTCACCTTTGAGTAAGGATCATTTAAATTCTTTCCTTCATACCCTTATTCCTTTTATTTCTCTCTCTTGTCTAATTGCTCTGGCTAGTAGTGTTTCCAAAGCTGTATTAAATACGAGTGGTGATACTAGAATCTTTGTCTTGTTCCTTATTTTAGAATGAAAGTTTTCTGTTTTTGTCTATTTAGTATGATGTTGGCTGCTGTTTCATTATATGTGGATATTGTCAAGTTGAGGTAGTCCTTGTATTCCTATTTTAGGTAGGGTGTTTTCTTTTTAATCAAGAATGAATATTGGACTTTCTCAAAAGTGTTTTCTGCATCTATTGAGGTGATCATGTGATTTTTGTCTCTGACTATTAATATGCTGTGTTGTGTTCATTGACTTGTGAATGTTGACCCATCCCTGCGTTCCTGGAATGAATCCCACTTGGTCATAGTGTATAATCTTCTTGATGATTTGCTGCATTCTGTTTGCTAGTACTTTTTGTGGATTTTTGAATCTATGTTGATTAGGGAGATAGGATCTTTTTTGATTGGGTTTTTGTCTGGTTTTGGTTTCAGAGTAATACTTGGCTCCAGGAATCAGTCAGGAAAAATTGTTTCCCTTTCAAATTTGTTAGAGTTTGAGCAGTATTGATATTAAATCTTCTCCATGAGGACCTGGGCTTTTCTTCATTGATATAATTTTAATTACATTTTTAATTTCATTAACCAATATGGTGTTATTCAAAATTTTGTATCTTCTTGATTTAGCTTTGATAATTCATACATTTCTAGGAATCTGCATTTCCTCTGTGTTTTCCAGCCTATGCAAGTAAAGATTTTTAAAGTAGGTATTGATGATAAAATCCACAGTGTCTGTAGTGATTTCACTCTTTTTATTCCTTATTGCATAAATTTGAGTTTCCTCTTTCATTTTTTAATAAAGATGACTTGGGTTTTATCAATTTTATTTATTCTTTCACAGAGTCAACTCTTCGATTCATTAATTCTTTGTATTCTTTAGTTGGTGTCAATTGCATTAATTTCTACTTTGATACTTACAATAATTTCCTCTCTTCTATGGTGTTTGGGTTTGACTTGCTCTGTTTTATCTAGAAGCTTATGCTGCATCATTAGGTACTATATTTTTGCTCATTTTGTTTTACTAATGTGAGAATTCACTGCTATAAATTTACCTCTTAGAACTGCTTTCATGGAAGCCTACAGGTGCCAGTAAGTTGAATTTGCATCTTCATTTGATTGTAGATATTTTTTGATTTTTTCTTTAATTTCATTTGTGGTCCATTGGTTGCTCAGGAGGGTTTTAATTAATTTCCAAATGTTTGTGGAGTTTTACAGTTTCTTTTGCCATTAATTTCCAATTTTATGGCACTATGGTCAGATGCTATCCATGGGTTAATTTCAAGTTCTTTGCATTTTCTTAAACATGTTCTCTGGTTACTATATGGTCTTTTTTAGAGGATGTCCCATGTGCAACTGAGAAGACTGTGCAGTCATATTGTTAGGTAGAAATGTCTAAAGAGTCCATTTGTTCACAGGTTTGGTTCAATTATGTTATTTCTTTGCTGACTTTTGTCTAGTCAATTTATCTTGTTGTGACAGTAGGGCATTAAGATGTCTTGTTACAGTTGTGTTATTGGTTATTTTATATTTCCCATCTATTAGTATTTTCTTATATAGTTGAGTTCTCCTCTCTTTGGTGCATATATATTTATGATTGCTATCTCTTCATCTTGAATTTTTCTTTAACAAGTATATAGTGACCTTCTTTATCTCTTTTGATCATTCTTGGTTTGAAATTCACGTAGCAAACAGAATAGCTATCTCTGTTTTTATCTGGACTCCTGCTGTATGGTGTATTGTTTTCCATCCTTTAACTTTAATCTATGGATTTATTTTTTAATTAAATGTGTTGCTTGTATACAGCATATTGTTGGATCTTGTTTCTTGATCCATTTTGCCAATTTCTTTTTATTGGTAAATCAAAGCCAATTACATTGATTGTTATAGCTGATATGTATTGACTTGTCTTTGTCATGTTATTTTCTTGTTGGTTGCTTTCTTTTCCCCTCTGATCAATTGCTTGCCCGGGTTGGTTGTTTCCTTTTGCTGTTATTCTTAAAATTGTGGTCATTTTTTTTGTCTCTATCTAGAATAACTTTCAGTACCTTTTATAGTGTTGATTTGCTGGTCATGAATTTCTTCAGTTGTTTTTTCTTGTGGAAATAACTTATTCTGCCATGATTTTTGCAAGGTAGTTCTGCAGCATACATCAGTTTTGGTTGGAAGTTTTTTTCTTTCAGGACTTAAAATGTTTCACTCCAAGCTATTCTTTTCTTGAAGGTTTGTATTGAAAAGTCTGACATGATTCTGTTGGGCTTTACTTTATTGGTGATCTCTTTCTTTTCTCTAACAGCTTTTACATTCTGTCTTGTACTGAATTTCTAGGATCTTGTTTATTATATATCATGGTGTAGATTTATTTTATTTTTATTTTGAAGAAAAAAGCAATGAAAACAATGGAACAAAATTTCAAAATAAATTTTAAGAGAGTTACAATGGTGAATACATTATGTACTGTTATCTTCAGTATAGTTGCTAATATGACAAGATATAGGCATGAAAAATTGGTCAAGAAATATAGACACAAACCTTTCTTTTCAATGAACTAATAGCAATTAGCAATAAAACTATGTTAACTATGGCTAATTGGATTTTTGTATGCTTCACTTATCAGAATTTCAGATTCTTTCCCCATGCTTGGGAAAATTTCTACTATTATTTTGCAAATAGTTTATTTTATGTTATTTGTATTGCCTCCTGCTTTTTCATTGACTCCAGTGATTCCTATGTTATTTTTCTTTTCATCATCATGCAGTTGTTAAAGTTTATTTCCTCTCATGATAGGTAGTGATCATCTTGTCTTGAAGAACTGAAAATCTGTCTTCAGTTTCATTCTAGTGATTTTGAAAGTTTTCAGTGTTTTTTAGTTTCCTGGATATCTGTCTGAATCATTTCATGCATTCTGTTTCTTTAGTATATTACTCATTCGCTGTTCCCATCCTCTTTGCATCATCATCTATCTTTTAATCTGTCTGCACTCTAGATTTGCACAACAATTGCTTTTTAACTGTTGACATTTCTTTTTTACCTGAAAGGTTATTTATGATCTGATTTCTTCTATAGCCTCATGGATTTATTTCTTTATTTCATTTCCTATCATTTCAGAAATTTCAGGAGTATCTTCCAATTTCTTTTATGTTTATGTATCCTGGACTTGTTATGGGTGGGGTGGAGGTCTGAGATTGCATTTTGCTTTTATATCTTATCATTTTTCTATTTCAAAAAAAAATTTTCTGTCATCATCCTTGTGGGTTTTTGTAGCAGACAGTTATTGACAGTGTCAGTGCCTCTCTAGGAAAAGTCTGTTCTTCAGTGATGTTTTCTGTGTATAGGAGATTCTTGGCTTATGTCTGTTATAAAATGTCACCTTCCCAATTTCTTAAGAGTGGGATATTGGTATTTGTTTGGCTCTGTCCCTTGTCCTTTGTGGTAAGACTTTAGTGAGGTTATTACTACAGAGTTTCCCAGTATTGTTAGAGAAGGGAGAACAACTGATTAAAACAAATATGACATCCTAGCTAAAGTAGTAAAATTAGCAGTAACAATAGTGTCAAGCACAATTTAGAAAGTGAAAAGCTGTGGGAACTGTTGATTTTGTTGTTTATTGCCACAGAATCAGATTCTATAGTTACACAACAGAACCAATCATGAATTAAGAGTTTATATGCAAAGTATTTCCCTTGGTACAGTGGTTTTACCTGTGGTGGGGAAATTTAGGGAATATAATGTATAAAACAAAGATAACTGGCAAGGAATTAGAAGCAAGACTTGCAAAGCATGATCATACAAGGTTTGAGAAACTAGAGAAGAGTTTAAAGAATAAAGAATGAAAGATTATTTGAGGGATTATCTGAATTTGGATGCTGGGATTGGGGGATGGAATTGGTTTTCTGTGGTTGATGTTCTGCCTGGTCATTTAGGAAAGAGAAAAAAATAGAGAAAGAAAGAAAAAAAGAGAGAAAAGCACTGATGACTGAGTCCTGGACCCTTCCAGAGTTGGTTGCTGGTCCCATGGAGGCCTCACTCAAATGTTGGCTTGTATCGTAATTGTTACTTCAGACTTTTCACATGACTAATCTTACCTGTCCACCCTCTCTCTCTTTTCTCTGTCTCTGTCTGTGTGTGTCTCTCTCTGTTTCTCTCTCTTTCTCTCTCTCTCACACACACACATATACACACACACACACACACACACTTGATAACTATACCCTAGAATTTTTGACATACTGTCTTTTCATGTACATTTCACATGAAATATTTTCTAAGTTATGACTTCCTTGATACATCAATGATTAACAAGTGTGTATGTGTTTTATATTCCAAACATTTGAGGATTTTCCTGATCACGGGGCACTATTGAGGATGTATCTAAGCCCTCTGTGGTCAGTGAATGTGTTACTTTGTTTCAATTGTTTACAGTTAGTGAGATTTTTTGATATGGTCTTGAGTGCAATCTATTCTGGTGAGTGTTGCATGTGTATTTTAAAATAATATACCTTCTATTATTTTTTGTTAGTTGTTCCATAAATATTAGTTAAATCAAATTGATTGATGATTTGTTTTCAGGTTATCTACTTTTTTCCCTCCTTCCTTCTTTTGTTCCTTCTTTCTTTTTTTGTTTTTCAGTACTTAACATTGAATCCAGGTCCATTGAGCTGAATAACACCCCCAACCCAGGTTCCCCCCCTTTTTTTGAGACAGAATCTCACTAATTTATACAAGTTGGGCTCACAGCTCCTGATCATCCCACCTCAGTCTCTCAGAATGCAGCAGTTACAGGTGGGCACCACTATGCTCAGTTGATTACCAATATTTTTATTAATTTCTAAAATGAAATATGTTGTTTTGTGACTTTGGAGGATTTTAATCTTCTTGAGATGCTTTATATTGTGTCCAAACATTTACAGTCTTCATGGGTTTAAAATATGTGGATGTTAGTCTTTGAAATATTTTCTTCTGAGCTTTCTTTTTTCCTTCTGTGCTTCCAAATTACCCTTCTATGAAGTCATTTGATTTTGTCTCCTTGCTCATTGAAACTGTATTCTATTTTCATTCATTCTTTCCCTCTGCATTTTAGCTTATCAGCTTCTTTTGTTCTTTCTAAAGTTCACTAATCTTTTATTCCTTGATGACTAATATCTTACCCATCACATCCAGTATATATTTAATTCATCATTATGACAACAAGACTCATATGAATAGTGCATTAACCTGATTCCAAATTCAGACAAAAAGTGATACAAGATAATGTAAACTACACAGAAACATGGCTTATGCACAGATAAATATTATTAATTAAATTTTAGTTAATCAAATATAATAATATATTATGAATAATAGACCAGGACTAAACACAGTTTATTCTGGAAATATAAGATTAGTTGAACTCATGAAAATCAATTGCTGTAATTTACTGTATGACAAGATTAATAAGCAATCATTTCTGTAGATGCAATAAAATAATTTGACAGAAGATAATTACAACCCAATAAAAAATTTCAACATTCATAATAAATTAAAATTTTCTCAAATTGACAAAGATATATGTATATATATATAGCAATACTACAGTGATTACTATTCTTAATAGTAAAAAACTAATTGCTATTCTTTTAAGATCAGGAAAAAGTAAGAATATTGCTTTCATCCCTTTTATTTAATATTATATTTCATTCAATGCAGAAGGCAATGTAGTTTTGACAGAAAGTATGAAACTCTTGTTATTTGTAGGTGGTTTATTGTAACAGAAAATCTTACAGAATGTACAAAAAAGTTACTAGAACTAGTTTTCAAGACACAGGGTTTACTAAAAAATTAATTACATTTCTTTAATCATGCAATGAAAAATTTGAAATTGAAATGTAAATAAATTCAGCACCAGTTAGAAAAAAATTAAGTGGTATGCTTTTATGAATACACAAAATGTTTATCATTTTATAAAATATAAACTTCTACTATTTTTGAGGAAAATCAAAGTATATCTATGTAAATTGAGCTCACTTTATTTACAGATCAAAAATACTCAAACTTATGAGGATATTACTTCTTTTAAATTTGACCACTAGACTCAATATAACCTAAATCATATCCAACAGAATTTTATTGTTAGAAATTGACATACTGAGGTCAACCTTCCTTCTGGATCATATAAGACTCAGAATTGTGCAAATATAGTTTTAACAATAGCACTTAATGGATGACCTTCACCTAACCTGTACTTATTATAAACCTATTGTAAACATAGTATTTCAGTATAGTGCCTACATAGATACCTCGACCTATGAAGAAGAATAGACAGTTCCAAAATAGACAAGAGTAAATGTAAGGGATTAATTTTTGCAAAGTGGTTAAAGTAATTCAAGGGAGAAAGAATAGTCCTTTCAAAAAAGTGTCCTGGAAAAATGGGCATAATTTGTTCCATCTATCATATTAGAGATAAAAATTCTATCATTATAGATCATAAGTCTAAATGGAGAACCCCCAGATTACAAATTAAATAAAATACAAGCATAAACTTTGTCATGTCTTTATCAAGCATCTTTTGCTAAACATAATGATCACATTCATCATAGGGAATTTATACTTGTGTGTGATATATCTCGACTCTTCTTGCTTTCTCATTCCCTTCCTCTACTTTCATCTCTTCTCTTCTATTCTCTTTTATTTTCCTTTTCCCTTCCTTTCATTCTCTCTCCCATTTCCATGTTCCCCTTCTCATATCATACCCCAATAAGATATGTGCACCCATGTTTGTAGCAGTACAATTCGTAATAGCTAAATCTTGAAAACAGCCCAAAGGCCCAATAACTGAGGAATGGATTAAAACAAAAATGTGGTATTTTACACAATGGAATGCTACTAAGCTAGAAAGAAGGAAAATTTGAGGTTTTATTGGTAAATGGATACAACTTGAGACCAAACTCAAAAGTGAAATAAATGAGACTCCCATCTGTAAACATCATACTGTCTCCCTGGTGTGAGAAACTGAAAGAGCACATAAATTCTAAAATGTGCAACAGATGTTGTGAAAAGGAGAGAAATTGTTCAAAAGGAAAAAAGAACTAGGGTGGGTAAAAAGGCTAAGGACAGGAGGGAAAAAGGAAAAATCCAAGTCTGGTGTACTATTAGTGTTTCTTAGTCCATTAAAAAGGGAAAGTTTGTGCTAATATCAACTGAAGAAATTTTATTGCATGTATCTATTACCCTGAACAACTACTTTAAAAATAACAACGTGTAATGTAGTCATTCATGTTATTCTTCTTTTATTACACTATAAAATTGTGTTTTGTCTTTTTTCCATAAAATAAAATTTTAAGACAATTAATTAATTTAAAAAAATAAAAACTACGCTAGAATTCAAATCCTCAGCCTACACTTAACATTTTCTTACATTGCATCTTCTTATGGCAGTTGACTTTCATTTTCATGTGAAGTTTGTTTCATTGTACATAATGATTAAACCTGATTGTTTATATGTATTCTTTTACTTGCATAGAGTATTTCACTTAATCTTCATATTATCTGTGACTGTCATTACCTCATAATATCAATAATGCTGCTGTTAATCTTTTTCTCTTCTTTTGATCATTTAATATGATACAAATACTGTCTCTTTCCAATGTCTAGTAAAATTATCTAGGTATAAGACTGCTTTCACTTTTAAAACTTACTATTTTAGTACATCTCTGAAGTACAAGAAATTTGTATTCAGCTAGCAAGTAGGTGCACATGTATAACACAGACTGATTCTTCGCAATTCCCTCCCCTTCCCACCCCACCTGCCTCCCTTCTGCTTTAAATCCCCTTTCTCTATTTTCATTCTTATTGTTATTATTTGTAGTTCACATTTATAATACACAGTTTTTACACTCATTGTATGTTTTATCTTAATATTTCATTCGTTTCTAATAATGTGATGTGAAGTATAAGAACAGTCATTGGTTTTCAACAGACATTGTTTCTCCCTGATTTTATCACATCAGTTCCTTAAAAATAGATTTATTTTGCACACCAAATGTTGCTGCCTCTCTTATCCTGGAACCACAATCTAGTTGGGACTATTAAAAAATTAGTAAAACCAATACTAAATTGAGATGCAGTTTTGCTATAAATTAGTGATGGAGTTGAGTGTGGTGGTGCACCCTTATATTTGCAGCACTGGGTAGGCTGAGACAGGAGGATCATTGTGAGACTGAGTCGTCCTGAGCTACACAATGATTTGCAAGGCCAATCTGAACTGCATAGTGAGACCTGTGTCTCAAAAACCAAAAAATTCTTTGTGATATAACCCTAAGAAGTTAGATTTATCATCGATATTTCCATTGAGTACAGTATCTTAGCAAACATCCTTTGTGACAGTAGAGGTGAGCCGGTCTACCTATTTAAAAACATGGAGGTGATTTCTTGGACTTAATGGAATTGCTTATAGATTGCTAAATTTACCCCCAGAGAAAGATAATTTTATTTTCCACATTGGGACAAATATCTTTAAAAGCAATATAAAAGTCTAGTTCAATTTAAAAATGGTGCAGAAGAGCATAAATGCTAAGCAAATTTGTGTGCCATGGTGATGGATTGACAGGTTCAAAGAGAGAAAGGAGAGAGAAGCGTGAGACAGCGAGAAAGGGAGGGGAAGGGATGGGAAGCAGGAAGAAATCCTGGAGAAGAAGAAAGGAGTGAGGTAAAGAGAGCAGATGTGGAAGACTGACCTGGGTCCTCCTGCTGTTACCTCCTGCTCTCCTGATCCCTTGTGGTTTAACTCTTCACCCCGAACCCCTTTGTCAGTAGCAAAGACCTCACTTATTTATCAGGACACATGCGTATGCGTGTGTGCGTGTGTGTGTGTGTGCACACGTTCGTGCGCGTAAATGCCTAGTACTGAGGATTGAACTCAAAGCTTTCACACCGATCTATACTCTCTGCCTTTTTCTTATTTTATTATTATTATCTTATTTTTTTACTTTGAGGCAGGGTCTTCCTGAACCACTGAGTTATTCAAGTTGTGCATCAATTTTTGCTCCTCCTGCCTCAGCCTGCAAGTGTCCTGGGATTTTAGGTGTGCACCACCATACCCTATTTTAAATTCTATGAGAGGTCAGCATGCCTGTCTGGTAAGTGGCTGTGGCCTGGTAAGCCGCGGCCACCCCAGGGCGAGAACCATATCAGCGTTTCCTGAGATCTGTGACGCGCTGTGTTGGACCTTGGGGCGCTGGGAAAACAGGCAGCCAGTTCACCCCTCTGGTGGGCGGCTGTGAGCCTACTGGTGCCCGGGCTAAGAATCAAACATCCATCCCCACCTCCCAGTAGCAAGTGAGAGCCAGAGATCTGAGCATGTCTTGCAAGTTTGACTGTATGCGATATAGCCAATAAGGGGGATTTTCTTCTGCCATCTCTTTGAGGGCAAATATTTTTATATTTTTGTTTTGCTCTGTTTTGATGAATGGTATTTTGAGGGCAAATATTTTTAATGTTTGTTTTGCTCTGTTTTGATCAATGGTATTGCTCTATTCAATATTCTGTTCTTGTAATTTCAGTATTTCCTTCAATATTGCTCTGCCTGATTGAAGGAACAACTATTGTGAAGAAAACCAGATGCACTATTGTGCCTATTGCTGTTGTCCCGGTGGCCTGCTGTGAGGTTCTGTGCCAATTTCACTGCACCGCCTCAGTTGGCTATGTCCTGTCTTGTTCTGCTGTATTTTACCACCTTCAAAATAAATAAATAAAATAAAAAATAACAATAAATAAGAAAAAAAATTTAAAAAGTAAATAACAAAAAACCAGATCAGCAAGGTACTGAGCAATGTGAAACATGATATAACTAAACAGATAATGGACTTAAAAAGCAAAAGGAGGAAAAGCAAGTGCTCTAAAGGATATAACTGCATTTATATTTAATACATGATAATGATAATTATGTTGCTAAGTTTATGTTGGATCAGAGAACAGAGCTGTTTGCAGCCTCATTGTTTGAATGTTCACTTTGTATGCTTTGATTTTGTAACTTGAACAACTACATCCAGGAAGACAATATGTAATGTATCAACTAGTGATTTCTTACTGTACATTTTTTTGAAATTCTGTATTGTTTCTACACTTTTTTTCTATTCTGCTTTATTTTTCCCCCCTCTAAATAAAATTTTAAAAAAATAAAAAATATAAAAAAATAAATTCTGTGAGAGCAATTGGTAATGCAAGTGTGGTTTGCATGCTGTAAAGTTCAAGCTCAGGGCAGGTTATTGCTATTTGGAGCACTTGTGGACCATCACAGTAGTTCTGTGGTCACAGGGGGAGGGTTCCACTTATTTGCTGACTCAATATTAGATCTATTTTCTTCCTTCCCTACCTGTCTTCTGCTTAGGGCTTCTGGCCCATCAGATTTTCCAAGTTTCTCAGATATCTATATTGAGATACATACAGGCACTTGCACTAGCACAAAGAGGGGTGAACCCAGCATTGGGCATCATCTGCTCTGCTTGTTTCCCTGGTGGGCTTCCAGGAGCATGTGCATCATACTTGCATCCAACCTGCATTTCACCTGCATCCCATCTGCATCCCATCTGCATTCCATCTGCATCCCACCTGCATGCACAGGAATCTCCAGCCAGCACCAATACTGGTCAAAAGGAGATGAAGATACAGAAGAGAAATCTTACTTCCCCAAAAATGAAGTAAATTCACTCAAGCTTCTAATTATCATTGTATTCTTTGCACGTATGATTGCATATTTTTGACACATTGTTTATAGGTGAGATTTCAGTGAGAAAGACCATACAAGAAATATACACATATACAAATTAAAGTCTTTATATTAATCCAATTTAAGCTGAAAATTCTTGCCTCTTCCAGTATGTTTTATTGAAATTACTTTAAAAAAGAAAAATATTGCCACTCTAGGTAATCCCCAGTGGGAATGTTGTTTAAATGCTGGGCTTCAATTTTCCTTCATCTCATCAAAAATGTTAATGTAATCAGTGACTCTGCTAAATGCCAATATTGAATTATTTAAATAGAAATCAAGAGAGCAATCCCATTTCTAATAGCTATTGCTACTATTTTCAATATGCAAAGCATAAAGTGATGATGTTTCCCATTGCTAAAATGCTTAGTTGTCATTTTCTCTCTTGTAAGCAGTAATTCTTCAGCTTTGGAAAAATGTTCTTGTATCTGGCCCTTCTAAATACAGTAATTTGATTTTTTAAAAAATCATACCATGTATATTTAAATTACCCCAGAATTCAAGGCACATTGCCAACTTTGCTGAAATGAGATGCAATATGAAATGAAGAAAATAATGTTATAAAAGAAATGGGGCAGAATGTGAAATAACAGCCCCCATTCCCAATAGCTCCGAAGCGTCTCACCCTCCTTCTTTACTCTGTTCTTTATGGTGGTCATTTGTGTCCCACCCAGCGCTCTATAATTACTTGCTGGATGGCACTGATATTGGTACAGTCTCCCAAAGAGGCCTGGTCCCTGTCATTATTCTCTTCTTCCCAAGCCGAACCTTTAAAATCATTGCTTGATCTTAATGCAGTGAATCTGCTTGTCCTTGAGTCATGAGTGTGGGCTATGTGAAAGAATCATGATTATCATATATTTAAACAGATTTAGAAATTAATGAGCTAGAGGACATTAAAACATAGTTCCTCATCGTGAGCCTGATCCAAACCTTTCTGTGCTAATGTACATGTCTTTGGGGACTGAAAGGAAATGTCCTATCTTTTCAAAATTCCATGACCTTCATAAACCCACTTCCTTGTGACAATACTTGGAAACTATCAAGATTATCTAATTAAAAATGTAGACATTTAGAATGGCAGCACTGGAAAGGGCTTCAGAATATACTTTGAACACTGACACCATTCTGTAAAAATTAAAATATGACACAGAGGAAAATAAAACTCTAATTAATTACATAACTGATTCACTTTCTCTGGGTTTGAGGACCAGCAATTTGCCAAATACGGTATTAATTGGTTATCCCCCCCCAAAAAAGAGAATATATATGTGCACATCTCACTTGCTATACTTTGGATAAAAATTGAAACTTGGTTAACATTTGTCCAGGGAAATATTGGGAAATGAAAGAGTTCTAGAATCTGACCTTGAAAATCAGGCAAAGATTGAGGAATAAAGAGAGAAAAGTGTGAAGGTAGACTGAGTCCTTTGAGAAGGATGTGTTCTACAGATGAGAAACCAAGGAATTGGAATTGTCCTTTAGCCACCAGAAAACTTAAGCAAGGGACAGTTCAACAAAGAATTGAGGGAAGAACACTGCAGTAGTGAAGTGGAAGATATATTTTAAGAAAGAACCACTGAAAGCACCTGCGATGGTCTAAGGCAGAGATTACACACCCTGTTAAGTTTCTGTAACTGTATAAAGACACTGATGTCCCACAGTAGAGACGGACAAGGCCATACAGGAGCACATTTGCCAGAATGGAAAACTTTTTTAGTAAGTCTCAGTTAATCACTTCCATCAGTCTATTTAAATGGTCTGTCTTTTCCTCTATGATTCTATGTCACGTCTTATTCTCTGGTCTAGTAATGAAAGAATAAGTTACCAGCTGAGTACCTCTTCCTTATCAAATCTTAGCTACATGTTTGAAAGTATGGGATGCCCAGCTTTTTTTTTTTTAATCTGAGTAGAAAAAGGCTGCATATAGGAAACAAAGTTAAAGTTAAGAGCACTATTTGAATAAAGACTGAATCATTTTTTTCTGTTATTTGCTCAGATGCTGGAGAAGATACGGTGATGTGCGAAGGTGGTACTCCACAGCTCGAGGAAGATGAGAGAGAAAGAAGTAGAAGACGCAGAGAATTTATCTTCTAGTATTACACTTACAAACTTTGCTTTAGAAACTTTGTTTGTAGAGAAGATAATAGCTCCCTTATAATACTTGTGATACAGCATTGACACATAGTTTAAAACAGGCGAACTGTTCGCAAAGTATTTTGAAACCATCTGTTTGCCCAGGTATTACTTTTGGAAATTTCTAATATGACAGCAGAAAGACAGTATTTTGGTGCAGGGGACTTTTAAACTAAAGGTTTTTTTTTTCTCTCTGAGTTCCTTCTCCCCTCATTCCCTTTCTCTCACTCAGCTCCCCACTGCTGAGCATGTGTTTGGGGTTCTCTTTGACATCTTGAAATGAGAAACAGAAATGAAGAGAGTCCTGCTACTAAGGAATTCTTTCTCAGGTGCTTTGCTGTTGCAGAGACAAAATGCCTGACCTCAGAAACTTAAAGGAAAGGAGATATATTTTGGCTCACAGTTTTAGGGAGTCCAGTACATGGTTGGCTGGCTGGAAGGTAGGACGGGTATGGCACAGGAAAGCTGCCCATCCATGGTGACCAGGAGGCAGAGAGAAGGGAGGAGCCAAAGAAAACAATACACTCCTCCAGGTCACACCCCATGGACCAACTCCGACCAAGGCCACCTCCGGATAGCATATTCTGCCACAGATCCATCAATGGAGGAATCCACTGATGGACACAGGGCATCCAGTCACCTTGCAATAGCCCCAGCTCTGAACACATGAGACTTTCAGGGTACATTTGTATCTAAACTGTTAACAGTTCATAAAGTTGACAGACATTTAACTACAGATATATAAAGCTACTAGTACTTCAAAGCTTTAGTTGGCTCAAACTCCTCTTCTTTATTGTTCTTGTAGTTTGATTTCCCCAAATACAGCAAATCAGTGCAACTTCATGTAAGCCATGGTAAGAACATTACATTTTTTTTTGTTTTGTCTTTTTGAGACAGAGTATTGTTAGGCAGTTCAGTCTGGCATTGGTCTCACTTTGTGGTTCAGGCTGCAAACTTGCAAAGATCCTCCTGCCTCAGCCTCCTGAGTACTGGGATTACAAGAATGCATCACCATGCCTGGCAAAGAACATTAAATTTAACATGATCGGATCCATTCACTGGTAGAATCATTTGCCCAAGGTCACAGATGATAAATCATTCTGACCACCCACTTCTTCCCAGATCTATTTCCTGTAAGCCAAATTCTCCCACAGAATTATTCAAACATACACTTTCCACAGAATAAAGATCACAACATAAATTATCTGTGTATATATGATGCATAAACTGAGATTCTGGCTGTTAACTAAGTTTTACAGAGAATGTCTTTGGCAAAAAGTGTTTTAAAATGTGTTATTAGTACGTGTTCATCACACTTCTGTCTGTGCCATCTGGTTCGAATTCTCACAATTGCTGAATGCTGAGTGGAGGTAGGTCTTGCACGTGGTAGCACCTCTGAAATTAGCAAGGAGAGAATTTCACCGTATTCAGAAAAAACCTATTACATGAGACTGCACATTTTTAGAGGCACACATTTCCTTTCCAATGCAAAATAATGTGATTCTTTATCAGCCAGTTGTAAGTTATTTAACTGTCCTTAAAATATACAGAAATGTTTATATAATTTGTTTGTAGAGAAGGCCACTAATTCACATTATCTTTTTTTGAATATAGAAGACGATGAATCTAATTTCTAATACCAATCAGAAAAACACCTGGCTTTAACATCTCGATGAACCTTTCATCATCTTAGTTTCTGGCTTTCAAAGCCATTTTTTCTGGGTTTTCTTTTTCCCATTTATACAAGAATAATGTCACTCCAGTTCTAACCTTTGAGAGAAGAAAATGATCTCACAGATTATGATACTGAGCCTCATAAACTTAAATAACTGCCAAAGTTCAGATCATCAACGTACAGAACCAGGGTGTCTCAATGCATAGATGGCTCTGTCCACACCACAGTGAGGATTCTGTGTCACTCACAACTCCTTCTGAAGCATGCTGGGAAGCTCATGCCCCTAAATATCCCTCAGCAGGCCACAGCCTGGAGGACTCTCTAGTCCAGACCTTGGTGGTCTCTGGGTTTGGAGGATGCGTATTTCCTTATGTCACTTAATTAGATTCCTTATGCTAATTGGAGACCAGGACATTCATATCTGATGTCGCCAATGGAACATAGAAACATTGTGCAGAATGAAGATTTTGCAGGTCTGGAATTTCGTCACTGAGGCATCTGTCTGCCTGTGAAGCTCCAGCCTGCTCAATTTGAACAACCCAGAGTGGGAAGCCCTGTGTTATCAGGATCTTTACATTAATTTGTTGTCTTCATGTAACCAGACCGAGGTTTGTCTTCAACCAGTTTTGCTTCCTGCAGGTCTCAGTCAATAACTTACAGGCTAACCTTCACCAATACATTTAAGATCTATAAATGAGTGAGCAGTACTTTGGAGAAAAAGCTACCACCTCTACCAGTAAATAAATAGTGAGCACAGGATTTGGAGCTTGAAAGTATTTCTTTTTCTCACCTAATCAAATTGTCCCTCTTTCCACAATTTTCATGTTATGCCATCTGGAACACCATACATGACAATCCTAGGGGAAAACATAGCTAACAGAGTACAGATTGATCAGGGTTCAAGTTAAGTTGTGAAAGTATTTTATATTAAAACAATAGTTCGAATCTTTTCATAAGTGGTTCAGTAACCTTCACTACCTGCTGATAGCTTTCTCTTTTAGCTCATAGACTCACATTGCGTAAGTGTCTGAAAAATTTTGGTGAAGTTTTCTGCTCTTATTAAATTTTTATATATCTGTTCATCCATTTAGCATGCATTACACATGTACTCATGTCAGATTCTGTGTTAATATAAGAAACTGAGGAAGAGCGAAACGCTTGACTTTCTGGCACTCATATTGTCACAAGAAATAAATACTTAAAGAGAGATATCCTGATATAATTTTCCAAACAATATAAATAAGTTACCATTTACCATTTCACATTTTATATGTAGAGGATGAAAAATCTGGAGGTCAAAAATTTCTTCCTTAAAGAAGGAGGTCACCTGTCTGAAAACTCTGGAAAAGTAAAGTTTATTTAATTGAGTTGTAAAGAGATAGTGGCCAAGGAAGTACAAGGGGTGATGGAAACATATAGTGAATATTTTAAAAAGTATCATTAGAGATACACTGCCATAACCCCCTGTATCTTTGAACACACTCATCCCATTTTCCTGGCCACTTTCTGCAACAGTTCTGGAGTCCTCTTTCTTGAGGGTCTTCACCAGTGTGATCAGAAACACAGTGACTGCTGCTGCCGAGTGCCATCCCACAGCAAGGCGGCTCGGAAAAACGATGTGTCCTCATCCACCTCAGTCACCGGATCTCATACTGTGCAACTTCCGGCTCTTCCCCAAAGTCACAATGACCACCAAAGGGAAATGCATTCATCAGCAAGGACAGGGCCCTTACTTTTAAGAAGGGTAGAAGCCTACCATTCATAATTTCCCGCTAGCAGAGGTAGCCAGCATGATCGTGTTTAAAGTGACCAGTATTTTGTAATTGGTCTCTAATGCTCTCGAGTCCCCGTTTGCTCCATGGCAAACACCCTCTTTCTCCTTTTAAACTTCCCAGTACAGATCAAAGTTCAGTTAAGTTTCATGCTGGGCCCTCTTTAGAAAGGCAGTCAGAACTGACTAAAATTTATCCTCATCATTTTATCCAGTATCAAGCTTTATCACTGACACAGACATGATGCCAGGCTCATCATGTATCTCTGCTTCTCACCACCACACCCTAAAAAGTAGGTGTCACCTTTTTTTTTCCTCCTGTTTTATTGTTTTCTGTGTATGATCCAACTCTCCAGGTAATTAAAGGATGTAGAATAAATTCAAGCAGTGAAGAACTACAGTGCCTCCCCCATATCTTGGTGCAATTTATTTTGCAACCGGAAGGCATGCCTCTGTGTGCTCCTCATTCAAGGCAGCAACTGTCAAGTGCAAACAAAGTAAATCAATATAGATGTGTGGCTACATGATTTATGATTTAGATTGGGCACTAGGAAGCCTTGCGTGTGTGTAGACAAGCTCTTGGGAACTGAGGCTCAATCTACCCCTTTGGTCTGTAATTCAGATTCTTCTAGGTATAAACTGATGCTTTTGTCTGTGTCGTGAAGTTTTCTGAAATATATTCTCAGAGATCACATCAGGAAGGAGATAATTGAAGTGCAGCCCTTCTTTCCTCTAATTACTGTTAGCTACATCTGCAGGTGATTTCCATCTAATTAGAATAATAGTGGAATAGACATTGGTACCCATTATCAGGCAATTAGGAGCTTGGTGAGTGACATTAAGGATCACTCTGGTCCCCTGCTCAGTTTGGTCAGATGTCAGCTTCCTTTGGCTCAATTTACCCTTTTGATCATGCTATAGGAAACATTTCAGTTTTACCCCATCACTTTTCTCTTCTACAGTCTTTTTTTTTGGACCAGGGATCGAACTCACAACCTTGTGCTTGCCAGGCAGGCACTTATGCCACTGAGCTAAATCCCCGGCCCCTCTTCTACAGTCTTATGACTCGAACACTCTTCTCTGAATTCACTATTTTCATTCATTTTATTTCTACTAATGTGAAAACTGAACATAAAAATTAAAAATATTATTGCATGCCCACCTAAAATAAAGTTGAGAACCCAAGGGGAGAAAGCACTCAGGTCACAGATAATCATCCTAGGACTTGCCCTGTTGAGTCAATCCACTTAAGCAGGCTGTGTTGTCTTTCAAACCACATGTACATTCTTCGTAACATCAGCAGCACTGCCTGCTATGAGCTTTTCATAGTAACTGCAACCTGGGCATGGTGGCACATGCCTGTAATCCCAGCATTTGGGAGGCTGAGGCAGGAGGATCATTGCAAGTTCAAGACCAATCTGGGCTACAAATAAGCTCAAGGGCAGCCTAAACTGCAAAGTGACACCTTGTCTCAAACAGAAGAAGAAGAAGGAGGAGGAAGAGGAGGAGGAGGAGGAGGAGAGGAAGGGGAAGGGGAAGGGGAAGGAGAAGGAGAAGGAGAAGAAGAAGAAGAAGAAGAAGAAGAAGAAGAAGAAGAAGAAGAAGAAGAAGAAGAAGAAGAAG